>UESW01004300.1:461063-516296 GCA_900491605.1 Calamus simplicifolius
CAGTTGAAGTCGTTCGCCGGAGGAGAGCCAGATGACTAAAGGTGGTTTCTTCCAAGCAGGAGAGCTCAGGGCCTTTCTTCTGGGTCTAAGGTCAGGGAAGCTACAGTGTCTGTTGGGTTGAAAGCTCAGAGTGTGCCAGTTTCAGTGTTGGGTGTACCGGTTTCAGCTGAGTTTTAGAAGCCGGATGATACTCTCCCCCAATCAGTGCTGACTAAAAATCCCTTTGCTTCTTTGGATTTGGATTCGGGTGGAGTTAATCAAATGGGGAGTAGGGATGCTTGCCCTGGTCCCCTAAAGCGAGCCCGCCCTGCGGAGTATCAGGCCCCCCGGATAAATTCTAAATGTGACAAAAAGAAAGGTAAAGGTGGTGTTTCAGTCTCCAATGTTAAACAAGTTAAAGTTCATGAGGTATAGCTTTCCAATGCTGTTCATGGATCCTCAGAGGACTATCAGCCTAGGGGCTCAGGGGGGAAGAAGGCCCAGTCCATAACGGCTACTGATTCTTCCAGTGACCCCTTGTCGTCGGTTATTTAGTGCCAAGGTCATGATGAGGTCCTCTATTATCTCTCCTCGACTGCTGAGATCCAGGATGAGATGATTTGCTCATCACTGAGTCCTGTGAAAGACATTCGATCCTTTGGGTGTCTCCCTAATAGCGTTATGGCAGAAGTGCAGGAGGATCCCAGCTTCATGCTAAATGAAGATCCTTTTATGGAATGTAGAGGAGCTCGGAAGCCATCGTTTTGATCCTCTTTTTATAGATTGATGCAAATCCATAACTTTGATATCTGTGTTATTTTAGAAACCAGGCTGTCGGGGGACAGTCTGGCCTGGTTTCAGAGACAGATAGTAAGGAAATGGTCCATGTATGCGGTTGAGACTGTGGGTCTAGGAGGATTAGCCATCTCGTTCCTGAGGTTGATGTTCATCAAAGTAATAGCATTTAGGCCTTCTTGTTACAGAGGGCTCTACCAATCCTTGGCTTCTATTGGGTTTATGGCAGTACTGATTTCCAGGAGACGGCTTCTATGGACTGATCTTCATTTCCTTCTAGCTAGAGGGGTCCCTTCTATTGTTGCTGGTGATTTCAATTGTATCACTGAAGCTAATGAAAAGCGTGAGGGAAGAAGGGTCACACCACTGCTAGCATCACTGAATTTAGGGATTTCATCAGTTCGGCTGGCCTTCTGGATTTGGGGTTTTCAGGGGCCCCAATTCACTTGGTGTAATAATCGTCAGGGTTCTGCTCGGATTTGGGAAGAGGCTGGATAGAGCTATGGCTTCGGAACAGTGGCTTCAGAAGTTCCCTTCAGGTTCTGTTGCTCATCTTCCGAGGATAGCTTCTGATCACTGACCCATTTATATCTACGATGATAGATCAATATCATAGGAGGTAGTTTTTGAGCAGTTTGGACATCATATACGGCGGCTCGATCAATCATTTCCCGGTCTGGCATTCCTATCCGAGGCAATGCTATTATCGTCTTTCTCGCCGTCTTTGCTGGTTAAACAAGATTGGCCATATGGAATAGACTGGAGGTTGGTGATCTGGTTAGGCAGGTGGAACAACTTGAAGCTGATATTAGTTTCTTACAGGCTAAGGAGATCAGGAGGGTTTTGGTGATTTCAGATCTCTTTGCTCTTCGGGCCAAGCTAGCTTTACACCACTCTTTGCTTATCCAGCAGGAGATTTACTGGAGGCAACGGTCCAGGATCCAATGGATTCGAGAGGAGGACCGTAATACAGATTCTTCCACCAGGCCACTCTAAAACGGCAGGCTGTTAACAGGATCCGTAGACTAGCCGATGATTCAGGGGGCTATCATGAGGATTTTCCTTCTATTCGGGACCAACTCCTTCACTTCTTTCAGGCCAGATGGTCAGAGCCCTCTGGTCTTGGTCTTGGTTATCCAGGTCCCTGCCTCTAGGAAGGTTTCTTCCCTGGAGAATGAAAAGCTGATCAGACCTATCACAGGGGATGAGATTCGTATGGCTCTATGGGAGCTTGGGCAGGACAAGGCCCCTGGGCCAGATGGCTTTCCTCCATTCTTCTATCGTCACTATTGGGACATTGTTGGTCAGGAGGTGATCCAGGCGATACTTCTAGTTTTTCAGGTCAAGGATATCCTGGTGGAGTGGAATCAGACTCTTATTTCCTTGGTGCCCAAATGTAATAATGCTACTCTCCCTCAGCATTTTAGGCCGATCAGTCTTTGCACCACTTTGTATAAGTCTGCGCTCGTCTGCTTGCTGACCGCCTCCGTCTGGTGATGCCTCGCATTATAGCACTGGAGCAGGGAGCATTTATCAGAGGGCGTAGTATCTCTGACAACGTCCTTATTGCTTAGGAGGTTATGTATGATCTTCAGAGAGCTCCGGCTAGGCAGTCCCTTATGGCTATCAAGTTAGATATGGAGAGCCTATGATAGACTTAGTTGGTCTTTTCTCCACCACTCTTTGCTGGAGTTTGGGTTTGCTGATCAGTTCATCGATTGGATTATGGCTTGTATTCTGCGGCCCTCCTTCTCATTGATCATCAATGGAAGCATGACTGATTTTTTTTCTTCTTGTGGGCTGCATCAGGGATGTCCTTTATCCCCACTATTGTTTATTTTGGTGGCTGATGATCTTTCACGTGCCCTCTATCAGGCTCAGGCTGACCGACGTATTGCCCCTTTTATGACTTGCCCTACGGGTCCTGCGATCTCTTATCTATTATTTGCCGATGATTGTATCTTGATGGGGAGGGCCACCTCAGCCAACGCTTCTTCTTTTCAGACATCATTCAGCGCTATTGTCAAGCCTCTGGTCAGAAGGTCAATGTATCCAAGTCTTTTAGCAACTTTAGTCCGAAGACCTTTAGAGCTACCAGGGAAGCTATTGTCCACATGCTGGTATCTCGTCTCAGACTGACCGTTTTTAGTACCTGGGTGTTCCTATGATGGAAGATATCCCAGTTGTGCTGACTATTATGACCTTGAGCTGAGGGTTTCGGCAGCGTATTGAGGGGTGGCAGGTTACGGGTTTGTCTATGACGGCTAGGGTCATTATAATCCGTGCGGTTCTTTCCTCCTCTTCCGATGTATCTTCTTTCCAATGCAGCCATCCCAATTTCTTGCCTTAGGAGAATTGAGAGATGCTTTAGGGACTTCTTATGGGCCTCAATGCAGGATGGGCATGGTGTTCATCTTATGTCTTGAGGAGAGGGTTTGCACTCCGATCCAGGAGGGCGGGCTTGGGATTCAGTCTTTGACTGTTAGAAGGGAGGCTCTTTTGGCCAAGCATGCCTTGCGGTTCATTCTGGCCGCAGAGTCTATGGAGCTCTTTTATGCGAGCGAGATATGGAGATTGGTCTTCCTCCTCGATTGGGCAGGCCTCGCATCGGCATTCTTTCTTCTGTAAGGATGTTTGTCGGTATGGTAGCTCCATTATGGAAAACACTTCATGGATGATTGGAGATGGCTCTTCTATTGAGATTCTTCAGGATACCTGGATCTCTGACATACCACTATCTCGTTGGCCTTCCTTCTATAGTACTGATGTCCCTACCAGTATGAAAGTGCAGGAGTTGCTCTCTCTGATCCTTCCTCTTGGCATGGTCCGATGGTATCCCGATTCTTTGGTGAGGAGCTTGCTCGTCGATTATGTCTATTCCGCTTACCCAGGGTATTTCCCCAGACTGTAGACTTTGGAGATCTTGTCTTCCTAAGGCCCCATGAAGGATCTGGTAAAGATCTTCAGGCCTCAGTCTTGGAGCCGGTTGATGCTGGATGGATCTGGAAGCTCCCTATCCTCCCCAGGGTTCAACTCTTTATATGGAAGATTATGTGGGAATGTCTTCCACTTGTGCTTTGCTTGTGAGGAGGGGCTTGCCTATCTAGCCTATTTGTTTGATATGTGGTTTGGAGGAGGAGTCTACTTTTCACGTCATCTTCTCTTGTCCTAGAGTTGTTAGGATATGGTAGTCAGTAGGCTATTACTGTAGATCGGATCAGACTGACTCTTTGTGTTCCCTCTTCTTAGATGATCTCCGGAAGGCCTCTCAGTAAAATGTGCCCTTTGGGCGACTACGCTTATCAATCTGGTTGTCTAGGAACCAGATTGTCTTTACAGATGACAGTACTTCTTTTCACAGGATCATTAGGAAAATTAGATCCCTGGTGACAGATTGTGCTCGTGGATCCCATTCAGGTGGTTTTGACTCTTTGGCCTCTGGGTTCCCTTGCTGCTTCGGCAGCGAACCGGCACTCGGTTTTCATTTCTTGGGAGCCCCCCTCCAGGGTTTTCAAAATCAACTTTGATGGTAGTATCCGTGGGAGATCAGCGGGATCAGCCTTGTCATCCGTGGGCCGGAGGGTGATTTATGGCCGGGGAGGGCTTGGTACTCTGGATTCCTCTGTTCCAAAATCCGATCTCTATGCTGCTTGGGATGGAATCAAATATGTTCGATCTCTTCATGCTCATACCTTATTATTGAGGGCGATTCCTTGATTGTGATTCGATGGCTGCGGAGGGACATGGCTCCCTTGCCCCTGCCATTCCGATCTTACAGGACATCTGGACCATACTGAGGGAGCCCATGTTGTCCAAATTGTCATACTTACGAAAAGCAAATACAGTAGCCGACTGGGTGGCTGCATCTGTGGCTCACCACGGTTTTGGAGGTGGAGACAGGGTGATCCCTTGCCTTTTATTTTCAGCAAATTCTGTATTAATGTTCAAGGGCTGGCTCGTACCCGTGTTGTATGATCGCCCGGTTGTACAAAAAAAATCTCAGTTTATAATAGATCATGACTATAATCTGTTGACATGAATTACCAAAAGTTTTTTTTATTTTTGTTTAATTATATATTTTTTTCAATAGTAATGAACTAATGTGTTGAACAAGTCTGGAAGCGATACCAAGAAATTTAACATGCATTTGATTGTTTAAAGGTAAGCAGCTTGACGTTATTGGAATATTTTAAAATTTTAGTAACATATTTATATATCTCCATAGATAAAAATTTAAGTTAAATAAATTCATTATAATATTATTTTAACTTAAGTCATCTAAGTTTTTCAATTAATGCTTCTTAATTTTACTCTTCTGCTTCTTAATTTTACTCTTCTTTGTTTAGAATTAAGTCGACGCTAATAGTATAATAGTAATAGCAGTCGTTTACCTGATTTTTTGATCCATTAGGAACGATATCAATTAGATAAACGGTCAGAGAAAATTCGTAGGGAGGCAACGGCCCAGGATGGACCGGGAAAGTCTATACCGGTATCCGTCCCCATTAGAAAAAATATCCCTGTTTTCCGCCCCGTTAAGCCATTAAAAGAGATATATGAGGGATTTCTTGTAGTGCTACGGCACAGATTCATCTTGTATCCTCTCGGAATTGTTATTATTAAAGGGGTTGGGGTTGTTATCCTGTACATGCATGTATTGGGCTTGGGTATTGATATGTGATTGTCATTGGGGTTCTTGTAGGGGGAGGCCTCGATCAACCTCACCCTACCATTGTGCGCAACTACTTTGAGAGAGGCTGACTTAGCACGAGGCATGCTAAGGCCGGTCCCCTGCTAGGACGCTTCGTATTTAGAAAAAAAAAGCCTATACCTAGCCGGGTGACAAAGGGGATACCCGACCCGTTTGCCCATTTATAAAAAAAAAATTTTATTTTATTAAATTTATAATTTATTAAAAATTAAAAATAAAATTAATTAGGATAAGATAGAATAAACCCCAACAACTAATCGTTGATACTGATACATCTAACACATTAGCTTTAACATCGTAACAAAGAATACATTCAAATTTCAAAGTAAAAAAATAAAGAGATATCTTTCTTTAAAAATAAAAGAAAGAGATGGTACGAGGATGGATAAACAGGGATGGGGCAGGGATTATCGTCCCTAGGCCGTTTACCCGTTTAGCCGTTAACGAAAAACTCGTTACCCATTAACTCCCCAAAAGCTATCCCTGGATAAATGTACATGATAGCATTTATCAAGAGGATAGCTGAGGGAATACGCACCTTTTTAAAATTACAAGTCTGCCATCAAGGGATAACTTTAGTTGTTTATGGGTTCCCTAGGGAATAAGTTCAGGGGATAACCCATGATTAAACATGAGTTATCCGCTTGGTTAAACTTTTTCAGAACTATCCCCTCTAGCTATAGCATTTGGGGATAAGGGGGATATCCAGAGGATATTCTCTCTTATTCCTATTTCAAACACTACCTTAGTGTCATAGGTGAGGTTGAGTTGAAATGAAGTCATCAATAAATTATTTGATGCCGACCTTTGGCGTCTTGGTTTGTTTGTCAAGAGTACATGCGCTATTCCATGGGAGGGAGTGTGCAGGATTTAGTCCCTCTTGGGAAGCAACCAATACTGTTGATACATAACATCTGCTAACACTCAGTGCAGGGATCTAATGTCTATAAAGTAAGCTGAGTTTATATTGATATTCATCCCATCAAGAGATATAATGCATCAAATGAGAAATTGTGACTAGATACTTTTGCTTATTGTATGGACTGGAAGGTTGAGCACATGATTAGAGGATACCAAATTTTGATCATTGAGAAAGGATTTGCAAGAGTTTTCCTCGGATGCAAGAGGAATGACAAAGGTCATATATGATGCTGACAGGATGGAAGGAATAAAATGATGTCTTTATTTTGACTTACACATGCGCATCCTGATTGACTTTTTAGGCTGTTTTTCTATATCTGAAATCTGTACCAATAATGAAGTAACAATGTATTTTTCTCGTGTTGCATTGAAAACAAATTCTCTAAAGAACATGATATTTGCACCTAAGTTTCTGTTGGATGTTGAGACAGTGCACTGTTCCACTACTAAGAAGAAATACTAATTGAACTGAGATCTTATACGTTCACTGGTTTTGGATCACAGAGCATGGCTGTAGCAAGAAACCAACAGAGCAAATGGATGTCTATAGCTTTGGAGTTGTGTTACTGGAACTCATCACAGGGACTCAAGCTGAGCACGCTGAATCCAGCGAGTCTCTTGATGTTGTCAAGTGGGTAAGAAGGAGAGTAAACATGATGAATGGATCTTTTCAAGTATTAGACCCAAGAATCACCAACTCATCCCAGCAAGAGATGTTAAGAGCCTTAGATCTTGCTCGCGTTGCACTTCAGTTATGCCTGAGAAAAGGCCTACCATGGATGAGGTAGTCCGGTCGTTACAGTCACTCCAGCCTATCTCCCACCCATCAGGGGTTTTCTCAGGTGAATTATGTCTCCAATGAGCACTGAACAAAAATGGAACTGTACCCGATGATCTTCTATATGTGAGAGTGCAAAAACTGGGTTTAGATGGTTTAGCAGTATATTAAGAATGATGTCCTTTAATTATACATTCTCTTCTCACTTTTTTGATGGAAATCTTTTTTTGCAGTGTCTTGTACAGTGGAATAAAGCAATCAGATGTGTTTTCTTGACACTCTTTTATCTCACCAGTTTCTTGATATCTAAGATTTCTGTGTGATATTTCTGTACAAGAATAGTTTACACTTTCATTCGCCACTCGTTCCTTCTCCTCAAGTTCTTTTATGTGATGCTTTTGCTGGCTAATCTCTTTTGCTTGAGCATCCAAACGAGCTTTCAGAAACTAGACTCTGCCCTTAAGCCAGTAAAAGCACATGCATAATGAGGAAAGCAACTCAGCACAGAGCGCAAAACACATAATAACAAATTTTAGCATTGCAGGCCAACATGAATGCTCCAGTAATCTGGTCAATATGCAGCTTCTGCAAATGCATCGCCTTCATTTCTATTTCATTTTGTAAAGTAAAATTAACAGTATTGTAAATGGCACTGGAATGGAAAATATAAGGACCACAAAAATTGCCACCCCAACTGAAACCCCTAGACACCAACCAGTCAGCTGGTTGAGTTTGTCCATGAAATGTGTCATGCCTTGAAAAACAAACTGTAGAAAATACATGATAGACATGCATTGACAAGCATCAGAATGAATGTTGGGGCCATCTCGTGGCCTACAAATCCATTCAACAAGTGTCATCAAGTTTCCTTCCAGCTAAACAAGGAGACTTGAAGTTATTGGGACTGTCAGAAGACCGTCCACCAGGACAGAATGCAGACATTGTTGTGAATGCAGAGAAGAAGGAAATAGAAAATAAAACAGAATATAGGCTGAAATTTGGGTAAAGATTGAAGCTGGAACAAAGTTTAATAGGTTTAGGGTTTCATAAATCTCTGAATAGTGCAAATAAAATAAGGCATATACTACAAAAGACTCTCAAAAGACTATTTATACTAGGGCTACAGCAGTCTTGCAATCACAGCCCTTGACCTAAATCTAATCTAGACTGTCCAAGCTCATTAAAAGGTCACATGCTGGTCACATGACCATTTATTAAAACTTTCCGAAAGCATGCAAAAAGGGAAAATTTGGAATGGATATAAAAGGGAGAGTTAGGTATTTTCTGAGGACAATTTTTTGAGAACTATTTTCCAAGGCACTAACTTGACCGTCGAGGGTCCTCACCGGAACCCATCGGTCCCTGAGGACTTTCTTGCAGGATTTTCGTTGAAGAGGTGAGACCAGGAGCTCCTTGGTCACTCGACATTAAGAAGACGTGCTTTGGTAACAACAGAGGGGTAGAGAATAAGAGAAGAGGTGGGGGGGGTAGTGTAAGGAGGGTCTACCTACCAGTCATGCTTTCGGCCTCCATTGGAGTCTTCTCCTGGGTGGAGGGGCAATGGGACGCACGATGGGACGGGGACGGCCATTTGTTTGGGCCCGGAAGCCAACACTTGGACCGGGTTGGGTTTAATCGGCAGCAAAAAAGACCCAACCTGGTCCGGTTCCTCCGATGCGCGCATGCGGTGCACCGCATTGCGGTGGTACGAGCGTACGCGCTTTATACATCGAAAGCCAGTGCATATCTGGGCTGACTTGCATGAGGCTAGTGTGATCGTCCGTTTGTACAAAAAAAAAAAAAAAAAAAAAAAAAGCCAGTGCATAAAATTTTTTCCCATGGAATTTTCGCCTGGAATCATTTTAACCGACTTCCTCTCGTATTTATAGATTAAACTTCATAGCTTCGACGCAACGGACTTCAATTTCCAGCCATATGGGATCCTAAGCCATTCGCTCTCCCTCTCCTCTACCCGATCTGGGACCGACCCTAGCGACATTAAACATATTCTTACGAAATTCACCATTTATGTTCTAACTAAATAAACATTTTAGGTGAAGTTAAATGGAAAACAAGCACTACTGATTTTATTACCAGCATAAAAGTATGAAGTATGAAACTATTTTATACACATCCTGCATTGAGGAAGTGGCATTAGAACCAGTTCGGGCATGAGAAAGACCAAGAATAATTGGAGTCAACAAAAGTATGACTATACATACTTATCAAAAGGTTGGATCTTGACCTAGATCAGTTCCATTTATTCAGGATTTATAAGAATCCAATTTGGTAGCCAACAATAACCATAACCCCTTATTCATGATGATAATGATCACATAATTTTATAACAACCCCAACCAAATTAATTTAAGTATCAATTTAAAATTAATTTTATGCGCATGCCAAACCACCATTGGATCAAGTTTTGGCATCAAAATATGATGGGAAGAGATGAGGCAACCAGAACCCCACCCCAGCCCCAACAAAGCTTTAATTATCTGGCGAATCTGCTCATACGCCTTGGAAATGTAGTTCAGCTGGTCGATTAGCACCGGCCTCTGCGCATCTAATTTGCTTCCAAACTCTTCAATTTGTCATCACAATCCTCACCAAACCGCCTCAGCTCCGAGATCTCATTCCATCTCGGCGATCCTCTCATTTCTCGGCAGATGACTTTGCAGGCTTTCTCCGCAACGTTCTTCGAGACGTCCTCCCTAAGCCCACTCACTGATCGTCGCCTCGAGCTGTGACACCTCAATGGCGATCTCATAGTTCCTCTCCCATCTGCTCCCTGGCCTGGTCCCGGGAATTGGACGCCCCCTCGATCGATCTGCTTCATGAGCTCCTCGACGTTAAACTTTGTAGCTTCCGAGGAGGACAAATTAATCGCACGTTAGTATTTTATTTTTAAGTATCTCTTAGTTATTTATCTTTTTAATTTTTGTTAAAAAAAACCTTTGTTCTACGGGATTTAAAATGTTTATTGATTAAAGAATCTCAGTTTATAAATAGATCATGACTATAATCTGTTGACATGAATTACCGAAAGTTTTTTTTATTTTCATTTAATTATATAAAATTTTTTCAATAGTAATGAGCTAATGTGTTGAACCATTACAGGTCTGGAAGCGATACGAAGAAATTTAACATGCATCTGATTATTTAAAGGTAAGCAACTTGACGTTATTGGATATTTTAAAAATTTAAATAAGTTCAGTAATATTTTTTACTTAAGTCATCTAGTATTTTCAATTAATGCTTCTTAATTTTACTCTTTTGCTTCTTAATTTTACTCTTCTCCATTTAGGATTAAGTCGACACTAATAGTTATAGTAGTCGTTTAGACATGATTTTTAGAAACGGTCTGAAAGACTTATTATAAACGGTACCGAAAAAGACTTATTAGAAACGAATCAGATAAACAAGTACCAAATTAGATAAACGGTAAGAGAAAATTGCCGATAAACGGTAAAAGAAAATTGCCATAATAATTTCTATCCATATGTTTAGATCTACCTCTATCTTTATCATTAAAATTATTGTTATAAAAGAAGCATCTAAAGATCTTTATTATATATGTTTAAATCATTGATTTTTTTTATTTATATTTAATTAGGACTACTTCTATCATTAACAGATAAATAGTTATGCTTTATTTATTTTTTTACACTTAATTTATTAAAAATTATTATTTTAAAATTTATTTTTAATTTTGGTTTATTAGAATGCTTGCAATTAATTTAATTTAACAATTTCTAGTAAGGATGTTGGAACGATCAATATTGATGAATATTTTTTTCTTAAATTTTTGAAAGCCATATCGTAAAAATAATTTATGGTTGAGCCAGGCTAGATTCCGGCTATTTTTAAATCATATCGTTCGTTCTAATCCTACGGTTGTCCTCTACCTGTAACTTTAATAAACTCATCCAATGGTGAACATAAATCCAAAGATGGAGAGGGATCGAGAGAGAATCTAGGTGAGCGATCTGAAAAGATTTGAAAAAATCCAACTCCTCAACGAGCCAGCAACGCAGCGCTTCCCCTCTGGCATCAAGAGAAATTTCAATGGAAATCTTTTGGATATGATAAGGACCCGTCATTAATCATATAAAATTTTTTCAATAGTAATGAGCTAATGTGTTGAACCATTACAGGCCTGTAAGCATTTAAAGGTAAGCAGCTAGACGTTATTGGAATATTTTAAAAATTTTAGTAACATATTTTATATCTCCATAGATAAAAATTTAAGTTAAATAAGTGCATTATAATATTATTTTTAACTTAAGTCATCTAAGTTTTTTACTCTTCTATTTCTTAATTTTACTCTTCTGCTTCTTAATTTTACTCTTCTCTATTTAGAATTAAGTCGACGCTAATAGTAATAGCAGTCGTTTAGACATGATTTTTTGACCATTAGGAATGATATCAAATTAGATAAACGGTCAGAGAAAATTATTCGTAGGGATGGCAACGGCCTGGGGATGGACCGAGGCAGTCTATACCGGTATCCATCCCTCTTAGAAAAAAACATCAATGTTCCTGCCCCGTTAAGCCGTTATAGTTAACGGAGCGGGGACGAGAGATATGTGAGGGATTTCTTATAGTGCTATGGCACATATTCATCTTCTTGTATCCTCTTGGGATTGTTATTAATCAAAGCGGCTGGGTTGTTACCCTGTACATGCTTGTGTTGGGTCATTAATCAAAGGGGTTGGGGTTGTTACCCTGTACATGCTTGTGTTGGGCTTAGGTATTGGTATGTGATTTGTCATTGGGGTTCTTGTAAGGGGAGGCCTCGATCAACCTCACCCTACCATTGTGCACAACTACTTTGAGAGGCTGACTTAGCACAAGGCGTGCTAAGGCTAGGACGCTTTCGCATCTAAAAAAGATACCCGACCTGTTTGCCCATTTACAAAAAAAAATTATTTTATTAAATTTATAATTTATTAAAAATTAAAAAAAATAAAATTAATTAGGATAAGATAGAATGAGCTCCTCGACTATCTCGAGCTTTAATTTATATGGTTTTTTGAAATCATATCGTTCATTCTAATCCTACGGTTGTCCTCTACAGTAACTTTAATAAACTCATCCAACGGTGAACATAAACCCAAAGATGGAGAGGAATTCGAGGGAGAATCTAGGTGAGAGATCCGAAAGATTCAAAAAAAATTCAACTCTCAACGAGCCAGCAACGCAGCGCTTCCCCGGAAAGACTCGCTGCACCGCCCTCCGGTGCAGCAAGCACGTGCCGGCTGCACGGAGGGCGGTGCAGCAAGACTCTTCCTCGATGAGATCCGATCATTACTTTCTTGGTTCTATTCTCGATTTCCATTCTTCCCCTGTTGCGATCATGGAGATGGAGTTCCCCCACATCCATATGGATGTAAACCTTTTTTACCAAACTATTAGAAACCTCCCTTTGTTTTACTTTTACTGTTTTCTTGCTCTAATCTGGTAGATTCTTTATTCGGATTTACGGATCAGAGCAGGTATGTTGCGGTTCTTTCATTCTGAGAAATTTCAATGGAAATTTTTGGGATCTGATAAGGACCCGTCATTAGTTCTTATCGGATGAGATTATTTTGATCTGCCCTCGAGTTGATCTTTTGCAGGAAACCTAGGTCGTAAAAGGTTTGGTTGTATATAATCTTCACGGGATTTATATATAATTCTAGGATTTCGTTAGGTTGATGATACGTCCGGTTGTTGCTATAGAATTGAAGCAGTAATTTGGAAGTTGACTGTAATTTCTTTAAAAAATATGTTTTCCTTAAAAAAAGTATTTTTATCATAACAATGAATTTTCAGATTTTTTTTTCAATTCTTACGATCTAGGGTTTGAAGACTTGGGGAAAAATTCATCAACATGCCTTGGATTTTTCACTTAAATCAAATATCACTTCTACATTTTTTTTAATTACTCACCTCCATTGAATTTATCAGAATACAGCAGATTAATTTCAGTAAAATATAATGCTAATGATACTTATTCAAAATTATAGTACTAAATAATCTCCCTTAGAAAGAATAATAATAAATGAGTATTTTCTTATTATTTAAATGTTAACCATAAAATTATTTATATTCTATCCATTTTTATATCATATCCAAAATTATTTTCAATATCAATCAACCACATAATAAATCATATATTACTGCATAAGTAAAAATATATTCAAATTTCCTTTTATAATATCAAACTAGACTAACTCGTAGCAAGCTAACCATCACCAACGTATAAGGATACCATAAATCTTTGAGACAATCTAATGGCCAATTGATTCAACTCACACATGGCGTTCCATTACAAAATATATATATGCCATATATAGTAGGCACGAACATATAAGTCAGCATCCTTCTACTTCTTTAGTAACTGTCACAAAATTGTAAATGAAAAAATGATTGCATTTGAAATACAAACTTGTAGAATACAAAAAAATCAGGCCCTAAATGTACATTTGGTGATTCAAATTTTTGCCACCATCACTCCAAAGCACAATCTTGATCAAGTTCTCATCATTCAATTGTTTACAAGATCTAATTGACTTAACTCCCAACCGCACCTTTTCTTTTCTATAAGTTGGGCCAACATTATTCTTGCTCTCTTAAATTAGCAAACTCTTCTATAAGCATGGTAACTAAAACCTTTAACTTGAATGTCACTACAAAAGTCATTAAGATGACTTTGACTAAGAATACTGCCTTCACATCTTCCATATAGATGAGGGATTTGAGGACCCTAGAACCGAAGGTAGAATAAGCGACTGCCTTCTTATACTTACAAACTCTATATACCAGAGATTTCGAACCTTTAGAACTGAGATGTGAAAAATGCAAGAACTGGAGTTGGAAATATGCCTTACTAGTCAAAGATAGAAAAATGTCCTTTATTTAATTTTATAAAGCAATCATTAGAGTAAGTAAAAGCTTTTATCTTATCAACGACAAAAAATATCTTTTATGCAAACTACTACCATAAGAATAAGACCACATGTTTTGTTTAATCATAAGTAGTGATTGAATGTGTAAAATTAAGATTTTTTTTAATCAAATGAACCAACACATCTAAATTTACAATGTTAATACAATTACTAATTTAGTATGTGACTCGAATCAAAAGTATCATATTCTAATGTTCATTAGCATCATAGTTTAGAGGGATGTGTTGTCTATTTTGATGGATTTAGGGGAGATATGTGATTAACAAAATAATAATAATGATGGTGTTTGATTTAAGTTAAAGATACAGGAGGTCTTAGTATTTTTTTCTTTTTTGTTTTTTCATGGATGTTAGAATCGTGAAATTTAATCTTATTAATAGAATGACATAATTGATTGGCTCGATACTAGTAATATAATGATTGAATTCTATGCTCCTCTTGTGGTCTAGAATGAACTTAAAGGGCTAAGAATATTAGAAATTGATATTATGTTGTCTCTATATACATTTTAAATGGATAAAGGCATGAGTTTTGTCTATCGCGATCCTTGGTATGGCTTTACGGTAAGCAAAATTGATATAGCTTCTTTGTTCTTCAAACATGATCATATAGCTTGTTAATATGGAGCTCTTGCTATTGTGTGTTATGATCCCTTTGCCCTTAGGAGTGGGCATGGGTTGGCTCAAAAAATACAGGGCCTAGGCCCAATTTTTCAGCACAAAGGATTGGGTCGGATGCAATTCTAGAGGCTTGTTTAATTTCGGACCAAACCCAAGCTTAGAGCTTGGCTCAGCGTAAAAATTTATATATATTTTACTGTTACTGAAAATTTATATATATATGCATTGTATTTATTTATATTCTCTATATATATTTATTATTTAATATATATTATTAATAGAAAATGAGTTTTTCAAAAGCAAGTCATTTAGCCACCACAACAACATGAGGATGGCATTTTCCTTTCAAATATTTAGTATATAATTGTTTTTAGTGGCCCAAGCTCGAATCAAGCCTAGGTTTTCAAAGATTTTTGTTGGAGACGCCTGGGCGGACGGGGCCGACCTGAAGAGGTTGGGGCCACCTCGACTACCTTGGAGATGCTGGGGCGGATGGGATGTGTTTGCACCACGTGGTTAATTTTGCCATGATTACCCTTGTGACTTTATTAGTTATATCATTAGCCACATCAGATGCCCCCCCGCTCCTGAGCTTGAAGGGCCACGTGTCAGCTATCCTTTGGGTGAAAGGGGCATGGAAATTTAAAAATTGACAACCGACTACGAGCGCCTTTAATGGTGGGTGAGCTGGTGTAGCTTTCCGAGGCGATATCGCCTTGCAAATCTTCCGTAATCATGGAGTTGGTGGGAGCTAACGTCGGCTCCGGTGTCTCGAGGGGGTGCTCCTCGAAGGATGGGAAAAAGGTAGGCGTCATCATTGCCTCCCCACTTTTCAAGCATCATCATTGGCTGAGGATCCCACTCCTCAGCGGAACCGAGGCAGTGCGCCTCAAGCACGGGCGAAATGGTCGGCACCTGAGAACCCGTGCAATGGGTGGAGGCCACGCGGCGGATTCTCGGGTGAAGCGATTCGAAATTGGGGTATAAAAGGTGCTCTATAGGCCCGGGGGAGAGCTTTACAGCGCAATTGCTCCCTGACTTCTTCCTCTTTGAGCTTCCCTACAAATCGAGACCTTCAACCTTCATCTTCTTCCCAACTTTCCCAAATGCCCGGCCGTTATGTGGGATCACAATCCGCATCGGCCGGGGGCGAATGACCAACCCCCGGTGAGAGCAGTTCCCATTTCCTCTCATCGTCGACATCTCCTCCGACAGTTAGCCTTGATCTAGCGGGGCCGGAGGGGATTGCCTCCACCATGATCCCTGAGGAGGTAGAGGCCCTTAGGGCCATGTATAGGGTTCCTGATTTTATCCGTCTGTCCGCACGGGGCCTGAAGACAGAGTGACCCCCATCCTTCCAGGTCGGGTCGCTCTATATGAAGAGTTCTTTTGGTGCGGGTTGCGGCTTCCTTTCCACTCCTTTTTCTTGAATCTTTTGAATAGGTATAGGTTAGTATCGACGCAGTTGACTCCGAACTCAATTCAGATATTCTGCGCTTTCATCATCCTTTGTCATTTTCAGGTTTCACGGCCAGTTTGTCCCTGTTCCGAACTTTTTACAAGCTCGCCGCCAGGATGAGGGGGCCTGGTTGGTGTTTACCACTAGGTCAGGTAGGGCCCTTCCTTTAGGTCTCCATCAAAAATTAAAGGGTAAAAATCTTGATTTCTTTTCACCCATGTGGAGGGAGTGAGGACCAATTGGGGGGAATTGGACATCAGCCCCAATGAGAATTCGGCTATGAGCGATAAGGACGAGGAACTCTACCGCCACCTCTCATCCTCCTAGATTCCTTTCTACAAGGATCTCCTATCTGAGGAGAACTTGTATGAGGCCGAGCTGGCCCCGGTAGTCGGTGAGCACAGAAACCCATTCCTGCTGCCCCTGTCTGGGCGTTGCCTCACCCCCTTCTCTTCTCCTCTTTCTCTTTTTTTTTTTGTACTGATGTGTGTTTTTTATGCAGCAATAGGATTCCCGCAAAGAAGTTTGAGACCCTTGTGCGCCAGAAGAGGCTGGCGGCTGGCGGGCAGGCGAGGCCAGCCAAGAAGGCATGAAGAGGAGCCCATGCCGAATCGGCCGGGACCTCAGAAGCCCCCGCAGCCCAGGCACCTGCGGAAGAGCCGTTAGGGAGGCACCGGCTGAAGGAGCGGTCCTGGCCAGCCGGGGATGAGACGGAAGAGGGAGAGATTCCAGCCACTACCGAGGCCATCGTGGTGGTGTTGGATCCTGAGGAAGAAGTCCCTACCACCGCCGATTCAGCCAAGGTGGGGCAGGCTATGATTGCCAGAAGCCCTCTGGCTCCTGCCGAGCCAAAGATGGAGAAGGCACCCCCCACAGCCGGAGAGGGGTAGTTGCTGTTAGAGCTTCTAGTGCCGGGGCGAGGAGGCATCGGGAGCATAGGGCCGAGCCGGGGAGCTTGTCTTGGCGGTCCGCGCACCGCCCGACCCAACGGCGGTCAATGAGATGCTGGGGGGGCCAGCGCGGCCGGTGCCCAGGCTTTCCACCATGGAGGACAGCGCGAGCCGCTGTCCTTCTGTCCAAGGCACGGACGTCGGCGACCGACGATGAAATGGGGCGGCAGTCCCATTCCACCATCCTAGACATGGTGATGGTGAATATACTCCAGTAATCTTTTGAACATAGTTCTCTTTTTGACATATCTCGGTTAACCTGAAGCTGACAAATTCCTTTGGTGCAGCTGGCCAACAGGGCATTCGCCTTTGCGGGCGGTGACCCATACAGGGGAGGCACTTGCATGCACCCTCGAGTGGGCCGATAAATTTAAGGAGCAGAGCCGGGCGCTGTCCGAGAAGCTCGCTCGGCTGTAGGAGGAAGCCAAGGTTTGAGAGGAGGACCTGAACGGCCGGGCAAGGGAAGCAGAGTGCCAGGCCAAAATTGAAAAAGGCCGAGCTACCATGGCCGAGAATAGGTTGGCATTGATATCAGCCAGGCTGGAGGCGGCCGGCAAAAAGAACGAGGAGCTGACCCTTTAGCTCCAGCGATCGGAAAGCCAAGTTGAGACGGCCATGGACGAAGTCCGGGCCGTGATGGAAAGGGCCGTCGTGGCTGAGAGAGCGGCGGCCGACGCCAATCATGAGCGGGCCGGGTGGAGGCCCACGCTCATGAAGCTAGCGCCAGCGCCGAGAAGGCTGAAGGTACGGCTTGGGAGGCCGAGGTGCGGGTTAGGGAGGCCGAGGCCGGGGACGAAGCACGAATCCATGAGGCTGAGGCTAGGGCGGAGGCACAGATCTGGGAGGCCAAGGCCAAAGTGACCAACGCCATCGCCGATTTTAAGGTCTCGGCGGAGTTCGAGCAGGAGGTCACCAATGCCAGTTTTGACACCTATGTGAAGGGCTTCGAACTTTGCAAGGCGAAGGTGTCCACGGCCCTCAATGTCAGCAGCTCGACCTTGAAAAGATCCAGCCCGGGGTCTTGGTGAAGAATCAGCGAAGGAGGAAGAGGACGAAGAGGAGCCCAGGCCGGGCAACCTTGAAACAGCCTTACATTTTGGTTTTCTGCACTTTTTATTTTTCCTTTCTTTTTGTAACTGACCCCAGGTCAGATTTTGTAATCATTCTAAAGTTCTTAATGAAAAAGGAGTCATTTCGTAAAAGTATTATTTCTTCTGCTTGTGCGTATCATGTATGTTGGGGGTGCTGCGGTGGGTCTTAGGCATGAGGGTAATCCGAACAGGCTTGTAGAAACTCGCGCTGCTGGATGGGCTTATGATTTTCCGTTTAGGAACACCTTTAGGGTCCTCACTGAGGGAATCTTACTCACAGTTAGAAAGATCTTTCCTTTAGACTGCCTTTCGTACCTTGTCTACCCTCTTGACAATAACTTGAGCGAGCTGACAAAAATGGGCCATCAACTAAACTTTCGAATCATCTGTCCCTAACTAGCTAAGTAAATCAATCAACCATGGGCCGTAAGGGAGAACCCGGTGGTTCTAAGCGGCCTTTGAGAGTATTCCAGGAATTTGCGTGTGAACTCAGCGAAACAGCTTGAACAGGCATTGGGCTGTAAGATTTGGGGAGGCATCCTTGGAGGCCGACTCTGAAGGCTATTTGGGCGAAGTCCGTTGGGGATGGCACGGAACTGAGCAGCATCCTTTTAGTCATAGCGCCGATGAGCTTTGGCCTTGGCCCGTCTTGGGGACTCGCGCGCCAAGGCCAAGTCCGAGATGGAGTGGCCGGGGCAAGGCCGACCCGAATAGGCTGAGGCGAAAGCCTAAGGCCGGCATCGGGGCGGAAGCGGGTGTCCACCAATCAATTGGTGCTTAGCCGTTAAGTTAGACTTGGAGCTGCCGGGGCAAAATTGCGGCCATCAGAAGCCTCTTAGACCCTGGAGGGCGACCTGAGAGTTGAGAATCAGCAGGTTCCTTTTAACCCCGAAGGGTGACCTGAGAGTTGAGAGTTGTCAGGTTCCTTTTGAACCCCAAAGGGTGATCTGAGAGTTGAGAGCCATCAGTTCCTTTTAAGCTGCCTCGGGGGGTTTGGGAACCGTTGCGAGGGGCAACTCGTCGGTTACAGAGCTTAGGGTCTTGAACCTACTCGGGGGCACTGCCGAGGCCGAGTGGTGTCCTCTGGGCCGCATGCTGGCGAGGTCCTTTTGAACCACCTAGGGGGTTTAGAAACCATTGCGAGGGTGACTCATCCGGTTACGGAGCCTTAGGGTCTTGAACCTACTCGGAGGCACCGCCGTGCCAGGGCCGAGTGGTGTCCCATGGGCCGTGATACCGGCGAGGTCCTTTTGAACCACCTCGGGGTTTAGGAACCACTGAGGGGTGACTCGTCGGTTACGGAGCCTTAGGGTCTTGAACCTATTCGGGGCACCACCGTGCCGGGGCTGAGTGGTGTCCCATGGGCCGTGATGCTGGCGAGGTCCTTTTGAACCGCCTCGGGGGTTTAGGAACCGCTGCGAGGGGCAACTCATCCGATTATGGATCCTTAGGATCTTGAACCTACTCGAGGCACCACCATGCTGGGGCCGAGTGGTGTCCCATGGGCCGCGATGCCGGTGAGGTCCTTTTGAACTGCCTCGGGGTTTAGGAACTGCTGTGAGGGGCGACTCATTTGGTTACGGAGCCTTAGGGTCTTGAACCTACTTGGGGCACCACCGTGCCAGGGCCAAGTGGTGTCCCATGGGCCGCGATGCCAGCGAGGTCCTTTTGAACCGCCTCGGGGGTTTAGGAACCACTGCGAGGGGCGACTCGTCTGGTTACGGAGCCTTAGGGTCTTGAACCTACTCGAGGGCACCACCATGCCGAAGCCGAGTGTGTCCCATGGGCCGCGATGCCGACGAGGTCCTTTTGAACTACCTCGGGGGTTTAGGAACTGTTGCGAGGGGCAACTCGTCCAGTTACGGAGCCTTAGGGTCTTGAACCACTCGGGGAAACCGCCGTGCGGGGCGAGCAGTGTCCCTTGGGCCGATGTCGGCGAGGTCCTTTTCTGAGATCTGGTCTATAGAAGGAACGGCTATGGTGTTGAAGGAGGTCCTTTATTGCTCATAACATAGAGAGATACATCATTAATAATATCGATGAAGGTTGTCCGCATTCCAAGTATGCAGGAGGGACCAATCGTTGAGCTCTTCAATTCGGTACGCTCCTTGGTGGAGCACCTCGGCAATACGGTAAGGACCTTTCCAATTGACGGACAGTTTGCCCCCTCCGTTGGCTTGGACACTGAGGCCTTTCTCAAAACCAGATCTCTAGGATGAAACACTTTGGGATGGACCCAGGCATTATAATACTTGGCAGCTCGCTGGCGAAAAGCTGCCATATGTAACCGTGCCGATCGTGCGCTTCATCGATGAAGTCGAGTTAGCTCTCAGCTGGGCAGAGTTGTCTTCCTCGCTGTAGGACTCCACTCGCGGGCTCGGTAATCCGATCTCCACAGGAATGATCGCCTCGGACCCGAAGGCTAGACTAAAAGGGGTTTCACCTGTTGGAGCCCTCGGGGTTGTGTGGTAGGCCCACAATATGCTAGGAAGCTCTTCTACCCACCGGCCTTTGGATCCATCCAGCCAAGTTCTGAGCCCCCTGAGGATGGTACCGTTCATGACCTCGGCCTCCCCATTGGTTTGTGGGTGGCCGATGAAAGTGAATCGATGGTGAATGCCTAGTTCGTTGCAGAAAGTCTTGAGTGCGGCGTTGTCGAACTGGCGCCATTATCAGTGACGAGAGTGTGGGGTAGGCCGAAGCGGCATATGACCGACTTTAGAAGAAGGCTTTGACTTTGTTCTCAGTGATCTTGGCCAATGCCTCAACCTCGACCCACTTGGTGAAGTAATCAATGGCGACAATCAGGAACCTCTGTTGCCCTGAAGCCGGGGGGAACGGTCTGAGGATGTCTATCCCCCATTGGGCGACGGGCCACGGAGCCGAGAGTGGATTCAAAGGGATAGAAGGTTGATGCTAGTATTCGTGTGGCGCTGGTAGCCGTCACACTTCTGGACTAACTTGGCAGCATCATCCCTCATGGTAAGCCAGAAATACCCTTGACGGAGGGCCTTCTAGGCCAAGGACCTGCCCCCCAGGTGATTCCTGCAGACGCCTTCATGAATTTCTCTGAGGATGTAATCGGCGTCGACAGGTCCTACACACTGAGCAGGGAGTAAGAAAAAGATCTCCGGTATAGGCGATCGTCCAAGAGGATGAATTTGGAGGCTCTCCATTTGAGTAGCTTAGCTTCATCACAATCATCAGGAAGAGTGCCATCCGTGAGGTACCGGATGTAAGGATCCATCCAGGTTGGCTCCTGGGTCAGTGGGAGGACTTCTTCTTTGTCTTCTATACTGGGCCTTTCCAAGTGATCGATGTAGGCGTCCCTCGTGAAGCCATCGGCAGAGGTGGCCAACCGGGAGAGGGTGTTGGCCTTGGCATTCTCACTCCGAGGGATGTAGCTGATGCTAAAATAAGAGAGTGGAGAGACTAAGAGCCGGACCTTGCCCAAGTATTGGGCCATGGTGGGATCATGCACTTCGTACTCTCCGTTGATTTGCCTAGAGACAAGTTGCGAGTCAGTAAAAGCTCTGAGTAGTTGTATTCCAAACTCCTGAGCGAGCCTTAGCCCTGCCAGCAGGGCCTCATACTCAGCCTGATTATTAGTGGCTTTGAATAGGAACCGGAGGGCACACTCCATCGTCTCTCCATCTGGGCCCGCAAGAATGAGGCCGGCGCCACTTCTTGGGAGTTCAAAGCGCCGTCCACGTGAAGGATCTAGGATTCCCTATTCCGACGACTCCCGCAGGTGGCGACAGGGGAAGGAAACCGAGCGAGGACATCGTTACCGGCAACCCATCCCCGTCTTTGGGATCATCGCGAGAAGGGTCTTTCGACGAACGTGTCGCTTGGGCTGAACGACGTCTTGAGGAGTATAACCAGCGATTGAGGAGCTAGCCACAGGGTTACCAACCCACCGGAGGTAGATTATGACAGCCGTCCTCCCCTATCCCATCACTTAATGGAGGAGCCAATCTCCATCCGGTTCCGCCTACCCCAACTGGACCCTTATGACGGCACTACTGACCCCCTGGACCACTTGGAAAGCTATAAGGTCCTCATGCAGGTCCAGGGAGCGATTGATTCTCTCCTCTGCATCGCCTTCCCCGCCACTCTTCAGAAGGTGGCACGGGCCTGGTACTCTCGGTTGCCACCATGAAGCATTAATTCCTTCGACAGCTGGAGAGAGCTTTTCTTGCGCATTTCAACGCCTGCCGAAAAATTCCACGGGTGGCCGATAGCCTGTTCGCCATCCAGCAGAAGAGTGGCGAGTCATTGAAAGATTTCATAGCTCGATTCAAGGAAGCCGCGCTTGAGGTTTACAACCTTGATGACTCAGTTGCCACTCTGGCCTTGAAACGAGGGCTTCGCCCCTCTGCTTCGCATACTCCCTCGATAAGAAGCTGCCGAGCTCTTATACCGAGCTGCTGGGCGAGCGCACAAATACATCCATGCCGATGAAGCTGATTCTTCCGGCGAGACAGAGGGGGCCCTACCAAGAAACCAGCCCGACCTGCATCCGATAGGCCACAGCAGGAGAGGCCTGAGCCTTCCCGGCGATCCGACAACCGGCCAAGGGATCTTGCTCCCAAGGAAGGGATCCATACCCCCTGCTTGCCCCGATATCTCACATCCTGATGGAGATTGAAGGCGAGCCATTCCTCTAGCGCCCTCCTCCTCTGAAGCCTGGAGTTTTCCGTGACAAAAGTCGCTATTGTCATTTTCATCGAGACCACGGGCATGACACAGAGAGCTATCGCCAGCTCAAGAGGGCGATCGAGGACCTCATTCAGCAAGGCTAGCTCGACAAGTTCATCCGGAGGGCGAATCCAGCTGCCCTGGGTCCATCAGCGCCCTCGCCTGCCCAGGTTGATGTCGATAATGCCCCAACCGAGAAGATGGTGGCCATGATCTCTTGGGGGCCGGCGGCCCGTCTAAGAGGTTCGGGGGGAGGAGAAAATAGAACCTGTAATTCCTTTCTTTGAAAGGGACCTAGAGGGGGTAAGCAATCCAAATGATGATAGCATTGTCGTTTCTATGACGATTGCAAACATCCTATAAAAAGGATACTGGTTGATAGTGGAAGCTCGGCTGACATTTTAAGTTATGACGCATTTGTTCGTATGAGCCTGTCCCATGACTCCCTTTGGCCCGTCGCCATGCCCCTCATGGGTTTCACTAGAGATTTTGTAAAGGTAGAGGGGGAAATTACCCTCCCGATCACGGCTGGGACAGCACCCGCTAGAAAACGGTCACGGTGAGGTTCCTGGTTGCGCAGGTCCCTCTGGCTTACAATGTCATCCTGGGCAGGCCCGGGTTAAACTGTTGGATGCCGTCATCTCCACCAAGAGGTTGCTCATGAGGTTCCCAACCAATAAAGGAGTAGGGGAGATGCTAGAGAGAGGAACCTCTTGTCCCTCTGCTACCACATGATGCCTGGCCCTCGAGAGACACCGACCTCGTCGATGACTGAGCTGGTGGACCCCAGAGGTTCAGAAGGAGGGGGGAACCAGTCGAGCACTTATTGACTTTCCCCTTAGGGGAGGACCCGGCGAAGACTGTCCGAGTTGGGTCGCTACTATCCGAGGAAGTGAGGGCCCGACTCCTCACCTTCCTTCGGGCCAACTCAGACGTGTTCGCCTGGTCGGCCTCGGACATGCCAGGCATTCCCCCCGATGTAATTACTCATAAGCTCAGCCTCAATCCGCAGTATCGGCCAGTCCGACAGAACAAAAGAAGCTTTGCTCCCGAGCAGAAGGCTGTCGATGAGGAGGTCCGCAAGCTGTTGGCCTCGGGCATATCGGGAAGTGCACTATCCAGAATGGCTCGCAAATGTTGTAATGGTCCGCAAGGCCAATGAGCTGGAGAATGTGTGTTGATTTACCGATCTCAACAAGGCGTGCCCCAAGGATAGCTTCCCACTGCCCAGGATTGACCAGTTGGTGGACGCTATGTTGGGCCACGAGATCCTCAGCTTCATGGATGCCTTTTTGAATACAATCAAATTAAGATGGACCCGGCAGACGAGGAGGCCACCTCTTTCATGACCGAGAAGGCATCTACTGCTACAGAGTGATGTCGTTCGAGCTAAAGAATGCGGGGGCTACGTATCAAAGGCTGATGAACAGGGTCTTCGAAAACCAGATTGGATGCAATATGGAGGTTTACTTGGATGATATGCTGACTAAAAGCGTCCATGCCAATGACCACATTGCCGACCTAGTAGAGACCTTCGATAACCTCCACCGCTGTCAGACGAAGCTGAATCCACGGAAGTGTACCTTCAAAGTCACGGCCAGCAAATTCCTGGCTTTATGGTGACTCAGCGGAGAATATAGGCGAATCCGGACAAGATTCAAGCCATCCTTGACATAAGCCCCTGGCTAATAAAAAGGAGACTTAACGTCTGACGGGGCGGGTAGCAGCTTTAAGCCGCTTCCTATCAAAGTCACGGAAAGGTGTCTACCCTTCTTCAAGGCCCTGCGCAAGGTCAATGGTTTTGAATGGACCGAAGAGTGTTAGAGAGCATTCGAGGGGCTGAGGGAATTCCTATACACCCCACCGCTGCTATCCAAGCCAAGAATGGAGAAGAGCTCTTCCTCTACCTCACGGCCTCGGCCGAGGCCGTGAGCTTCGTGCTCGTCCATGCCAATGCCGACGAAACTCATAGGCATCTACTATATCAGCAAAGCGCTTCATGACACGGAGACCAAGTATTCTCGCACCAAAAAGATTATTTTTGCGCTAATCGTCTCTGCTCAGCACCTCAGGCCCTACTTTCAAGCCCACTCGGTAGTGGTGCTCATAGACCAGCCACTCAGAGCAATTCTATCCCGGCCCGACACCTCGGGCTGGCTAGCGAAATGGGCAATCAAATTGAGAGAATTCGATCTATCTTTTCGGCCGAGGTTGGCCATGAAGTCCCAAGTCCTTGCAGACTTCTAGTTGAGTGCACCTGGGAGGAATCACCCAAAGAGCTCAACTCGGCCCCTCCAAATGCGACAGCCAAGGGCGAGGGGCGGGATTGGGTCCTTCATGTCGACGCTTCGAATTCTCAAGGGAGTGGAGCCGGCCTCATCCTAGCTAGTCCAGAGGGAGAAATGGTGGAATATGCCCTACGATTCCTTTTTCCCACAACCAACAATCAGGAGGAGTATGAAGCCTTGCTGGCAGGCATGAGACTGGCCAAAGAGCTCGAAGTGGAATGCCTCGAGCTTTCACCGACTCCCAGCTCATTTCCCGATAGGTCGCTGGAGAATTCAAAGCCTGGGATCCAACTATGTCTCACTATTTGGGTAAGGTCCAATCACTATCCTTGTCATTTACTCACTTCAGTGTCAGCTATATCCCCCGGGGCAAGAATGCCAAAGCCGACGCGGTATCTCGATTGGCCACCTCACCGACGAGCCCTGGGGAGAACTTATGTGGAGCATTTAGAAGCTCCAAGCATCGACGCTACCGAGGAGGCCTTATCGATCGGTCGAGAGCCATCGTGGATGGAGGCTTATGTCCGATATCTCACCGATGGCACTCTCCCTGATAATCCCGCTAAAGCTAAGCTGCTTAAGAGATGAGCCCTCAAGTTTCTGATATTAGACAGGTGCCTGTACCGAAGGTCCTTCTCCTACCTGCTCCTCCGGTGTGCTACCTCGGCAGATGCCGATTACATTCTGCGTGAGATCGACAAGGGCATTTGCGGAACCACTTGGGGGGCAGGACACTGACGTACAAGGCCTTGTGACAGGAATATTATTGGCCCACCATGAGGGAGGATGCAGCCAAGCTGGTGCGGAGGTGCGATAGTTGCCAGCGCACGCCCACATTCAACGATGACCAACTACCTAGCTGAGTCCCTTGTCGGCTTGTGGCCCTTCGCTCAGTGGGGGATGGATATACTAGGACATTTCCTCGATGACCCTAACCTTCTCTTCGCCCTACGAACGGCTTCCTCCATTTTTGCTGCCGGGCATCAGACTCTCGGGCGATCTCCTCGGCATTGGAAGCCCGCTTCCCTGCAGCCTCCACCTCGATGCCGAGAGACTGGATACAGGTATTGAGCTCCGATGGTTGCCTCGGCGACCTCCAGGCGTTTCCTCAAATGCTCAAGATCAGCCTCGGCCTGACGTTTGACCTCGTTGAGCTCTTTGGCCCGCTCGACTAAGGCCACTGCCAGGGCCCCCTTGGCCCTCTCTGCCTAGGCTCGAACCTCAGTGGCCTTATGCCGGGACTGGTAGAGCGCTTCTTTGGCCCGAGCAAGCATGTCCCTCAGCCACACAAGGGAGTTCACCGTCTGCATTAGAGGGTCGTCATCAGTAAACAATCGGAAAAGGGTAAGAGCTGCGCGTAAAGAAATAACCACAACACTTACCCATAGTTGAGCTGAGAAGGTCCTAGAGGAGTGACACAGCCCCTCGGTGGTGGAGCTCTCTATGAAATTCAGGCGGCAGATCTGAGTCACCAGTCGCTCAGCTACCAGCCCTGATTCGTCAGACGATCTAGCGGGGAAGGCCTCGGGCTCATCCTCCTATCGGCCCGGCCTGGTTGGACGCTGCTAGGGCCGCATCAAAACCCGACCTCTCTTCCTCGGCCTGCAGACCTGCCATCGCCTGGTCTCGCTCAGCCTCGGCCTCAAGTGGAATTCCCTCAGGGTCACCTCGGTCTTGGGGTAAGATGGCCTTGCATCTGGAAAGGTCGGCTCCTCGGCCGGGGGGGGGGTGGCTTCGGTTCGGGCCCTTTGGGAGGCATGTCGGCTGTTAGATCGATGGGAGGGACCGGTTCTTGGCCCCCTAGAGGTTGTTCCTGATGCCCTGGGGTCGGTGGATCAATGGGGCCAGGGTCGGAGATCGAGCCAGAGACTGGGTCTCTTACTCGATGGCTCGGTGTTACCGATGGCCTTCTTCTTCTTAACTGCTGCCCTCCTCACCATACGATCTGGTAGCTTCATAGCTGCACAAAACAAAGTCGGTTAAAAAAAAAGAGGAGAAATGAAAGGGGGGCAGTGAGAGGAAGGGCGTCTAAGGCTGCTCACCGCCGCTCGAGAGGAGGCCCATGAACCGGAGGTTATCCTCCGTCAGAAACTGGTTACACTGGGGGATATCGGCCGTCTGCAACATACCGAAGGCCTCCTTGTCCCTCGGAGTTACCAGGTGATTCTGGTTCGGCCCTACATTTGGGTCCCCCCAACTCGGCCTCCCCCCTTTGAGGTGGCGAAAAAAACCGGGCCTTCCACCCTTTGACCGAGGTAGGGAGGCTAAACTTCAAGGCTCGAGTGGGCCAAGGTTGGAATACCCACCAACCTGATTGCTGACGGAGGTCATCAAAACTACAGAAAAGGGACACCTTGGGCTTTAACCCGTGGAGGCGGCATAGAACAAAGAAAGAACAAATGGTTCGGATGGAATTCGGAACCAATTGCGATGGCGTTAGGGAATAGAAGTCAAAAAGGTTAGCGATCAAAGGATGAAGAGGCAATCGGAGGCCGGCCTTGAGAAAGGCCTCGTACAGAGCAACCCTGCCGGGATGGGAGGAGATTACCTATCATCCGGGGTTGGGGCATACAACCGGATGCTATTTGGGATCCTATAGATGGCTCTAATCCTGGCCAACTCTTGGCAGTCACGGTGGAGACAACCCTATCGGGAGACTCTAAAGAGGCTCTACGGGTTCCAGCAACGACCAGATGGGTCCTGGTGGGGGCCCGACCGATAACCCACCGCTGGGATAGAGGAACCTGGTCCTCGGAGGAATAGGAAGAGGACCAGGAGGGAGTGGGAGATGGAGAATCCTGCATGTGCAGGGGAGGAAAATAGCCCTCGAGGAGGGCGGAAGAGGACCAAGAAGGTGAAGAGGACATGGGAGAAGGACTGACCTAGCTAACGGGGAAAAATGGCAGGGAGGACGGCAGGATCCGGACAGAGGAAGCTCAGGAAGAAGAAGATTCTGAGAGTAGTGAGGCATCAGATTTGGAGCGTCCCCCTATTATAGCTCCCCTTGAGTCGTCCTGCCTGAGCCAGCCTGCCACGCGCACGCCTCCTGCTGGGAGAGACGCCTCGGTAGTCATTCAGCGCTGATAGCGGGATATCGATAACGTCAGCCTATTGATGGTGATGATGGTCGTTGCCTTTCCAAGAAGATCCTCACACATCCAACGGTACAGATCAGCAGGTGCAGCGACGCTACAACATCCCATCCACTAACACTAATGAGTCCTCGCATCCCGTGGACACGTGCCCCTGTTGCCATTGGTGGCCAGACTGGATCTGCCGTCGGTCGAGCTCACGCCCCTTTCGATGGGCGGAAAGTGAACCCGCACCACCTCAGGGGTGAGGGGCATCTGATATGGCTGATCAAGATCTATTAAAGCTAACGAGGTAAGAGTCTGATGGGGAGTTCCCCTCGGCCTCGGACCTCCAGGGTCCTCTCAGCCTCGGGCCTCCAGGGTTCCCCTCCACGTGGCCTACTATCTTCCTACAACTGCCACATAGCCCACTAGTCTTTTGCAACCACCACGTGGCCCATTAACTTCCAAGGATTACGGATGATGGGATGTTACAAACGTGGCTAGATCCACTATCGCCTGTACAACCATCACTTTCTGAAAGCATGCAAAAAGGGAACTTTGGAATGGATATAAAAGGGAGTGTTAGGTTTTTTCCTGAGGATAATTTTTTGAGAACTATTTTCTAAAGCACTAACTTGACCGTCGGAGGGTCCTCGCCGGAACCCACCGGTCCCTGAGGACTTTCTTGCAGGATTTCCGTTGAAGAGGTGAGACCAGGAGCTCCATGGTCACTTGGCATTAAGAAGACGTGCTTTGGTGACAACGGAGGGGTAGAGAATAAAGAGAAGGGTGGGGGGGGGGGGGGGAGGCATGTAAGGAGGTCTACCTACCAGTCATGCTTTCGGCCTCCATTGGAGTCTTCTCCCGGGTGGAGGGGGCAATGGGACGGACGCACGATGGGTGGACGGGGACAGCCATTTTGTTTGGGCCCGAAAGCCAACACTTGGATCGGGTTGGGTTTAATCGGCAGCAAAAAAGACCCAACCTGGTCGGTTCCTCCGATGCACGCGTGCGGTGCACCGCACCGCGGTGGTACGAGCGATACGCGCTTTATACATCGAAAGCCAGTGCATATATGGGCTGACTTGCATGAGGCTAGTGTGATCATCCGTTTGTACAAAAAAAAAAAAAAAAAATAAAAAAGCTAGTGCATAAAATTTTTTCTCGTGGAATTTTATCGCCTGGAAATCATTTTAACCGACTTCCTCTCATATTTATAGATTAAACTTCGTAGCTTCGACGCAACCGACTTCAATTTTCCAGCCATATGGGATCCTAAGCCATTCGCTCTCCCTCTCCTCTACCCGATCTGGGACCGACCCTAGCGACATTAAACATATTCTTAAGAAATTCACCATTTTATGTTCTAACTAAATAAACATTTTAGGTGAACTTAAATGGAAAACAAGCACTACTGATTTTATTACCAGCTTAAAAGTATGAAGTTAAGTATGAAACTATTTTATACACATCCTGCATTGAGGAAGTGGCATTAGAACCAGTTCAGGCATGAGAAAGACCAAGAATAATTGAAGTCAACAAAAGTATGACTATATAAACTTATCAAAAGGTTGGATCTTGACCTAGATCGGATCCATTTATTCAGGATTTATAAGGATTTCCAATTTGGTAGCCAACAATAACCATAACCCCCTATTCATAATGATAATTAATCACATAATTTTATAACAACCCCAACCAAATTAATTTAAGTATCAATTTAAAATTTAATTTTATGCACATGCCAAACCACCATTGGATCAAGTTTGGCATCAAAATATGATGGGAGAAGAGATGAGGCAACCAGAACCCCACCCCAGCCCCAACATGCCTTCTCTCTAAAATCCCTATGTATGCCTCCACCCCTCCCTTGCTCAGTTCCCCTCCTCCATCCCCCCACTCCCCTTCCTCCCTTTTTCACACTGTCAGGATCCTTGGAGCTCATGAGAACTCTGATATCAAAATTCATACCACCAATCCACATCTACTAACTAATGATTCAGCAAATCTTCAGGAAGTAAATGACTCTCTCTCTCTCTCTCTCTCTCTCTCTCTCTCTGCATGTGCATGCGGGAGTGTGTGTTTCCCCTTCACTCTTTGCCCCATTACAATCACCTGATTGAATTGAGTTGCTAGATCAGATTTCTCAAATTATTTGATAAAATAAAATTAGGCTATTATATCGCTTCCAATATAGTCTGAATTCAGTGTATTCACTCACATAGATCCATGATAAGACTTACATACATCCATGTTAAGGAACCCATATAAGTTTCTTTTTGAGGTTCTAGCATCCAACCTCCTTGCACAAGACAATGCACTAGAAGGTGGTTGCCTGCTAATAATCAACAGAAGCAAATGCACTTGCCAGCCACATAAGTAATCATAATGATGCTTGATAAAGGATAAGTAACGCAATGATGGAGCAACACCTCATTTCAGTACTTAAAGTTATCACCATCAGGAAATGTGATGGATACCTGAGTGCTTCAACCAAATGCTGCAGTTCAATTATCTTGAGTTGAGATTCCTTTACAGAAATGGCCTGGTCCCGGGACTTGGACGCCCCCTCGATCTGCTTCGTGAGCTCCTCGACGATCTCGAGCTCAGCGAGGAGGTCGCGGACGCGCTGCTTGGCGGCAGCGGATGAGGAGGCGGTGGCATCATCGGGGGAGGGGGCAGCGGGAAGAACGATGGGAAGGGGTCGTGTTTTCGGCCTCCATTGGAGTCTTCTCCCGGGTGGAGGGGAAATGGGACGGACGCACCGCGGTGATACGAACGGACGAGCGATACGCGCTTTATATCTCGAAAGCCAGTGCATAAAAATTTTTCCCGCGGAATTTATCGCCTGGAAATCTTTTTAACCGACTTCCTCTCGTATTTATAGATTAAAGTGGAATTTTATCGCCTGGAAATCTTTTTAACCGACTTCCTCTCGTATTTATTGATTAAAGCGGAATTTTATTGCCTGGAAATCTTTTTAACCGACTTCCTCTCATATTTATAGATTATAGCGGAATTTTATCGCCTGGAAATTTTTTAACCGACTTCCTCTCGTATTTATGGATTAAACTTGGTAGCCTCGATGCAACCGACTTCAATATTCCATTCCAGCCATATGGGATCCTCCGCTCCGCTCTGCACTACTTAACAACTAAATCGGCGCCCAACGAAAGCCATTCGCTCCGTTAAACTTTGTAGCTTCCGAGGAGGACAAATTAATCGCACGTTAGTATTTTATTTTAAGTATCTCTTAGTTATTTATCTTTTTAATTTTTGTTAAAAAAAAACCTTTGTTCTACGGATTTAAAATGTTTATTGATTTAAAGAATCTCAGTTTATAAATGGATCATGACTATAATCTGTTGACATGAATTACCGAAAGTTTTTTTTATTTTCATTTAATTATATAATTTTTTTTTCAATAGTAATGAGCTAATGTGTTGAACCATTACAGATCTGGAAGCGATACGAAGAAATTTAACATGCATTCTAATTATTTAAAGGTAAGCAACTTGACGTTATTGGATATTTTAAAAATTTTAGTAACATATTTTATATATCTCCATAGATAAAAATTTAAGTTAAATAAGTTCAGTATAATATTATTTTTAACTCAAGTCATCTAAGAATTTTTCAATTAATGCTTCTTAATTTTACTCTTCTGCTTCTTAACTCTTCTCCATTTAGGATTAAGTCGACACTAATAGTTATAGTAGTCGTTTAGACATGATTTTTAGAAACGGTCTGAAAGACTTATTAGAAACGGTACCAAAAAAGACTTATTAGAAACGATTCAGATTATAAAGACTTATTAGAAACGATACCAAATTGGATAAACGGTCAGAGAAAATTGCCACGGTAAAAGAAAATTGCCATAACTAATTTCTATCCATATGTTTAGATCTACCTCTATCTTTATCATTAAAATTTATTGTTATAAAAGAAGCATCTAAAGATCTTTATTATATATGTTTAAATCATTGATTTTTTTTATTTTATATTTAATTAGGACTACTTCTATCATTTATCATATAAATAGTTATGCTTTATTTATTTTTGTTACACTTAATTTTATTAAAATATTATTATATTTTAAAATTTATTTTTAATTTTATGGTTTAAATTAGAATGCTTGCAATTAAATTTAATTTATACAATTTCTAGTAAGGATGTTGGAACGATCAATATTGATGAATATTTTTTTCTTAAATTTTTTGAAAGCCATATCGTAAAAATAATTTATGGTTGAGCCAGGCTAGATTCGGGCTATTTTTAAATCATATCGTTCGTTCTAATCCTATGTTGTCCTCTACCCGTAACTTTAATAAACTCATCCAACGGTGAACATAAATCCAAAGATGGAGAGGGATCGAGAGAGAATCTAGGTGAGCGATCCGAAAAGATTTGAAAAAATCCAACTCCTCAACGAGCCAGCAACGCAGCGCTTCCCCTCTGGCGTCAAGAGAAATTCAATGGAAATCTTTCGGATCTGATAAGGACCCGTCATTAATTATATAAAATTTTTTTAGTAATGAGCTAATGTACAGGCCTGGAAGCATTTAAAGGTAAGCAGCTAGACGTTATTGGAATATTTTAAAAATTTTAGTAACATATTTTATATATCTCCATAGATAAAAATTTAAGTTAAATAAGTTCATTATAATATTATTTTTAACTTAAGTCATCTAAGTTTTTTACTCTTCTATTTCTTAATTTTACTCTTCTGCTTCTTAATTTTACTCTTCTCTATTTAGAATTAAGTCGACGCTAATAGTAATAGCAGTCGTTTAGACATGATTTTTTGACCCGTTAGGAATGATATCAAATTAGATAAACGGTCAGAGAAATTATTCGTAGGGATGGCAACGGCCTAGGGATGGACCGGGGCAGTCTATACCGGTATCCGTCCCTGTTAGAAAAAAACATCCTGTTCCCGTCTCGTTAAGCCGTTATAGTTAACGGAGCGGGGACGAGAGATCTGTGAGGGATTTCTTATAGTGCTACGGCACATATTCATCTTCTTGTATCCTCTTGGGATTGTTATTAATCAAAGGGATTGGGGTTGTTACCCTGTACATGCTTGTGTTGGGTTATTAATCAAAGGGGTTGGGGTTGTTACCCTGAACATGCTTGTGTTGGGCTTAGGTATTGGTATGTGATTTGTCATTGGGGTTCTTGTAGGGGGAGGCCTCGATCAACCTCACCTACCATTGTGCACAACTACTTTGAGAGAAAAAGGCTGACTTAGCACGAGGCGTGCTAAGGCCGGTCGTATCTAGAAAAAGGGATACCCGACCCGTTTGCCCGTTTACAAAAAAAAATTATTTTATTAAATTTATAATTTATTAAAAATTAAAAAAATAAAATTAATTAGGATAAGATAGAATGAACCCCAACAACTAATCGTTGATATTGATACATCTAACACATTAGCTTTAACATCGTAACAAAAGAATACATTCAAATTTCAAAGTAAAAAAATAAAGAGATATCTTTCTTTAGAAATAAAATAAAGAGATTGTACGAGATGGGTAAAGAGGGATGGGGGATGGGGCGAAGAATACCGTCTCCAGACTGTTTACCCGTTTAACCATTAATGAAAAATCTCCATTACCCGTTAAGCCGTTTAAAATGGGGACTCCCGACACGTTAAAATTACATCCCTAGTAAATGGAAATGGAGAAAATTACCATCCCTAGGTACCAAATCAGATAAACAGTCAAAGAAAATTGTTCGACCCGTTAGAAACGATACGAATCAGATAAACGGTAAGAAAAAATTGCCTTCACTAATTTCTATCCATGTGTTTAGATCTATCTCTATCTTTATCATTAAAATTTATTGTTATAAAAGAAGCATCTAAAGATCTTTATTATATATGTTTAAATCATTAATTTTTTTATTTTTTATTTAATTAGGACTACTTCTATCATTTATCATATAAATAGTTATGCTTGTTTTATTTTTGTTACACTTAATTTTATTAAAATATTATTATATTTTAAAATTTATTGTTAATTTTATGGTTTAAAAATATGTGAGACGTAATATATGCAATTAGAATGCTTGCACTTAAATTTAATTTATACAGTTTCTAGTAAGGATGTTGGAACGATCAATATCGATGAATATTTTTTTCTTAAATTTTTTGAAAGCCATATCGTAAAAATAATTTATGGTTGAGCCAGGCTAGATTCGGGCTATTTTGAAATCATATCGTTCGTTCTAATCCTACGGTTGTCCTCTACCCGTAACTTTAATAAACTCATCCAACGGTGAACATAAACCCAAAGATGGAGAGGAATCGAGGGAGAATCTAGGTGAGCGATCCGAAAAGATTCAAAAAAATCCAACTCCTCAACGAGCCAGCAAGCAGCGCTTCCTCGAAAGACTCGATGCACCGCCCTCCAGTGCAGCAAGCGCGTGCCGGCTGCACCGAGGGCGGTGCAGCAAGACTTTTCCTGAGGTTAGGGTTAGGGTTAGGGTTAAGGTTTCTTCCTCGACAAGATCCGATCATTACTTTCTCGGTTCTATTCTCGATTTCCGTTCTTCCCCTGTTGCGATCATGGAGAGGGAGTGCCTCACGGAGTTCCCCCACATCCATATGGATGTAAACCTTTTTTACCAAACTATTAGAAACCTCCTTTGTTTTACTTTTACTGTTTTCTTGCTCTAATCTGGTAGATTCTTTATTCGGATTTACGGATCAGAGCAGGTATGTTGCGGCTCTTTCATGCTGAGAAATTTCAATGGAAATCTTTTGGATTTGATAGGATTTTTTTTTTTTCATATTCTTACGATCTAGGGTTTGAAGACTTGGGGAAAAATTCATCAACACGCCTTGGATTTTTCACTTAAATCAAATATCACTTCTACATTTTTTTTAATTACTCACCTCCATTGAATTTATCAGAATACAGCAGATTAATTTCAGTAAAATATAATGCTAATGATACTTATTCAAAATTATAGTACTAAATAATCTCCCTTAGAAAGAATAATAATAAATGAGTATTTTCTTATTATTTAAATGTTAACCATAAAATTAGTTTATATTCTATCCATTTTTATATCATATCCAAAATTATTTTCAATATCAATCAACCACATAATAAATCATATATTACTGCATAAGTAAAAATATATTCAAATTTTTTTATAATATCAAACTAGACTAACTCGTAGCAAGCTAACCATCACCAACGTATAAGGATACCATAAATCTTTGAGACAATCTAATGGCCAATTGATTCAACTCACACATGCTGAATACGGCGTTCCATTACAAAATATATCATATGCCATATATAGTGTAGGCACGAACAAATAAGTCAGCACCCTTCTACTTCTTTAGTAACTGTCACAAAATTGTAAATGAAAAAATGATTCCATTTGAAATACAAACTTGTAGAATACAAAAAAATCAGGCCCTAAATGTACATTTGGTGATTCAAATTTTTGCCACCATCACTCCAAAGCACAATCTTGATCAAGTTCTCATCATTCAATTGTTTACAAGATCTAATTGACTTAACTCCCAACCGCACCTTCTTCTTTTCTGTAAGTTGGGCCAACATTATTCTTGCTCTCTTAAATTAGCAAATTCTTCTATAAGCATGGTAACTAAAACCTTTAACTTGAATGTCACTACAAAAGTCATTAAGATGATTTTGACTAAGAATACTACCTTCACATCTTCCATATAGATGAGGGATTTGAGGACCCTAGAACTGAAGGTAGAATAAGCGACTGCCTTCTTATACTTACAAACTCTATATACCAGAGATTTGAACCTTTAGAACTGAGATGTGAAAAATGCAAGAACTGGAGTTGGAAATATGTCTTACTAGTCAAAGATAGAAAAATGACCTTTATTTAATTTTATAAAGCAATCATTAGAGTAAGTAAAAGCTTTTATCTTATCAAAGACAAAAATATCTTTTATGCAAACTACTACCATAAGATTAATAAGATCACATGTTTTGTTTAATCATAAGTAGTGATTGAATGTGTAAAATTAAGATTTTTTTTATCAAATGAACCAACACATCTAAATTTACAATGTTAATACAAGTACTAATTTAGTATGTGACTCGAATCAAAAGTATCATATTCTAATGTTCATTAGCATCATAGTTTAGAGGGATGTGTTGTCTATTTTGATGGATTTAGGGGAGATATGTGATTAACAAAAAAAAATAATAATGATGGTGTTTGATTTAAGTTAAAAATACAGGAGGTCTTAGTAATTTTTTCTTTTTTGTTTTTTCATGGATGTTAGAATCGTGAAATTTAATCTTATTAATAGAATGACATAATTGATTGGCTCGATACTAGTAATATAATGATTGAATTCTATGCTCCTCTTGTGGTCTAGAATGAACTTAAAGGGCTAAGAATATTAGAAATTGATATTATGTTGTCTCTATATACATTTTAAATGGGTAAAGGCATGAATTTTGTCTATCGTGATCCTCTGGTATGGCTTTACAGTAAGCAATATTGATATAGCTTCTTTGTTCTTCAAACATGATCATATAGCTTGTTAATATGGAGCTCTTGCTATTGTGTGTTATGATCCCTTTGCCCTTAGGAGTGGGTATGGGCTGGCTCAAAAAATAGGGCCTAGGCCCAATTTTTCAGCACATAGGATTGGGTCGGATCCAATTCTAGAGGCTTGTTTAATTTTCGGACCAAACCCAAGCTTAGAGCTTGGCTCAACCTAAAAATTTATATATTTTTACTGTTACTGAAAATTTATATATATGCATTGTATTTATTTATATTCTCTATATTATATATTTATTATTTAATATATATTATTAAGAGAAAATGAGTTTTTCAAAAGCAAGTCATTTAGCCACCACAGCAACATGAGGGTGGCATTTTCCTTTCAAATATTTAGTATATAATTGTTTTTAGTGGCCCAAGCTCGAATCAAGCCTAGGTTTTCAAAGATTTCTGTTGGGCCGGGCTTAGGCCAACTGTGGCTGACCTGAGTTCGGGCCCAACCTGATGCTTAGAGCCCCTTTTCCTACTTGCCCTACCCTAAGCCTAGTTTGGCCCATGCCCACCCCTACTTTCCCTATATGATTGCTTTGTGTTGGGGTTATAGCCAAGCAAGTTAAATGATCATTTTGGATCTTTGTCACCCATAAAATCTCAGCTAGAATTATGGCCTATGTTAATTCCTATGTTGACTTTTATGAGAACATGTTTATTGCTCATTTCGGTTTCTTTGGTAGCACATATGTAAAGAGATTGAGTTAAGTCATGATTTTGTTGGTTGGGCAGAAAAATAAATGGATGGTTGTGTGCAGGTTCTTATGAAAGCGCTATCTCTAAAAGGAATTGGAGATGCGATCAGCTCCGTTTCATATAGGGCACCATCAGACCAACTCAGAGTGCCTCGACATGCTTCTCCTCCTCCGAGAGAAGATGATAAAGATGGGCACAAACAAAGTGCAATGGATGACTGCGTGCAGGTTCTTATGGAAGCGCTACCTTTGAAAGAAATTGGAGATGTGATCAGCTCCGTATCATTGAGGGCACCATCAGACCTGCTCAGAGTGCCTCGACATGCTTCTCCTCCTCAGAGAGAAGATGATAAAGATGGGCACGAACGAAGTGCTTCTCCTCCTCAGAGAGAAGATGATGAAGGGGGACGTTACGTGTTTGCACTTGGAGAGAATTTGACGTCTCGCTGTAATTACACTTGATTACCATTGCAAAAATCTTATGTGTTTTATGGGCATTTTTCTCGCTAGCTGCACCTTTTCTTCCCATTTGCAATCAAGTTATCTATAAAAATATATAATACTGACACTTAAGTAGAGTATATGGTTCTATGATTTGGATTATATTTCTAATGTAAAGTGCATCATTCTTTTGTCCGTTCTTTTGGTTATCATGGATTTATGCCTTTATTACATTGGTCTATTATATAGATAAAACAATATAATATCAAAATATGCTGTGACTAATTTTTTTTCCCCTTTTCTGAAAGATACTTTCTATGCTTGCTCTTGGTTATTACCTAAGTATTTTTTTTAGCTGTTGTTTTTTTTTCCCTTCTATCTGTTGATTTCTTTTTTACTTCAAAGTTTCTCAAAACTTTTTCATTTATTGATTCTCCTTGATTTTTTCCCCCTTAATGTGCTATCAGTTTTATGGCATTTTCTTGTTTTCTGCATTGGGTCTTATGATTTTTTTTTTCAAAACTTAGTAGGTTTGTGTAATGGGTTCTTTCCCACAATGCAAAGTTTATTTTAAAAAATTAAAACCCTTAAAATTATGTGCTTCTCTTTATCTACCATGATTTTGCAACAGTAATCTTCAAAAATTGTTTTCCAGTGTTTTCTATGGATGTTTGCATGCTTTTCATGAATATTATGCTTTTGTTTGCAATACTTTCACACTTCTCACTCCAATCTGCTACTTGGTTTGATTGCAGATAAAATCCACAGCAAAATGGGTGAAGGTAAGTTCCTGTGCTCCTGATGACATTCAGTGATAAAGCTTGTGCTTGCTCTCTCATTCTTTTCATAGTTGGTTTTTAGATAGCAACATCTTCCCCCCACAACAGCCCCCCTTTCCCAATTTTATTGTGATGTTTCTCATCATTGCTAGTTTTTTTGGGCTGTCCTAAACAAACTTTACTTGCATTCTTTTTTTTTTTTTTTTTTTGGGGGGGGGGGGGGGGTTATGTGACAGGTACCTTTGGTCGGGTTTTGGAATGTTGGGATAGGGAAGGGCAAGAAATGGTAGCAATCAAAATTACTCGTGCCAATGAGCATCATCGGGAGGAAACTATGATAGAAATTGAAGTGCTTCAACAGCTTGGCAGACATGATACGGGTGGTAACCGGTAAGACTCATTCTCGTTTATTTCTTTTCTTGAAGAGCTGTTCCTTTGTATGTTTGCATTTTAGTCAGTTCAAGTTTACATCTGTTTAAGTGGGTGTACTTTTGCAGTTATGTTCAAATGCGGAGCTGGTTTGACTATCGTAACCATATTTGTATTGTAAGTATATGATTGATTTATGATAGTTTCTCCAATTTACCGATATCTTTGGAAATTAAAATTGCAGTGAATCTAAATGATTTTAACAGGTGTTTGAGAAGCTTGGGCCAAGCTTACATGATTTTTTAATGAAAAATGACCGTCGCCCATGTCCCATGGATCTAGTTCGTGAGCTTGGCAGACAATTGTTGGAATCTGTTGCATGTGCGTTCGCAATACTTTTGCAAATCTATTGTTTTCTTGATATTGATGGTTTATTAGCTTCAATGTGCTATTCATTTTCCCTTTTCTACTTCTTTGGTTCATTTGTTGGGTTTCATTCTTGTTCATGCATTATATTTTAGGTTCCTTTAGTAGATTGTTTTATTTCATAAGTCACTGGTTTTATTGTCCTGCTGATATAATTCAGTTTATTTGTTGTCTGATGTATTTAAGTGGTTTTGATGTGTTAACATTTGTTTATTTTGCTTTCTTGCAGTTATGCACGATTTACACCTCATTCACACTGATTTAAAGCCCGAAAACATTCTTCTTGTCTCATCAAACTTCATTACAGGGCATGGTGGTTCATATTGCAAGAGATTGCCCAAGTCAAGTTCTATTAAGTTAATTGATTTTGGAAGCACTGCTTATGGCCACGAACATCATAGCTACTACGCAGTAACAACAAGGCAGTACAGGGCTCCTGAGGTTATTCTTGGTCTGTACTTGTTTGACACTTGCTATCTTATTTTCTTATTTTAGCTTTCTCCTCTATGAATGTGGCATTTTCCTGATTTTGAAAATATTCTGACAGGACTTGGATGGAGTTATCCGTGTGATATATGGAGTGTAGGCTGCATTCTTGCAGAACTTTGTTCGGTATGTATTTCAGGCACTTGTTTATGCAAGCTATTCAGTTTTGTTGGCATGAATGCTTCCTTATGTGTTTTAACTTCTCAATGCTCTGTTTAGGGTGATAGACTTTTTGAGACCAGCAACAACTTAGAACACCTTGCCATGATGGAGAGAGTATTAGGTCCTTTGCCCCACCATATGACGAACGGAGCTGTGTAAGTTTCTGTAAACTTACATGTGGTTAATTTTCTTTGCTGTGTTTCAGCACAAGTAGTCTCATCTAATTATGTTGACACTTAGCCTGATTCAGCTCTACCTGTATGAATCTAATGCCATTTTTTTCACCATAATTCTTTACTTTCAGGAGGGGATGTGTTGAGAAGTATATCAAAAAAGGTCGGCTGAAGTTGCCTAAGGATGCTATCCTAGTTGTTCGAAAGCTACCACGACTCCAGGTATGAGTTATCATCATTGATTTATAATGCAACCTTCAACTAAATACTCTCTGTTTTTTCTTGATCTCAAATTTGTATTTGGACTTTTGGGGGTAGGCGGTGGCTTAGATATCGAATGCACACAATTCTCCTTGAAAATGTCTTGGATTTTCCTATCATCGCATGGCTTGTTTGCCTATTAAATCAGTCAATGTGGGTTTCCATGTTTTTGATGGCATAATTGAAAAAAAATGCTTTCTTCTGAAGATCCAACATTATCTGTAGACAATGCGCATTGGATTGAACAAACATCATCAGCCATTGGCATATGATTAGATGATGCTGAATTTTTGGTCTTTAGAAAGATATGCATAGCAAATTGATGGTTCTCTGCCATGTTTTCTGTGCAGAACTTGGTGATGCACCATGCGGATCACTCGGCTGGCGATCTCATTGACCTCTTGCGGGGTTTACTCAAATATGAACCTCTTGATAGGTTGACCGCTCACGAAGCCCTCAGACACCCATTTTTTGAGGTCAAAGTCAATCAAAGTCAAGCGGGATGTTGACCTGTTTGTAAATCTACAGTTACCAGCGCCTGAGAGAGTGCAAACTGTTGAGGCTTGGCACGATATAGCCTTATGAGGATAATGTTGATGGATTCAAAGGTTGACAAACTAACAGTAGCAAACACGATACAAATGCACAGTTGCATGGTAGTTTGAGTTAGTCATTGAAATTTTTTTTAAGGGAACAACATTATAGATGCTGGGAGTGAATATTTAATTAATTCGTTATATTAATTCGCCTTTGGTTTTTGGTCTTTACCTGTACTCGTACTGAAGCTGAGCTTGTGCTGTTAGTTTGATCATCTAGCGTATGGTTCTCTACAATCTGCTCGACCACCTGGATCAAGGTGGTTAAGGTGTCATTTGACATCCAATTTGTTAAGACAACCCGGTTTTAATAACTGGATCAGTAGGCACCCGCTATCAGTCATTAGACCTTCGAAGACGGTGAAATGAATACAATTTAAATCTCTGTTTCTTCTCCTAAAACAATTCTGCTCATTAGAAAACCCTTCCAAATAATTTTTATCCCAAAAAAAATGTGTCGGATCATGTATGCGTGTCTCGTCGAATCCAAAAAAATAAATAAATAATAATTCTATTGGTTTCGCCTAATCAACAGAGCACCATAAAGGAACAAAAAGAGTGAAAAAAAAGGATCGGATAAACTAGCAAGCAATTTATGGAACCACCAAGGCCGTAATTAATTAGTTTGAACTAGCGTTTCGTCCGACATCGGCTGGATAGCAGCGCTCCACTGGGCGGCGCACCGATGATGATGCTGCACCGGCCGTAGAGCCAGTAGGTGAAGTGCACCCACTTGCCGAAGTCCGACCGCATCCTGAACCTCCCCGCCACCTCCAGTGCCACCCCCTCCGCCGCCGTCCCCCGCTGCCACTCCTTTGCCCCTCCGGCCGCAGCGCCACCTCGCTCACCACCATGTGCAAGCTCTTGAGCGCCGAGTCCCCCCGCGCTCCGCGAACGGGTCCACCGCCTGCATCGTGATCATCGTCTCCATGAAGTAGAGGTCCATCTGCACGTAGCTGAAGGCCATGTCCACCTTGCGATTGGGATTGGAGAAGTTGGCGAGGATGGTGATGTCGGCGTTGAGGAGGGTGCCGTGTCGAGGTAGGCGCCGTTGAGGGTGGCGTTCTGGATGTCGAGGCGGGGGCTCTTCGGCGGAAGACGAGGTAAATTATGAGGACGGCGAGGCCGCCCAGGATGACGATGGTCCACATGAGGGCACAACAGGCTCCGATCATCCATGTCATCCGGCCGGTGGCGCGCGTGGGCGTGTGGAACTTGGACCTTGACGGTTGCCATGAATTAATATTCGAGTGGGTGTCACCGCTTTGGGAGGTTTATCTCCGTAAAATATTCGAGAGGGTGTCACCGTTTGGGAGGTTTCTCTCACCACGCGTTGGGCTGCCGATGATGCTGGGCGTCTCCTTCCATGAAGCGGACGGTGGGTCGCTGGCCATCTCGGACATGGAGCTGGAGTAGTGGTGTACTTAGCAACGAGGTAAGAGCCTGATGGGGAGTTCCCTCGGCCTCAAACCTCTAGGGTTCTCTTCAGCCTTGGACCTCCAGGGTCCTCTCCTCGGACCTCCAGGGTCCCCTCGGCCTCGACCTCCAGGGTTCCCCTCCACGTGGCCCACTAGCTCTCCGCAACCACCACGTGGCCCACTATCTTCCTGCAACTGCCACATAGCCCACTAGTCTTTTGCAACCGCCACATGGCCCATTAACTCCCAACGATTACGGATGATGGGATGTTACGAACGTGGCCAGACCCACTATCACCTGTACGGCCACCACTTCCCGAAAGCATGCAAAAATGGAACTTTGGAATGGATATAAAAGGGAGAGTTAGGTTTTTTCCTGAGGACAATTTTTTGAGAACTGTTTTCCAAGGCACTAACTTGACCGTCGGAGGGTCCTCGCCGAAACCCACCGGTCCCTGAGGACTTTCTTGCAGGATTCCGTTGAAGAGGTGAGACCAGGAGCTCCTTGGTCACTCGGTGTTAGGAAGACGTGCTTTGGTGACAACAGATTGGCACGCCAGAAAGGGAGAAAAGAGAGCAGAGTTCGGTGCTACTAGGCTACAGGCCTTTACTTCCTCCCTCTACTCGAAAAGATGATGGTAATGCGCGCACAAGAGGTTTCGGACGGCGACCCTGGGGGGCAGTTAAAGAGCCGGAGAAGCCCGAAGCGAGCCTCCCGGCCCCTCCGGTCCCTTTCCCCATCCCGCCATCATCACCAACACAGGGTGACCGGGTCGACGCTCTTGCTATGCAAGTTCATTCACTGGTGGCGGCAGTCCAACACTTGCAACAATAGGTGGTGGCTTCACAGCAGGGCCCCCGGCCCCCTTCCCCAGATGCGGGGGTTGCTCCTCCTAATCAACAGTCCATCCATGGGAGGGCTTCCTACTGGGAAGCTCCCCACTGACACGCCTCCCCCAGACGTTGCCACGGGAGGCCTCCAAAAGGCCATGGTCTCTTCCCGCCATTCCGACGACTCCGCAGGTGGGACAGGGGAAGGAAACTGAGCGAGGACATCGTTACCAGCGCAACCATCCCAGTCTTTGGGATCATCGTGAGAAGGGTCTTTCAATGGACGTGTCGCTTTCCGGGCTGAACGACGTCTCAAGGAGTATAACCAGCGATTGGAGGAGCTCGGCCACAGGGTTACCAACCCACCGAGGTAGATTATGACAGCCGTCCTCCCCTATCCCATCACTTAATGGAGGAGCCAATCTCCATCCGGTTCCGCTACCCAACTGGACCCTTATGACGGCACTACCGACCCCCTGGACCACTTGGAAAGCTATAAGGTCCTCATGCAGGTCCAGGGAGCGACTGATTCTCTCCTCTGCATCGCCTTCCCCGCCACTCTTCAGAAGGTGGCACGGGCCTGGTACTCTCGATTGCCACCACAAGCATTAATTCCTTCTGACAGTTGGAGAGAGCTTTTCTTGTGCATTTCAACGCCTGCCGAAAAATTCCATGGGTGGCCGATAGCCTGTTCGCCATCCAGCAGAAGAGTGGCAAGTCATTGAAAGATTTCATAGCTCGATTCAAGGAAGCTGTGCTTGAGGTTTACAACCTTGATGACTCAGTTGCCACTCTGCCTTGAAACGAGGGCTTCGCCCCTCCTGCTTCTCATACTCCCTCGACAAGAAGCTGCCGAGCTCTTATACCGAGCTGCAGGGCTGAGCACACAAATACATCATGCTGATGAAGCCGATTCTTCCCGGTGCGAGACAGAGGGGGCCCTACCAAGAAACCAGCCCGACCTGCATCCGATAGGCCACAGCAGGAGAGGCCTGAGCCTTCCCGGCGATCCAACAACCGGCCAAGGGATCTTGCTCCCAAGGAAGGGATCCATACCCCCCTGCTTGCCCCGATATCTCACATCCTGATGGAGATTGAAGGCGAGCCATTCCTCTAGTGCCCTCCTCCTCTGAAGCCTGGAGTTTTCCGTGACAAAAGTCGCTATTATCATTTTCATCGAGACCACGGGCATGACACAGAGTGCTGTCGCTAGCTCAAGAGGGCGATCGAGGACCTCATTCAGCAAGGCTACCTCGACAAGTTCATCCGAAGGGAATCCAGCTGCCCTGGGTCCATCAGCGCCCTCGCCTGCCCAGGTTGATGTCGATAATGCCCCAACTGAGAAGACGGTGGCTATGATCTCTTGGGGGCCGGCGGCCCGTCTAAGAGGTTCGGGGGGGAGGAGAAAATAGAACCTGTAATTCCTTTCTTTGAAAGGGACCTAGAGGGGGTAAGCAATCCAAATGATGATAGCATTGTCGTTTCTATGACGATTGCGAAACATCCTATAAAAAGGATACTGGTTGATAGTGGAAGCTCGGCTAACATTTTAAGTTATGACGCATTTGTTCGTATGAGCCTGTCCCATGACTCCCTTTGGCCCATCGCCATGCCCCTCATGGGTTTCACTAGAGATTTTGTAAAGGTAGAGGGGAAATTACCCTCCCGATCACGGCTGGGACAGCACCCCACTAGAAAACGTCACGGTGAGGTTCCTAGTTGCGCAGGTCCCTCTGGCTTACAATGTCATCCTGGGCAGGCCCGGGTTAAACTTGTTGGATGCCGTCATCTCCACCAAGAGGTTGCTCATGAGGTTCCCAACCAATAAAGGAGTAGGGGAGATGCGTAGAGAGAGGAACCTCTTGTCCCTCTGCTACCACATGATGCCTGGCCCTCAGAGACACCGACCTCATCGATGACTGAGCTGGTGGACCCCAGAGGTTCAGAGAGGAGGGGGAACCAGTCGAGCACTTATTGACTTTCCCCTTAGGGGAGGACCCGGCGAAGACTGTCCGAGTTGGGTCGCTACTATCCGAGGAAGCGAGGGCCCGACTCCTCACCTTCTTCGGGCCAACTCAGACGTGTTTGCTGGTCAGCCTTGGACATGCCAGGCATTCCCTCCGATGTAATTACTCATAAGCTCAGCCTCAATCTGCAGTATCGGCCAGTCCGACAGAACAAAAGAAGCTTTGCTCCCGAGCGGCAGAAGGCTGTCGATGAGGAGGTCCGCAAGCTGTTGGCCGCCGGGCATATCTGGGAAGTGCACTATCCATACTGGCTCGCAAACGTTGTGATGGTCTGCAAGGCCAATGGGAGCTGGAGAATGTGTGTTGATTTCACCGATCTCAACAAGGCGTGCCCCAAGGATAGCTTCCCATTGCCCAGGATTGACCAGTTGGTGGACGCTACATTAGGCCACGAGATCCTCAGCTTCATGGATGCCTTTTTGAGATACAATCAAATTAAGATGGACCCGACAGACGAGGAGGCCACCGCTTTCATGACCGAGAAGGGCATCTACTGCTACAGAGTGTTGTCGTTCGAGCTAAAGAATGCGGGGGCTACGTATCAAAGGCTGATGAACAGGGTCTTCAAAAATCAGATTGGACGCAATATGGAGGTTTACGTGGATGATCAAGGGCTGATGAGATAACAATGAATTTTTAGAATTTTTTTTCAAATTCTTACGATCTAGGGTTTGAAGACTTGGGGAAAAATTCATCAACACGCCTTGGATTTTTCACTTAAATCAAATATCACTTCTACATTTTTTTTTAATTACTCACCTCCACTGAATTTATCGAAATACAGCAGATTAATTTCAGTAAAATATAATGCTAATGATACTTATTCAAAATTATAGTACTAAATAAACTCCCTTAGAAAGAATAATAAAAATTAGTATTTTCTTATTATTTAAATGTTAACCATAAAATTAGTTTATATTCTATCCATTTTTATCATATCCAAAATTATTTTCAATATCAATCAACCACATAATAAATCATATATTACTGCATAAGTAAAAATATATTCAAATTTCCTTTTATAATATCAAACTAGACTAACTCGTAGCAAGCTAACCATCACCAACGTATAAGGATACCATAAATCTTTGAGACAATAATGGCTAATTGATTCAACTCACACATGCTGAATACGGCATTCCATTACAAAATATATCATATGCCATATATAGTGTAGGCACGAACAAATAAGTCAGCACCCTTCTACTTCTTTAGTAACTGTCACAAAATTGTAAATGAAAAAATGATGCATTTGAAATACAAACTTGTAGAATACAAAAAAATCAGGCCCTAAATGTACATTTGGTGATTCAAATTTTTGCCACCATCACTCCAAAGCACAATCTTGATCAAGTTCTCATCATTCATTTGTTTACAAGATCTAATTGACTTAACTCCCAACCGCACCTTCTTCTTTTCTATAAGTTGGGCCAACATTATTCTTGCTCTCTTAAATTAGCAAACTCTTCTATAAGCATGGTAACTAAAACCTTTAACTTGAATGTCACTACAAAAGTCATTAAGATGATTTTGACTAAGAATACTGCCTTCACATCTTCCATATAGATGAGGGATTTGAGGACCCTAGAACCGAAGGTAGAATAAGCGACTGCCTTCTTAACTTACAAACTCTATATACCAGAGATTTCGAACCTTTAGCACTGAGATGTGAAAAATGCAAGAACTGAGGTTGGAAATATGCCTTACTAGTCAAAGATAGAAAAATGTCCTTTATTTAATTTTATAAAGCAATCATTAGAGTAAGTAAAAGCTTTTATCTTATCAACGACAGAAAATATCTTTTATGCAAAGTACTACCATAAGAATAAGACCACATGTTTTGTTTAATCATAAGTAGTGATTGAATGTGTAAAATTAAGATTTTTTTAATCAAATGAACCAACACATCTAAATTTACAATGTTAATACAATTACTTTAGTATGTGACTCGAATCAAAAGTATCATATTCTAATGTTCATTAGCATCATAGTTTAGAGGGATGTGTTGTCTATTTTGATGGATTTAGGGAGATATGTGATTAACAAAAAAATAATAATAATGATGGTGTTTGATTTAAGTTAAAAATACAGGAGGTCTTAGTGTTTTTTGTTTTTTGTTTTTTCATGGATGTTAGAATCATGAAATTTAATCTTATTAATAGAATGACATAATTGATTGGCTAGATACTAGTAATATAATGATTGAATTCTATGCTCCTCTTGTGGTCTAGAATGAACTTAAAGGGCTAAGAATATTAGAAATTGATATTATGTTGTCTCTATATACATTTTAAATGGATAAAGGCATGAGTTTTGTCTATCGTGATCCTCTGGTATGGCTTTACAGTAAGCAATATTGATATAGCTTTTTGTTCTTCAAACATGATCATATAGCTTGTTAATATGGAGCTCTTGCTATTGTGTGTTATGATCCCTTTGCCCTTAGGAGTGGGCATGGGTTGGCTCAAAAAACAGGGGGCCTAGGCCCAATTTTTCAGCACAAAGGATTGGGTCGGATGCAATTCTAGAGGCTTGTTTAATTTTTGGACCAAACCCAAGCTTAGAGCTTGGCTCAGCCTAAAAATTTATATATATTTTACTGTTACTGAAAATTTATATATATATGCATTGTATTTATTTATATTCTATATATTATATATTATTATTTAATATATATTATTAAGAGAAATGAGTTTTTCAAAAGAAGTCATTTAGCCACCACAACAACATGAGGATGACATTTTCCTTTCAAATATTTAGTATATAATTGTTTTTAGTGGCCCAAGCTCGAATCAAGCCTAGGTTTTCAAAGATTTCTGTTGGGCCGGGCTTAGGCCAACTGTGGCTACCTAAGTTCGGGCCCAACCTGATGCTTAGAGCCCCTTTTCCTACTTGCCCTACCCTAAGCCTAGTTTGGCCCATGCCCACCCCTACTTTCCCTATATGATTGCTTTGTGTTGGGGTTATAGCCAAGCAAGTTAAATGATCATTTTGGATCTTTGTCACCCATAAAATCTTAGCTAGAATTATGGCCTATGTTAATTCCTATGTTGACTTTTATGAGAACATGTTTATTGCTCATTTCGGTTTCTTTGGTAGCACATATGTAAAGAGATTGAGTTAAGTCATGATTTTGTTGGTTGGGCGAAAAATAAATGGATGGCTATGTGCAGGTTCTTATGAAAGCGCTATCTCTGAAAGGAATTGGAGATGCGATCAGCTCCGTTTCATATAGGGCACCATCAGACCAACTCAGAGTGCCTCGACAAGCTTCTCCTCCTCTGAGAGAAGATGATAAAGATGGGCACAAACAAAGTGCAATGGATGGCTGCGTGCAGGTTCTTATGGAAGCGCTACCTTTGAAAGAAATTGGAGATGTGATCAGCTCCGAATCATTGAGGGCACCATCAGACCTGCTCAGAGTGCCTCAACATGCTTCTCCTCCTCAGATAGAAGATGATAAAGATGGGCACAAACGAAATGCTTCTCCTCCTCAGAGAGAAGATGATAAAGATGGGCACGAACGAAGTGCTTCTCCTCCTCAGAGAGAAGATGATGAAGGGGGACGTTATGTGTTTGCACTTGGAGAGAATTTGACGTCTCGCTATTACACTTGATTACCATTGCAAAAATCTTATGTGTTTATGGGCATTTTTCTCGCTAGCTGCACCTTTTCTTCCCCATTTGCAATCAAGTTATCTATAAAAATATATAATACAGACACTTAAGTAGAGTATATGGTTCTATGATTTGGATTATATTTCTAATGTAAAGTGCATCATTCTTTTGTCCGTTCTTTTGGTTATCATGGATTTATGCCTTTATTACATTGGTCTATTATATAGATAAAACAATATAATATCAAAATATACACTGTGACTATTTTTTTCTCTTTTCTGAAAGATACTTTATGCTTGCTCTTGGTTATTGACCTAAGTATTTTTTTTCAGCTGTTTTTTTTTTTTTCCCTTCTATCTGTTGATTTCTTTTTTACTTCAAAGTTTCTCAAAGCTTTTTCATTTATTGATTCTCCTTGATTTTTTCCCCTTAATGTGCTATCAGTTTTATGGCATTTTCTTTTCTGCATTGGGTCTTATTATTTTTTTTTCCAAAACTTAGTAGGTTTGTGTAATGGGTTCTTTCCCACAATGCAAAGTTTATTTTAAAAAATTAAAACCCTTAAAATTATGTGCTTCTCTTTATCTATCATGATTTTGCTGCAACAGTAATCTTCAAAAATGTCTTCCTTGTTTTCTATGGATGTTTGCATGCTTTTCATGAATATTATGCTTTTGTTTGCAATACTTTCACACTTCTCACTCCAATCTGCTACTTGTTTTGATTGCAGATAAAATCCACAGCAAAATGGGTGAAGGTAAGTTCCTGTGCTCCTAATGACATTCAGTGATAAAGCTTGTGCTTGCTCTCTCATTCTTTTCATAGTTGGTTTTTAGATAGCAACATCTTCCCCCCACAACACCCCCCCTTTCCCAATTTTATTGTGATGTTTCTCATCATTGCTAGTTTTTTGGGCTGTCCTAACCAAACTTTACTTGCATTCTTTTTCTTTTTCTTTTTCTTTTTTTTTTTTTGGGGGGGGGGGGGGGGGGGTTGTTATGTGACAGGTACCTTTGGTCGGGTTTTGGAATGTTGGGATAGGGAAGGGCAAGAAATGGTAGCAATCAAAATTACTCGTGCCAATGAGCAACATCGGGAGGACACTATGATAGAAATTAAAGTGCTCCAACAGCTTGGCAGACATGATACGGGTGGTAACCGGTAAGACTCATTCTCATTTATTTCTTTTCTTGAAGAGCTGTTCCTTTGTATGTTTGCATTTTAGTCAATTCAAGTTTACATCTGTTTAAGTGGGTGTATTTTGCAGTTATGTTCAAATGCGGAGCTGGTTTGACTATCGTAACCATATTTGTATTGTAAGTATATGATTGATTTATGATAGTTTCTCCAATTTACCAGATATCTTTGGAAATTAAAATTGCAGTGAATCTAAATGATTTTACAGGTGTTTGAGAAGCTTGGGCCAAGCTTGCATGATTTTTTAATGAAAAATGACCGTCGCCCATGTCCCATGGACCTAGTTCGTGAGCTTGGCAGACAATTGTTGGAATCTGTTGCATGTGCGTTCGCAATACTTTTGCAAATCTATTGTTTTCTTGATATTGATGGTTTATTAGCTTCAATGTGCTATTCATTTTCCCTTTTCTACTTCTTTGGTTCATTTGTTGGTTTTCATTCTTGTTCATGCATTATATTTTAGGTTCCTTTAGTAGATTGTTTTATTTCATAAGTCACTGGTTTTATTGTCTGCTGATATAATTCAGTTTATTTGTTGTTGATGTATTTAAGTGGTTTTGATGTGTTAACATTTGTTTATTTTGCTTTCTTGCATTATGCATGATTTACACCTCATTCATACTGATTTAAAGCCCGAAAACATTCTTCTTGTCTCATCAAAGTTCATCAAGGGCATGGTGGTTCATATTGCAAGAGATTGCCCAAGTCAAGTGCTATTAAGTTAATTAATTTTGGAAGCACTGCTTATGGCCACGAACATCATAGCTACTACATAGTAACAACAAGGCAGTACAGGGCTCCTGAGGTTATTCTTGGTCTGTACTTGTTTGACACTTGCTATCTTAGTTTCTTATTTTAGCTTTCTCCTCTATGAATGTGGCATTTTCCTGATTTTGAAAATATTCTGACAGAACTTGGATGGAGTTATCCGTGTGATATATGGAGTGTAGGCTGCATTCTTGCAGAACTTTGTTCGGTATGTATTTCAGGCACTTGTTTATGCAAGCTATTCAGTTTTGTTGGCATGAATGCTTCCTTAGTGTTTTAACTTCTCAATGCTCTGTTTAGGGTGATAGACTTTTTGAGACCAGCAAGAACTTAGAACACCTTGCCATGATGGAGAAGTATTAGGTCCTTGCCCCGCCATATGATGAACGGAGCTGTGTAAGTTTCTGTAAACTTACATGTGGTTAATTTTCTTTGCTGTGTTCAGCACAAGTAGTCTCATCTAATTATGTTGACATTAAGCCTGATTCAGCTCTACCTGTATGAATCTAATGCCATTTTTTTCACCATAATTCTTTACTTTCAGGGGACGTGTTGAGAAGTATATCAAAAAAGGTCGGCTGAAGTGGCCTGAGGATGCTCCTGGGAGAGAGAGATCCTAGTTGTTCGAAAGTTGCCACGACTCCAGGTATGAGTTATCATCATTGATTTATAATGCAACCTTCAACTAAATACTCTCTGTTTTTTCTTGATCTCAAATTTGTATTTGGACTTTGGGGGTAGGCGGTGGCTTAGATATCGAATGCACACAATTCTCCTTGAAAATGTCTTGGATTTTCCTATCATCGCATGGCTTGTTTGCCTATTAAATCAGTCAATGTGGGTTTCCATGTTTTTGATGGCATAATTGAAAGAAAAAAATGCTTTCTTCTGAAGATCCAACATTATCTGTAGACAATGCGCATTGGATTGAACAAGCATCATCAGCCATTGGCATATGATTAGATGATGCTGAATTTTTGGTCTTTAGAAAGATATGCATAGCAAATTGATGGTTCTCTGCCATGTTTTCTGTGCAGAACTTGGTATGCACCATGCGGATCACTCGGCTGGCGATCTCATTGACCTCTTGCGGGGTTTACTCAAATATGAACCTCTTGATAGGTTGACCGCTCACGAAGCCCTCAGACACCCATTTTTTGAGGTCAAAGTCAAGCGGGATGTTGACCTGTTTGTAAATCTACAGTTACCAGCGCCTGAGAGAGTGCAAACTATTGAGGCTTGGCACGATATAGCCTTATGAGGATAATGTTGATGGATTCAAAGGTTGACAAACTAACAGTAGCAACACGATACAAATGCACAGTTGCTGGTAGTTTGGGTTAGTCATTGAATTTTTTTTTAAGGGAACAACATTATAGATGCTGGGAGTGAATATTTAATTAATTCGTTATATTAATTCGCCTTTGGTTTTTGGTCTTTACCTGTACTCGTACTGAAGCTGAGCTTGTGCTGTTAGTTTGATCATCTAGCGTATGGTTCTCTACAATCTGCTCGACCACCTGGATTAAGGTGGTTAAGGTGTCATTTGACATCCAATTTGTTAAGACAACCCGGTTTAATAACTGCATCAGTAGGCACCCACTATCAGTCATTAGACCTTCGAAGACGGTGAAATGAATACAATTTAAATCTCTGTTTCTTCTCCTAAAACAATTCTGCTCATTAGAAAACTCTCCCAAATAATTTTTATCAAAAAAAAATATGTGTCGGATCATGTATGCATGTCTCATCGAATCCAAAAAAATAAATAAATAATAATTCTATTGGTTTCGCCTAATCAACGGAGCACCATAAAGGAACAAAAAGAGTGAAAAAAAAGGATCGGATAAACTAGCAAGCAATTTATGGAACCACGAAGGCCGTAATTAATTAGTTTGAACTAGCGTTTCGTCCGACATCGGCTGGATAGCAGCGCTCAACTGGGCGGCGCACTGATGACGATGCTGCACCGGCCGTAGACCGGGAAGGGCTTGGAGACCGGGGCCTCTTCCTCAACGGCTCAGCGTTACCGATGGCCTTCTTCTTCTTAACTGCTGCCCTTCTCACCATACAATATGGTAGCTTCATAGCTGCACAAATCAAAGTCGGTTAAAAAAAAGGAGAAATGAAAGGGGGGCAGTGAGAGGAAGGGCGACTAAAACTGCTCACGCCGCTCAGGAGGAGGCCCAAAACTGGAGGTTATCCTCCGTCAGATGCTGGTTACACCGGGGGATATCGGCCGTCTGCAACATACCGAAGACCTCCTTGTCCCTCGGAGTTACCAGGTGATTCTGGTTCGGCCCTACATTTGGGTCCCCCCAACTCGGCCTCCCCCCTTCGAGGTCGGCGAAAAAGAACCAGGTCTTCCATCCTTTGACCGAGGTAGGGAGGCTAAACTTCAAGGCTCGAGTGGGCCAAGGTTGGAATACCCATCAACCTGATTGCTGACGGAGGTTATAAAAACTATGGAAAAGGGACACCTTGGGCTCTAACCCATGGAGGCGGCATAGAACAAAGAAAGAACAAATGGTTTGGACGGAATTCAGAACCAATTGCGATGGCGTTAGGGAATAGAAGTCAAGAAGGTTAGCGATCAAAGGATGAAGAGGCAATCGGAGGCCGGCCTTGAGAAAGGCCTCGTACAGAGCAACCCTCCTGGGACGGAAGGAGATTACCTATCATCCGGGGTAGGGGCATACAACCGATGCTTCCGGATCTTGTAGATGGCTCTAATCTTGGCCAGCTCCTGGCCGGTCACAGTGGAGACAACCCTGTCGGAAGACTCTAAAGAGGCTCTACGGGTTCCAGCGGCGACAAGATGGTCCTGGTGGCTGCCCGACCGATAACCCACTGCTAGGACAGAGGAACCTAGTCCTCGGAGGAAGAGGAAGAGGACCAGGAGGGAGTGGGAGATGGAGAATCCTGCATGTGCAGGGGAGGAAAATAGCCTCAGAGAGGGCGGAAGAGGACAAGAAGGTGAAGAGAACATGGGAGAAGGACTGACCTGGCTAAGGGGAAAAAATGGCGGGAGGATGGCAGGATCCGGACAGAGGAAGCTCAGGAAGAAAAGATTCTAGAGTAGTGAGGCATCAGATTTGGAGCGTTCCCCCTATTATAGCTCCCCTCGAGTTGTCCTGCCTGAGCCAGCCTGCCACGCATGCCTCCTGCTGGGAGGGATGCCTCGGCAGTCGTTCAGCGCTGATAGTGGAATATCGATAACGTCAGCCTAATGATGGCGATGATGGTCGTTGACTTTCCAAGAAGGATCCTCACACATCCAACGGTGCAGATCAGCAGGCGCAGCCACGCTACAACATCCCATGCCACTGGCACTAATGAGTCCTCACATCCCGTGGACACGTGCCCCTGTTGCCATTGGTGGCCAGACTGGATCAGCCGCCGATCGAGCTCACGTCCCTTTCGATGGGCGGAAAGTGAACCCACACCACCTCAGGGGTGGGGGGCATCTGATGTGGCTGATCAAGCTCTGTTAAAGCTAACGAGGTAAGATCCTAACGGGGAGTTCCCCTCGGCCTCGGACCTCCAGGGTCCCCTCAGCCTCAGGCCTCTAGGGTTCCCTCCATGTGGTCCACTAGCTCTCCACAACCACTAGTGGCCCTATCTTCCTGCAACTGCCACATAGCCCACTAGTCCTTTCGCAACCGTCACGTGGCCCATTAACTCCCAACGATTACGGATGATGGGATGTTACAAATGTGGCCAGACCCACTATCGCCTGTACGGCCACCACTTTCCGAAAGCATGCAAAAAGGGAACCTTGGAATGGATATAAAAGGGAGAGTTGGGTTTTTTCCTGAGGACAATTTTTTGAGAACTGTTTTCCAAGGCACTAACTTGACCGTCGAAGGGTCCTTACCGAAACCCACCGGTCCCTGAGGACTTTCTTGCAGGATTCCCGTTGAAGAGGTGAGACCAGGAGCTCCTTGGTCACTCGGCGTTAGGAAGACGTGCTTTGGTGACAACAGAGGGGTAGAGAATAAAGAGAAGGGTGGGTGGGGGGGGCATGTAAGGAGGGTCTACCTACCAGTCGTGCTTTCGACCTCCATTGGAGTCTTCTCCCGAGTGGAGGGGGCAATGGGA
>UESW01004300.1:518605-558916 GCA_900491605.1 Calamus simplicifolius
TTCTTCCTAGAGAATGAAAAGCTGATCAGACCTATCACAGGGGATGAGATTCGTATGGCTCTATGGGAGCTTGGGCAGGACAAGGCCCCTGGGCCAGATGGCTTTCCTCCGTTCTTCTATCGTCACTATTGGGACATTGTTGGTCAGGAGGTATCCAGGATACTTCTAGTTTTTTAGGTCAAGGATATCCCGGTGGAGTGGAATCAGACTCTTATTTCCTTGGTGCCCAAATGTAATAATGCTACTCTCCCTCAGCATTTTAGGCCGATCAGCCTTTGCACCACTTTGTATAAAGTCTGCGCTCATCTGCTTGCTGACCGCCTCCGTCTGGTGATGCCTCGCATTATAGCACTGGAGCAGGGAGCATTTATCAAGGACGTAGTATCTCCGACAACGTCCTTATTGCTCAGGAGGTTATGTATGATAGACTTAGTTGGTCTTTTCTCCACCACTCTTTGCTGGAGTTTGGGTTTGCTGATCAGTTCATCGATTGGATTATGGCTTGTATTCTGCGGCCCTCCTTCTCGTTGATCATCAATGGAAGCATGACTGATTTTTTCATTCTTCAGTTGGGCTACGTCAGGATGTCCTTTATCCCCACTATTGTTTATTTTGGTGGCTGATGATCTTTCACGTGCCCTCTATCAGGCTCAGGTTGACCGCCATATTGCCCCTTTATGACTTGCCCTACGGGTCCTGCGATCTCTCATCTATTATTTGCCGATGATTGTATCTTGATGGGGAGGGCCACCTCAGCCAACGCTTCTTCTTTTGCAGACATAATTCAGCACTATTGTCAGGCCTCTGGTCAGAAGGTCAATGTATCCAAGTCTTTTAGCAGCTTTAGTCCGAAGACCTCTAGAGCTACCAGGGAAGCTATTGTCCACACGCTGGGTATCTCGTCTTAGACTGACCGTTTTTAGTACCTGGGTGTTCCTATGACTGGAAGATATCCCAGTTGTGCTGACTATTATGATCTTGAGCTGAGGGTTCGGTAGCGTATTGAGGGGTGGCAGGTTACGGGTTTGTCTATGATGGCTAGGGTCATTATAATCCGTGTGGTTCTTTCCTCCCTTCGATGTATCTTCTTTCCAATGCAGCCATCTTGATTTCTTGCCTTAGGAGAATTGAGAGATGCTTTAGGGACTTCTTATGGGCCTCAATGCAGGATGGGCATGGTGTTCATCTTATGACTTGAGAGAGGGTTTGCACTCCGATCCAGGAGGGCGGGCTTGGGATTCAGTCTTTGACAGTTAGAAGGGAGGTTCTTTTGGCCAAGCATGCCTCGCAGTTCATTCTGGAGCCACAGAATCTATGGAGCTCTTTTATGCGAGCAAGATATGGAGATTGGTCTTCCTCCTCGATTGAGCAGGCCTCGCATCGGCATTCTTTTTCTGGAAGGAGGTTTGTCGGTATGGTAGCTCCATTATGGAAAACACTTCGTGGATGATTGGAGATGACTCTTCTATTGAGATTCTTCAGGATACCTGGATCTCTGACATACCACTATCTCGTTGGCCTTCCTTCTATAGTACTGATGTCCCTACCAGTATGAAAGTGCAGGAGTTGCTCTCCTCTGATCCTTCCTCTTGGCATGGTCCGATGGTATCCCGATTCTTTGGTGAGGAGCTTGCTCGTCGGATTATGTCTATTCGCTTACCCAGGGTATTTCCCCAGACTGTAGACTTTGGCGGAGATCTTGTCTTCCTAAGGCCCCCATGAAGGATATGGTAAAGATCTTCAGGCCTCAGTCTTCGAGCCGGTTGATGCTGGATGGATCTGGAAGCTCCCTATCCTCCCCAGGGTTCAACTCTTTATATGGAAGATTCTGTGGGAATGTCTTCCCACTTGTGCTTTGCTTGTGAGGAGGGGCTTGCCTATCCAGTCTATTTGTCGATATGGTTTGGAGGAGGAGTCTACTTTTCACGTCATCTTCTCTTGTCCCAGAGTTGTTAGGATATGGCAGTCAGTAGGCTATTACTGTAGATCGGATCAGACTGACTCTTTGTGTTCCCTCTTCTTAGATGATCTTCGGAAGGCCTCTCAGTATAAATGTGCCTTTTGGGCGGCTACGGCTTATCAGATTTGGTTATCTAGGAACCAATTGTCTTTACAGATGATAGTACTTCTTTTCACAGGATCATTAGGAAAATTAGATCCCTGGTGACAGATTGTGCTCATGGATCCCATTCAGGTGGTTTTGACTCTTCTGGCCTCTGGGGTTCCCCTGCTACTTCGGCAGCGAACCGGCACTCGGTTTTCATTTCTTGAGAGCCCCCCCTCCAGGGTTTATCAAAATCAACTTTGATGGTAGTGTCCGTGGGAGATCAGCGGGATCAGCCTTTATCATCCGTGGGCCGGAGGGTGATTTATTGGCCACTGGAGGGCTTGGTACTCTGGATTCCTCTGTTCCAAAATCTGAGCTCTATACTGCTTAGGATGGAATCAAATATGCAGTTCGGTCTCTTCATGCTCATAACCTTATTATTGAGGGGATTCCTTGATTATGATTCGATGGCTGCGGAGGGACCACGGCTCCCTTGCCCCTGCTATTCCGATCTTATAGGACATCTAGACCATACTGAGGGAGGCCCATGTTGTCCAAATTTATCATACTTATGGGAAGCAAATACGGCAGCCGATTGGGTGGCTGTCTGTGGCTCATCGCTTGGGTTTTTGGAGGTGGAGACAGGGTGATCCCTTGCCTTTTATTTTTCAACAAATTCTGTATTCTAATGTTCAAGGGCTGGCTCGTACCCGTGTTGTATGATCGCCCGGTTGTACAAAAAAAAAAGAATCTCAGTTTATAATAGATCATGACTATAATATGTTGACATGAATTACCAAAAGTTTTTTTTATTTTTGTTTAATTATATAATTTTTTTCAATAGTAATGAACTAATGTGTTGAACAAGTCTGGAAGCGATACCAAGAAATTTAACATGCATTTTGATTGTTTAAAGGTAAGCAGCTTGACGTTATTTGAATATTTTAAAAATTTTAGTAACATATTTTACATATCTCATAGATAAAAATTTAAGTTAAATAAATTCATTATAATATTATTTTTAACTTAAGTCATCTAAGTTTTTTCAATTAATGCTTCTTAATTTTACTCTTCTGCTTCTTAATTTTACTCTTCTCTATTTAGAATTAAGTCGACGCTAATAGTATAATAGTAATAGCAGTCGTTTAGACATGATTTTTTGATCCATTAGGAATGATATCAAATTAGATAAACGGTCAGAGAAAATTATTTGTAGGGATGGCAACAGCCCGAGGATGGACCGGAAAGTCTATACCGGTATCCGTCCCCATTAGAAAAAAATATCCCTATTTTTTGCCCCGTTAAGCCATTAAAAGAGATGTGTTAGGGATTTCTTGTAGTGCTACAGCACAGATTCATCTTGTATCCTCTCGGAATTGTTATTAATTAAAGGGGTTGGGGTTGTTATCCTGTACATGCATGTGTTGGGCTTGGGTATTGATATGTGATTTATCATTAGGGTTCTTGTAGGGGGAGGCCTCGATCAACCTCACCCTACCATTGTGCGCAACTACTTTGAAGAGGCTGACTTAGCACGAGGCGTGCTAAGGCCGGTCCCCTGCTAGGATGCTTCCGTATTTAGAAAAAAAAAAGCCTATACCTAGCCGGGTGACAAAGGGGATACCCGACCCGTTTGCCCATTTACAAAAAAAAAAATTTATTTTATTAAATTTATAATTTATTAAAAATAAAAAAAATAAAAATAATTAGGATAAGATAGAATAAACCCCAACAACTAATCGTTGATACTGATACATCTAACACATTAGCTTTAACATCGTAACAAAAGAATAGATTCAAATTTTAAAGCAAAAAATAAAGAGATATATTTCTTTAAAAATAAAAAAAGAGATGGTACGGGGATGGATAAACAGGGATGGGGCAGGAATATCGTCCCTAGGCCGTTTACCCGTTTAGCCGTTAACGAAAAATCTCCGTTACCCATTAACTCCTCAAAAGCTATCCCTGGATAAATGTACAGGATATCATTTATCTAGAGGATAGCTGAGGGAATAAGCACCTTTTTAAAATTATAAGTCTGCCATCATGGGATAACTTTAGTTGTTTATGGGTTCCTAGGGAATAAGTTCAGGGGATAACCCATGATTAAACATGGGTTATCCGCTCTGGTTAAACTTTTTCAGAACTATCCCCTCTAGCTATAGCATTTGGGGATAAGGGGGGATATCCAGAGGATATTCTCTCTTATTCCCTATTTCAAACACTACCTTAGTGTCATAGGTGAGGTTGAGTTGAAATGAAGTCATCAATAAATTATTTGATGCCGACCTTTGGCGTCTTGGTTTGTTTGTCAAGAGTACATGCGCTATTCCATGGGAGGGAGTGTGCAGGATTTAGTCCCTCTTGGGAAGCAACCAATACTGATAATACATAACACATCTGCTAACACTCAGTGCAGGGATCTAACGTCTATAAAGTAAGCTGAGTTTATATTGATATTATCATCCCATCAAGAGATATAATGCATCAAATGAGAAATTGTGACTAGATACTTTTGCTTATTGTATGGACTGGAAGGTTGAGCACATGATTAGAGGATACCAAATTTTGATCATTAAGAAAGGATTTGCAAGAGTTTTCCTCGGATGCAAGAGGAATGACAAAGGTCATATATGATGCTGACAGGATGGAAGGAATAAAATGATGTCTTTATTTTGACTTACACATGCGCATCCTGATTGACTTTGTTAGGCTGTTTTTCTGTATCTGAAATCTGTACCAATAATGAAGTAACAATGTATTTTTCTCGTGTTGCATTGAAAACAAATTCTCTAAAGAACATGATATTTGCACCTAAGTTTCTGTTGGATGTGTTGAGACAGTGCACTGTTCCACTACTAAGAAGAAATACTAATTGAACTGAGATCTTATACGTTCACTGGTTTTGGATCACAGAGCATGGCTGTAGCAAGAAACCAACAGAGCAAATGGATGTCTATAGCTTTGGAGTTGTGTTACTGGAACTCATCACAGGGACGCAAGCTGAGCACGCTGAATCCAGCGAGTCTCTTGATGTTGTCAAGTGGGTAAGAAGGAGAGTAAACATGATGAATGGATCTTTTCAAGTATTAGACCCAAGAATCACCAACTCATCCCAGCAAGAGATGTTAAGAGCCTTAGATCTTGCTCGGCGCTGCACTTCAGTTATGCTGAGAAAAGGCCTACCATGGATGAGGTAGTCCGGTCGTTACAGTCACTCCAGCCTATCTCCCACCCATCAGGGGTTTTCTCAGGTGAATTATGTCTCCAATGAGCACTGAACAAAAATGGAACTGTACCCGATCATCTTCTATATGTGAGAGTGCAAAAACTGGGTTGAGATGGTTTATAGCAGTATATTAAGAATGATGTCCTTTAATTATACCTTCTCTTCTCACTTTTTTGATGGAAATCTTTTTTTTGCAGTGTCTTGTACAGTGGAATAAAGCAATCAGATGTGTTTTCTTGACACTTTTATCTCACCAGTTTCTTGATATCTAAGATTTCTGTGTGATATTTCTGTACAAGAATAGTTTACACTTTCATTCGCCACTCGCTCCTTCTCCTCAAGTTCTTTTATGTGATGCTTTTGCTGGCTAATCTCTTTTGCTTGAGCATCCAAACGAGCTTTCAGTAAACTAGACTCTGCCCTTAAGCCAGTAAAAGCACATGCATAATGAGGAAAGTAACTCAGCACAGAGCACAAAACACATAATAAAAAATTTTAGCATTGCAGGCCAACATAAATGCTCCAGTAATCTGGTCAATATGCAGCTACTGCAAATGCATCGCCTTCATTTCTATTTCATTTTGTGAAGTAAAATTAACACAGTATTGTAAATGGCACTGGAATGGAAAATATAAGGACCACAAAAATTGCCACCCCAACTGAAACCCCTAGACACCAACCAGTCAGCTGGTTGAATTTGTCCATGAAATGTGTCATGCCTTGAAAAACAAACTGTAGAAAATACATGATAGACATGCATTGACAAGCATCAGAATGAATGTTGGGGCCATCTCGTGGCCTACAAATCCATTCAACAAGTGTCATCAAGTTGCCTTCCAGCTAAACAAGGAGACTTGAAGTTATTGGGGACTGTTAGAAGACCATCCACCGGGACAGAATGCAGACATTGTTGTGAATGATGCAGAGAAGAAGGAAAAACAGAAAATAAAACAGAATATAGGCTGAAATTTGGGTAAACATTGAAGCTGGAACAAAGTTAATAGGTTTAGGGTTTCATAAATCTCTGAATAGTGCAAATAAAATAAGGCAGATACTACAAAAGACTCTCAAAAGACTATTTATACTAGGGCTACAGCAGTCTTGCAATCACAGCCCTTGACCTAAACTAATCTAGACTGTCCAAGCTCATTAAAAGGTCACATGCTGGTCACATGACCATTTATTAAAACTTTCCGAAAGCATGCAAAAAGGGAACTTTGGAATGGATATAAGGGGGAGAGTTAGGTTTTTTCCTGAGGATAATTTTTTGAGAACTATCTTCCAAGGCACTAACTTGACCATCGGAGGTCCTTGCCGGAACCCACCAGTCCCTGAGGACTTTCTTGCAGGATTCCAATTGAAGAGGTGAGACCAGGAGCTCCTTGGTCACTCGGCATTAAGAAGACGTGCTTTGGTGACAACAGAGGGGTAGAGAATAAAGAGAAGGGTGGGGGGGGGAGGCGTGTAAGGAGGGTCTACCTACCAGTTGTGCTTTCGGCCTCCATTGGAGTCTTCTCCCGGGTGGAGGGGGCAATGGGACGGACGCACGATGGGTGGACAGGGACGGCCATTTTGTTTGGGCCCGAAAGCCAACACTTGGACCGGGTTGGGTTTAATCCGCAGCAAAAAGACCCAACCTGGTCTGGTTCCTCCGATGCGCGCGTGCGGTGCACCGCACCGCGGTGGTACGAGCGTACGAGCGATACGCGCTTTATAGATTAAACTTCATAGCTTCGACGCAAGCGACTTCAATTATCCAGCCATATGGGATCCTAAGCCATTCGCTCTCCCTCTCCTCTACCCGATCTGGGACCGACCCTAGCGACATTAAACATATTCTTACGAAATTCACCATTTTATGTTCTAACTAAATAAACATTTTAGGTGAACTTAAATGGAAAACAAGCACTACTGATTTTATTACCAGCTTAAAAGTATGAAGTTAAGTATGAAACTATTTATACACATCCTGCATTGAGGAAGTGGCATTAGAACCAGTTCAGGCATGAGAAAGACCAAGAATAATTGGAGTCAACAAAAGTATGACTATACATACTTATCAAAAGGTTGGATCTTGACCTAGATCAGTTCGATCCATTTATTCAGGATTTATAAGGATTTCCAATTTGGTAGCCAACAATAACCATAACCCCTATTCATGATGATAATTGATCACATAATTTTATAACAACCCCAACCAAATTAATTTAAGTATCAATTTAAAATTTAATTTTATGCGCATGCCAAACCACCATTGGATCAAGTTTGGCATCAAAATATGATGGGGGAAGAGATGAGGCAACCAGAACCCCACCCCAGCCCCAACAAAGCTTTAATTATCTGGCGAATCTGCTCATACGCCTTGGAAATGTAGTTCAGCCTCTGCGCATCTAATTTTGCTTCCAAACTCTTCAATTTGTCATCACAATCCTCACCAAACCGCCTCAGCTCCGAGATCTCATTCACTGATCGTCGCCTCGAGCTGTGACACCTCAATGGCGATCTCATAGTTCCTCTGCTCCATCTGCTCCCTGGCCTGGTCCCGGGACTTGGACGCCCCCTCGATCGATCTGCTTCGTGAGCTCCTCGGCGATCTCGAGCTCAGCGAGGAGGTCGCGGACGCGCTGCTCGGCGGCAGCGGAGGAGGAGGCGGTGGCGGCGGCAGCGGGAAGAACGATGGGAAGGGGGTCGTGTTTTCGGCCTCCATTGGAATTTTATCGCCTGGAAATCTTTTTAACCGACTTCAATTTTCCATTCCAGCCTACAAAGTTTAACTTTCCGCTCCGCTCTGCACTACTTAACAGCTAAATCGGCGCCCAACGAAAGCCATTCGCTCTGAACCGACTCTAGCGACGTTAAACTTTGTAGCTTCCGAGGAGGACAAATTAATCGCACGTTAGTATTTTATTTTTAAGTATCTCTTAGTTATTTATCTTTTTAATTTTTGTTAAAAAAAAAAAACCTTTGTTCTACGGGATTTAAAATGTTTATTGATTTAAAGAATCTCAGTTTATAAATAGATCATGACTATAATCTGTTGACATGAATTACCGAAAGTTTTTTTTATTTTCATTTAATTATATAAATTTTTTTTTTCAATAGTAATGAGCTAATGTGTTGAACCATTACAGGTCTGGAAGCGATACGAAGAAATTTAACATGCATTCTGATTATTTAAAGGTAAGCAACTTTACGTTATTGGATATTTTAAAACTTTTAGTAACATATTTTATATATCTCCATAGATAAAAATTTAAGTTAAATAAGTTCAGTATAATATTATTTTTAACTTAAGTCATCTAAGAATTTTTCAATTAATGCTTCTTAATTTTACTCTTCTGCTTCTTAATTTTACTCTTCTCCATTGAGGATTAAGTCGACACTAATAGTTATAGTAGTCGTTTTGACATGATTTTAGAAACGGTCTGAACGACTTATTAGAAACGGTACCAAAAATACTTATTAGAAACGAATCAGATTATAAAGACTTATTAGAAACGATACCAAATTGGATAAACGGTCAGAGAAAATTGCCACGGTAAAAGAAAATTGCCATAACTAATTTCTATCCATATGTTTAGATCTACCTCTATCTTTATCATTAAAATTTATTGTTATAAAAGAAGCATATAAAGATCTTTATTATATATGTTTAAATCATTGATTTTTTTTATTTTATATTTAATTAGGACTACTTCTATCATTTATCATATAAATAGTTATGCTTTATTTATTTTTGTTACACTTAATTTTATTAAAATATTATTATATTCTAAAATTTATTTTTAATTTTATGGTTTAAAATTAGAATGCTTGCAATTAAATTTAATTTATACAATTTCTAGTAAGGATGTTGGAACGATCAATATTGATGAATATTTTTTTCTTAAATTTTTTGAAAGCCATATCGTAAAAATAATTTATTGTTGAGCCAGGCTAGATTCGGGCTATTTTTAAATCATATCGTTCGTTCTAATCCTATGGTTGTCCTCTACCCGTAACTTTAATAAACTCATCCAACGGTGAACATAAATCCAAAGATGGAGAGGGATCGAGAGAGAATCTAGGTGAGCGATCCGAAAAGATTTGAAAAAATCCAACTCCTCAACGAGCCAGCAACGCAGCGCTTCCCCTCTGGCGTCAAGAGAAATTCCAATGGAAATCTTTCGGATCTGATAAGGACCCGTCATTAATTATATAAAATTTTTTCAATAGTAATGAGCTAATGTGTTGAACCATTACAGGCCTGGAAGCATTTAATGGTAAGCAGCTAGACGTTATTGGAATATTTTAAAAATTTTAGTAACATATTTATATATCTCCATAGATAAAAATTTAAGTTAAATAAGTTCATTATAATATTATTTTTAACTTAAGTCATCTAAGTTTTTTACTCTTCTATTTCTTAATTTTACTCTTCTGCTTCTTAATTTTACTCTTCTCTATTTAGAATTAAGTCGATGCTAATAGTAATAGCAGTGGTTTAGACATGATTTTTTGACCCGTTAGGAATGATATCAAATTAGATAAACGGTCAGAGATGGCAACGGCCTAGGATGGACCGGGGCAGTCTATACCGGTATCTGTCCCTGTTAGAAGAAAACATCCCTGTTCGCCCCGTTCTCGTTAAGCCATTATAGTTAACGGAGCGGGGACGAGAGATCTGTGAGGGATTTCTTATAGTGCTACGGCACATATTCATCTTCTTGTATCCTCTTAGGATTGTTATTAATCAAAGGGATTGGGGTTGTTACCCTGTACATGCTTGTGTTGGGTTATTAATCAAAGGGGTTGGGGTTGTTACCCTGAACATGCTTGTGTTGGGCTTAGGTATTGGTATGTGATTTATCATTGGGGTTCTTGTAGGGGGAGGCCTCGATCAACCTCACTCTACCATGTGCACAACTACTTTGAGAGAAAAAGGCTGACTTAGCACGAGACGTGCTAAGGCCGGTCTTCCGTATCTAGAAAAAGGGGATACCCGACCAGTTTGCCCGTTTACAAAAAAAAAAAAAAAAATTTATTAAATTTATAATTTATTAAAAATTAAAAAAAATAAAATTAATTAGGATAAGATAGAATGAACCCCAACAACTAATCGTTGATATTGATACATCTAACACATTAGCTTTAACATCGTAACAAAAGAATACATTCAAATTTCAAAGTAAAAAATAAAGAGATATCTTTCTTTAGAAATAAAATAAAGAGATTGTACGAAGATGGGTAAAGAGGGATGGGGGATGGGGCAAAGAATACCGTCTCCAGACTGTTTACCCGTTTAACCATTAATGAAAAATCTCCATTACCCATTAAGGCGTTTAAAATGGGGACTCCCCGACACATTAAAAATGGTACCGATCGGGTAAATGGAAACGGAGAAAATTACCATCCCTAGTAAATGGAAACGGAGAAAATTACCATCCCTAGGTACCAAATTGTTGGAAGAAGGAAATATTGAATAGTTTTTCTATTGCTTTGTAAACGGAAGGATTACATAGTATTTATAGAATGGAAACCAGTAACAATAAATAAACATAATTCGCTAGATAACAATTTCCAAAAAACACCAAGTCCAAGATGAGCTTGGGATACGAAGAGTCTCTTCAATTTCCAACAGCTTGGGATACGAAGAGTCTTTTCAATTTCCAACAGCTTGGGATACGAAGAGTCTTTTCAATTTCCAACAGCCTCCCTTAGACCGAGGTCATCTTGACCATGCCGATCAGTCTCTTGAGTTTAAGGAAGGAATCTGACTTCAACGGCTTAGTGAACATATCAGCCACTTGGTCTTCCGTCTTGCAATACTGCAGCACAATCTCCTCAGATTTCACCAGATCTCGAATGAAGTGGTACTTTATATCAATGTGCTTGCTTCTTCCATGGAAGACTGGATTCTTTGCAAGGGCAATTGCTGACTTGTTATCACAATAAATCATCGTCGAATGCTTCTACTTATGCTGTAACTCAGCAAGCATCGAACGCAACCAAACTGCTTGAGTAGCACAATAAGCCGCTGCTATATATTCTGCTTCAGCGCTGGACAAGCAACCACCTGCTGCTTCTTTGAAGACCAGGAAAAATTCTATTTCCTAAAGAGAAAACATACCTGGAAGTACTCTTTCTTTCTCCAATATCACCTCCCCAATCACTGTCTGTGTATCCTACAAGCTGAAAAATATTAGAAGCAGTATAGAATACACCATCATTTATAGTACCTTTAATGTATCGTAGAATTCTTTTTGCCGCCTGCAAATGTGATTGTCTAGGAATCTCCATAAATCTACTTATCATTCCAACACTAAAAACAAGATCTGGCCTGGTAGAAGTCAAATATCTCAGACTCCCGACTAGCCTCTTGAAATAAGTAGGATTGACTTCGGAACCACTTCCGTCTTTTGTCAACTTCAATCTGTCCTCCATGGGAGTGCTAATTGGTTTACAAGTAGCCATCTTAAAATGCTCAAGAATATCCTTGGCATACTTTTGTTGACAAATAAAAATACCATCCTCCGATTGTGTAACTTCAAGGCCGAGAAAATAATACATCAGACCCATGTCCGCCATCTCGAACTCATGAGTCATAGCCTCCCTGAAGTCACAAATCATCTCTTGACAATCTCCAGTAAATATGAGATCATCGACATATAAGCAAACAATGAGCATCTCACCATTCAAGCCAATTTTTACATATAAAGTATGCTAATAAGGACACCTAGTAAAACTGTGATTCAGAAAATAAGAATCAATTCTGGTATACCATGCTCGTGGGGCTTGCTTAAGGCCGTAAAGAGCTTTCTTCAATTTGTAGACAAAGCCCTCTTGTCCTTTTTTGACATAACCCTCAGGTTGATCCACATACACCTCCTCCTCAAGTACGCCATTGAGAAATGCGGACTTGACATCCATTTGATGTATTTTCCAGCATCTTTGAGCAGCTAAAGCAAAAATCATACGAATAGTATCCATCCTCGCAACCGGAGCAAATACCTCAAAATAGTCAATCCCGGGTTTTTGTTTGTAACCCTTGACTACAAGCCGAGCCTTCAACCGATCAACATCACCATTAGGCTTGTACTTGATCTTATAGACCCACTTTACGCCGATGGACTTCTTGCCTTCTGGAAGAGAAGTGAGCTCCCATGTATCATTTTTCTCGATTGCATGGATCTCATCATCCATCGCACGAACCCAATCATCATCTTGGGAAGCCTCCTGAAACTTTGTGGGATGACAATCTGCAAAAAGAGCAAAATTGATAATTTCTTCATCAGAGGGATCATCATCTTTTGACAAAATGCAATCCCTTAAACGAGTTGGCAAAACTCGTTCTCGCCGTGGACGTGAGGAACTTTCAGTAAGATGTTCGACAGGATTTGATGAAGTAACTGCTGTTGTAGTCCCTGCTATCGAACCTGGTTCCATCGAAGCTGCTACTGGTTCAGATTGACTATCTGAATCGGGCTGAACCGTCTCCTCCTCATCTAGGACGAAGCGAAACTGCTTCTTTTCTTCTGAGTTCCAAGTCCACTCTCCTTCCTCGTCGAAGGTAACATCTCGACTGATAATGACCTTTTTTGTTACTGGATTATACAATCGATAACCCTTTGTCTCATTGCTGTAACCGAAGAAGATGCACTTCTCACTCTTCTCATCAAGCTTCTTACGTAGCTCATTTGGCACATGGGCATAAGCAATACACCCAAACACACGAAGATGCAGAACTGAAGGGATTCGACCACTCCATACCTCCGTCGGTGTCTTGAACTCAAGACCTTTAGTGGGACATCTGTTCAACAAATAAATAGCACAAGCAACCGCCTCCGCCCAGAAATGCTTTGGCAAATGTTTAGAATGAAGCATAGTACGTACCATATCGACAATAGTGCGGTTTTTCCTTTCTGCTACTCCGTTCTGTTGAGGAGTATACCGTGCTGTCAATTGATGCTTGATGCCGCATTGCTTGAAGAAACCATCACCAACCAAATATTCTGTGCCACGATCAGTTCGGAGAATCCGAATTTTGTGCCCACTTTGGTTTTCAACATAGGCTTTAAACTCTTTGAAAGCATCGATGGCGTCGGACTTCTGCTTCAAGAAATAAACCCATGTTTTTCTGCTAAAGTCATCGATGAAGGTAACAAAATACCTGTACCCTCGATTCGATGATTCACCGAGCGGTCCGCAGAGATCAGAGTGAACTAACTCCAATGGCTTCATCGCTCTCCATGATTGTCCTGAAGGGAAGCTTTCTCTAGATTTCTTCCCAATGACGCATGGTTCGCAGATCTCCTTTGGAGAAGAAATTTCGGACATACCTCGCACCATCTTCTTTCGACACAATAGCTTCAAGCTGTCGAAATTCACATGTCCGAACCGCTTGTGCCAAAGCCATGAAGAATCTTGCACCGAGGCACTAAAACACGATGTAGCATAATTAATATACAAAGGAAAAAGGCGATTTTGAGCCATTTTTACCTTCGCAATCAATCCTCCTTTGCCATCATGAATCATGCAAACCTCATCCTTGATGATTATGCGATAGCCTCGCTCGGACAACTGTCCTATGCTCAGGAGATTCTCTCGAAGGCCAGGAACATAATGGACGTTGGAAATGGTTGAAACCGATCCATCTTTTATCTTGATTTAATGCTTCCCTTTCCCATGATAGGAAATTTTGTATCATTCCCGAACCTCACCTCCGAACGAAAGGTGTCATCGAAATGTGAAAATAACTTCTTTTCACCACACATGATTACTGCATCCAGTGTCTAAGTACCAAACATTCTTATGGTTCTCCACCGAAGCATCACACGTGAATAAAAGAGCATTATCATGCTCATCATCAAATCTGTCGACAGAACTTGCTACTTTAGCATGAAACTTTTGACCACCAGATCTTTTGCTTCGACACTCAGATTTATAATGCCCATACTTTTTACAATTAAAACATTGAATATGGGACTTATCTTTTTGTTGTCGAGGTTGCTTCTCCTGCCGCCTTTTATCTTTCATTTGAGTAGAAAGATTCTTCTTGTCATCAGGCAACACCAACTGGCTTTGAAGAGCCTCCTCCACCGTCTTGGCCTCCACCGTCTTGGACTTCTCCTTGAGTCGTTGCTCATGCATTTGTAGAGAGCCAACCAACTCATCCACGGTCAAAACAGAGAGGTCACGTGACTCTTCAATGGAAGTTACAATATATTCAAACTGTAACGTTAGCGTCCGAAGGATCTTCTCGACAATAAGTTGATCACCAATAGTCTCACCATTGGCCTTCATTTGATTGACAAGAGTCAAGACCCGTGAGAAATAGTCGGAAATGGACTCCGACTTTTCCATCTGAAGGAGCTCATATTGTCGACGAAGAGTCTGAAGCCGAACCTTCTGGACCTTCTCAACACCTTTGTAAATTTTGATGAGAGTATCCCATGCTTCCTTTGCCGTCTTCGAATTCGCCACTTTTTCAAATATTGACGAATCTATCGCTTGAAAGATGTAAAGAGAGCCTTACGATCTTTCTTACGATTTTCTTTTGTTGTCTTCTGCTCCTCCGTTGTCGAATCTGCCGTTGCTCCTGGCTCGACGAATCCTTCTTCAATAATCTCGGTCAGCTCCTGAAAACCGAACAGCACCTCCATCTGGATCTTCCAATGCTCAAAATTCTTCCCATCAAACCTTGGGAGTTGAGGTTGGACATTCCCGGCACACTACTCNCTCCTGAAAACCGAACAGCACCTCCATCTGGATCTTCCAATGCTCAAAATTCTTTCCCATCAAACCTTGGGAGTTGAGGTTGGACATTCCCGGCACTACTCATAGAAGCCATCTTCTACGAGAAAACTTAGCCAACCGGCTCTGATACCAGATGTTGGAAGAAGGAAATTTGGAATAGTTATTCTATTGCATTGTAAACTGAAGGATTACATAATATTTATAGGCCCTTAAAGTAACAGAATAATTAAAGCTAATATGGAAACCAGAAACAATAAGTAAACATAATTCCCTAGATAACAATTTCCAAAAACACCAAGTCCAAGATGAGCTTGGGATACGAACAGTCTTTTAGCTTGGGATACGAAGAGTCTTTTCAATTTCCAACAATTTCACATCTTCCTTTTCCTTTTAACACTCACAGTTCAGGAGTTCAAAGCATATGATGCATGTATGCTGTTGTTTAAATGGGTATAAATGTTCGGATGACTAAAGAAATTGTAAAAGGAATCAGATAATTAATCACTATTATAGAAATTTTGCATTACACAGGGCATGCAGAGAGCAAAATTCTGGCATAGCTCTTTGTAGCAGTATTCCACAATAAGGACATAATGGTTTTGGGCGCTCAAGCAAAGCAAAAGACTCACCATCATAATTTATGGCTAGAGGAGACTTTGACATGGTCAATAATGTCTGAGGTGCCAGTTTGGCAGCCCACCTCCGACAACAAATGCAAAACCACATTGGTGCTGTGACCGAGCACAGCTGCATGGAAACCATGCATCTTGATAGTCTATGGCTTTCTTTGGAACCATCGCCAAGCTTGCTGCCTTTGCACCAGGCCAACTCTTCAGATTCAAACGGGACAGAAGCCGAGCAAAAACTGCAGCTCTCCTCCATGGTATATTCACAAGCAGAATGAATCCTGAAAAGAGGAGAGTATAACTTCATAAAATGAATACACTATGAGAAATATAAATAACGCGATTAATCAGAATGGATTTGGATGGCAAAGCTGAAAACATGCAAATGGCAATAATTCTGGTAAGAAAATGCAGGTGTGCCAGAAGAATTCAGGAATATGCTATAGTTCAATGACTTCTTTGAATGCTTGCATAGGTGTGCTTGAATAAGCCTGGAGGGGAGAGGATTTATGCACATAAAGAAATCACAAGAATTTTTGGTACAGTTTGAATCATAACCATGGACCAATTGATGTGTGACTTGGTCAGCTCGGAGAACTATAAACTCATCTGAGTCGAAGCAATTCAATATGGCACCTCTGACCCTAAATAATGTTTTAGACCCAATCCACGACTGGTATGAGAAACAAACAAATTTCTAAGTCTAAACCTTGTGTTGGCTTGGCTACGTTAAACCCTAACATGCATATTTTGGAATAAATATATGCAATCTTCTCCTCAAACTTTTCATCTATAAACCTCAAATCATATTTCAAAAAAGAGAGACAAAAGAGCATCCCTTATATAGTACTCATTGAAACCCAACCTTGAGGGCTTCTTGGTTTCGCCACCTTTACATTAGCTTCCTCATCTAAGCCATAATATTTTGCATGCTTCGCCTGTGTATTTTCCAACATTCTGATCTTTATGAGTAGGGAGGAAACAAGTCAAGCAAGCACGAGATTGAAACAGTGAACCATAAGCTGTGTGTGTTGTGTCACTCGGTTATTTTGAGAAATTGGTGGGACGCTGCCACCATGGTTCGAACCCCTAACCTCTCCCAAAAGGAAAGAAATGCCAAATGCCACATTTCAAAGTGACGAGGAGAAGAAGCAAGAGGGGGCGAGACAGTTGATAAAGTGCTGATTCAAAATATAGCAACCTTCCAATATTTCAAGGCATATACAATGAGCAGCAGTAAGCAAAAATGGTAGTAGTAGCACTAGCAGCAGGAAGCAGTACTAGAAGCAGCAGGAGTAGCAGTAATTTTTGCAGTAGCAGTAATAGCAGCAGGAGTAGCATCAGTAGCAGTAGTGGTAGTGATAGCTAGGAGAAGCAGCAGCAGCTGCTGCTAGCAATTCTTAAAAAGAGCTCTCTTACTGCATGTTTTCTAAAAGTTAGCATAGGAAAAAATTCATCTTGGTGGTCCACCTTTCATTGACTTCAAAAAGGAAAAATAAAAGGCCTCAATACCCAACCTTTATGACAAAGCAAATTTTGGTTAGCAACACTTTCAAATTAATGTTAGACTTTTCCTCCACAGCCCCCATATTAACATTATAATATAATTGATGAATTTTCAGTGATTAGTGCACTTCATTGTTTTGACATGGTTCTCTAATCACTTGTGCTTCTAAGCTTTAACAACATTTCGCAACTCTATAGTTACAACATGATCTTTATCTAAACGCTTTTTTTTCCTTTTACATCCAGGGTATCTTCAAAATCTCCTATTTTGTTTCTGGCTTCAGAACACTTCCATGAACATACAGAATTATGATGGGACAGTTTGGAGCACAATTGCATTAATATGGTGATCTGTCCAGAAATCCCAGTCAGGTGCCATGCGCTAGTGTTTGGATGCAATATTTCTTATAAAACATATATTTGAGATAATGAATTTTAGTATGTTCCAAATGTGGCTGCCAACAAAAAAAAAATGGAGCAAATTCTCCAGACACCAACATAACAGCGAGATGGCTTTGACTGCAAGAAAAAATATAAATCACATACATCTAAAACAATATTTGGCTTCACAGGAAGGATTCAAAATATTGCTCATTTATGTCCTATCAGAGAATATTTCAAAAACAGAAAACCAAAATCCTAATCAAGTCACACTTTAGGAAAATATGAGATGAAACACTTCAAAATGTATAAAATTGATATCTGAAATAAAACCTGCTTGACAAGAAAGTATACTAGCCGATGATTCTACGGCATATTCATCAATGGAAAAACTGCAAAAAAACTCCAGGGATGCAATACAGGTACTATTTCACAATTTTCCTTTGCATGTAGATCATTCCAAACTTCCAAACAAACTTCTTTATATATCACGAGAGAAATCTTATGAGAGATGAAAAACAGAATTCTAATGCAAAGTCGTTAACAGGGATTAATGGTGAAAAAAAATATCAGAGGTTGTCTTCTGAACGGTGTAGATAGGAAACAGTTAAATAACTAACTAGTAAATACCTGCTTCCAAGTTCTTCAACTTTTGAATGAAGAACTTTAAGCTGGTTGTGCACCAGCCCATTGTTGATGGAAACCCATTGCTGCATCTGCGGAATTCCAATGGGGAACCAATTTGTACCAACTGGAAAATCCTTGGGTGAACAATTTGCATGACTCAATACAGCAGAAAAATTAAAAGCCACCAGCCTCTCTTGTAGCTCTTTTTCATTTTTGAAAAGCAAATTATTCCACAAATCTACCTTCACTTTATCGTTATTTAATTTACTAAGGATATACTGTTCTCCTTTAGGTTTATCAACTTTTGCCTCATTTAGCATCAATCTTCGACAAATAATGTTCAGAAGGTGAATTTTGCGAGAGCTGATCTTTGGCAGCATGCTGTGGACATCAGATAATATCTTTTCAATAGAAATGCCTGACTGATGGTCCATAAACCAACTTGAGATCCATTTGAAGAGTAAATTGTCCACAAAAGTAGGTTTAAATGTTTTAAAAGCTAGCAATGCTGCTACAACATCCCATAGGACAAGCAGCTTGTCTGGATGCTCATAAGTTTTCAGAGACCGTAGAATATTGGTTTCCCAGTCAAAAAGGTCTCTCTCAGATAAATCAGATGAGGGCTCAGAACTACAACTAAAGTGCTTTTCTGATGGAATTTTGAGTGACTGGCCTCCAATCCAGAAAAACTCGACCACTGCTTTCTGAGTCCTGCAGATTTTTAACAAGTGTATTTTAATTTTCATGTCAAAGGAAAATATGAAATATCTAGTCTCTTAGAAAGAATGGCACTCCCAATGTTTTTGTATTACTTATTTTATCATAGATTTGCATTCTTCTTAGAAAGACAATTACCTCGCCTGATACATTTGGTTCAGAAGGTTGGCATCAAAGCTGCGAACCTGAAATAGTGCAGATCTTTGTTTGAAAGCACACAAGAGAATACAACTTCCAAGACAAAATAAGAAAAAGACTAAATTATCGACTGTGAGTGATTTGCAGGAGCCCGCATGTATTAGTGACAAAACAACCAATGAAATTTCCAGCCTTGCTTAAAACAAGTTTAAAGGTGTTATTTATTTGAATCACTAGTTGAGTATGCAAAACTTTTTCCCAGTATACTAAAAAATATTTTTCCATCTAACATAGAGATATGAAATCTTAAAAAAATATTTTAATTTATTTTTAGCAAAATATTATCTCATTTTGACAAAATGCGAAAGCATTAAATAAGATCTGGCTTGTGATGGCTAGAATCATACAACATACTCTTAATAGTTGCAAATAACTTCTTGTTATTGTAGTTACTTTTTTGCCTACAAATTTTCCTTCCAGCAGACAAGCAGCAAATGCTGTAAAGTTCAATTTATTAGTTTTTATACAAAACTCTTGCAGCATCATTTTATTTTTATAGCTTTTTCTTGCATGGTAATTCTGGCCCGTGCACCCAAAAAGGTCTTGAAACTAGGTCCATGATTTCCTTATTAGATGAAAACAAAACTACTAGGCTCAGAAAGTTGGTTGTGCTCCCAAACAGGTCTTGAAACTAGGTCCATGATTTCCTTATTAGATGAGAACAAAACTGCCAGGCTAAGTTTTATTCCTTTTGTTGGTTTTTTTTTCCTTTTTTTTTTTTGGGGGGGGGGGTTGTGCTTTTGTTGGGAAGTATTTGGGGCCGCGGGGCACACTACAAGGAAAAGCTTGTGGAGGGCCCCCTTGGCTCCATCCTTGTTCATCGCTACAGGCCATGTCTCCATTGCAACCATTTAAGAAGGCAAACATGATTATTGCTACATTTTAAAGAGATTAATGGTGAGTCAAACAAACCACAAATAGGCCTTTTCGCCTGACAAACCAAGTCTTTATGACTTGAGGTTTTCTTTTCAGCGGAAATTTGAGAGAAAGGTTCGCCTTTTTAATTTTGAAAGAACATAACACCTTTCTAATTTTAAAAGGACATAATAAGTCTTTCTGACTTGGATATTCCTCTTATGACCAAAATTTTAGTCATGGCATTCAAAGAGCTCTTGGGGTTGTTCTCTAGCAAGGTCTACATATCTCAAGTTTTATCAACCCTTGATCATATACCTACTACAATCAAATTGGCATTCATGCCTCCCATTTCATGAGATCTCAAAGTTGATTCCAAGATAAGCACATGATGCAAACTGAAAATTAATCATTACATTCTGGCAGGTGCTTTCAATTAAAAGAAAAGGTGATCACCTCTATATTATTTAGTTAGAATGTATGCACTAAATAATGTGATAAAGATCAGGTGAAAATATACTTTGACCTCGAACTTTCGCACAAAATTCATTTTAGCCTCAAACTTTTAATTGTTATAATTTAGTCCCTCATGTTTTAAGAATGTTGCATTCCTAATGTTCTATAGATAAGCTTAATTAAATTTGATAAAATAACTGACATGTCCTGTCCTGCCATAGTTGTGTTCATATCAAGGTGACAATTCCATCAGGCCTGCCGGGCCGCACCAAAACTAGGCCGTGTCAGGCGGGTCGTGCTCCTGATGCCAGGGCCCAGCCATGCCAGGTAATAAAGGCCGTGCCTAGCACAGCCCAATTAAAAAAAATTCCAGCCCGGCACAACCCCTTGCTTGGCTCAGCCGTGCCAGGCACGGCCCCTAACGGCCTTAATGGGTCGTGCCAGGCACAACCCAGTTTAGCCGTTTCTAGTCGTTTTCACGGCTATAAATGGCCATATGGGGGATTTTGACCATTTTAACCCCCCAACAGCCATATAACAATTATATTGAAGGGTATTTTCAAAAAAAAAATTAATTTTTATAATAGCCCATTCCTCCTCATTCTTACCATACCAAACCAACTCTTCTCTCCTTCTCTACTACTACTACTATTTCTCTCTTCTAGCAAGTGCTCTAGCAATTTAATTTTTAGTTTGCAAGTATTTGGCAAGTGGCAAGTGCTCTAGCAAGTGTTCAAGTGCTACACAAGAGGAGGTTCTTGTTAATAAGTACAAGAGAAAGGAGGTCACTTCTTGTTGAGAGGCCAGAGCACAAGAGGAAGCTCACAAATCTCGGCTCCACGCCTCCATGTCTGGTCCTCTTCTCAATTCCTTCTTGTGGTTAGTTTTTATTTTTTTGCATGCATTAATTTAAAATTTTAGATATGGCATCTTATAACGAAAGTAATTTTGACATGCACCCTTTTTTTGAGAGTGAAAAACTAATCCCCAAGACCCAACCCCAACCCCAAGTTCCCTCTAGAGCCAGTGTTAGTAAAGGTCAAACATCTTCTCGTAAGAGGACTAGTAATATTTGGAATGATTTTGATAGAATTATGGTTATGAGTCTCAAAGCAATATAGAAAATGTGCAAAACTTTATAGTTGTAGTAGTACTGGGAGAACAGGGCATTTAAAAAGACATCAACAGACTCATAGAATGCAAGATTCTCGTCTGTAAAGTATCCTTAATATACAAGGGGATCACTTGTAGGAACTTTTACATATAACCATGAAAATCAGAAAAAATTACTTGTAAGATGGATAGTTCAAGATAAATTACCTTTTAGTTTATGTGAATCTTATAATTTTGAACAATATGTTCAATTAGGCCTACAACCTACTTATAGAAGAACTAATAGCGTACATTTAGAAAATGGCTATACAAACTTTTTAGCAATAAAACATAGTTTAATTGAAACACTCAAATTTAAATGCTAGAGTTTCTTTAACTTCTGATATTAGGTAGGTAGTAATTATTTTATTGCTATTATGCTCATTATATTGATAATGATTGGCAACTAAATAAACGAATTCTTGCTTTTCATGCTTTTAATTTTCTGCATTCGGAACAACAAATTTCAAATGCTATTTATCAAACTGTATGCTCATATAATATTAATAATAAAATAATGTTTATTACTTTTGATAATGCATCTAATAATAATTTTGTTGTTGTATTATTAAATGACTCTTTGCATCCCATTTTAAATGGATAATTATTTCATATTAGATATGCATATCATATATTAAATCTTTCTGTTCAATCTGGCATGGACATAATTCAAGATGTTATTTCAAAAATTAAAAATGCAGTTTCTTTTATTCATGCTTCAAGAGCAAAACTTCAAAAATTTAAACAATTATACATGGTAAACTTTTTAAAAATTTAAACTTGATATAATTACTCAGTGGAATAGTGCCTATACCATGATACATGATGCATATCCATATAAGAACTTATTAAGTGCTATATTAATGATCGTGGATTAGGATTTATATTGCCTGAAAATGATTGGAATAAAGGTAAAATTTTAGAAGATTTTTTATTACTTTTTATGATGCCACAAATGTTCTTTTTGGTATTTATTATCCAACTTCTTGTTTATTTTTACAAAAAGCATATGTAATTAGTGAAAAAATTAAACAACATAGATATAATGATGTATTAATGCCTATTATACGTCAAATGAAAACTAAATGAATGAATATTGAAATAGGATATGTCCTTTGCATAACTTAGCTGTTGTTTTTTATCCTAGAGTTAAATTAAGTGGCGCAAAAATTTTAATTGATGAATATCGTGAAAACATGAATCAAGATCCTGAACCTGCTAAAGATAAGGTAACATGACTTCTTAATGATATTTATGCTTTATATGATGACAAAATTTGTTAATCTAGACTACCTGCTCAAAGCTCTGCTTCTTCAAGATCTCGTTCATCTATTTTTTCATTCATTGCACAAAGAAACACACACATCTTCATCTTCTTCATCTTTAAGTAATGAATTAGAATTTTATTTACGAAATGATCTTCATTCTGCATATGATGAAGATCAAATAGAAAATCTAGATATTAGCTTGGTGGAAGAGTGTTAAAAATCAATATCCTATTATGTCTCCATTGCACGGGATATTTTAGCTGTGTCGATGCCCACAGTAGCATCGGAATCCGCTTTTAGTGCAGGTCGATATGTTCTGGACGAAAAAAATAGGATGACTAGCGAAACAGTTGAGATGCTTCTTGCTTCAAAGATTGGTTAGATGCTAAAGCGAGGCTTCAAAATAAAGGTGGACATGACTTAACCAGCAAAGATAATGATGACACAAATACTACTAATGAGTGAGTCATCTCTATTTTTATAATTGTATATTTTTATTTTTTTATTATTAAAGTAATCATCTCTATTTTTTTCTCCTTTTTTATTGTATTCTGGAGGTCAGGCCTAGCTCCCCTTCCTTCATATACCATTTTGATTTTAAATTAATAAACTGGTAGGGGTCTATGCCAAACCCCCTTCATGTACCATGTGGGCCGTGCAGGGCTGGCATGGCTGGGCCGTGCCAGGCTTAGTCCATGGGCCAAAATTTTTAAGCCCGGCACGGCCAAGCATGGCCCGGTACTATAGCATACCGGGTTGTGCCACCCATGCCCATCTCTATTTAAGTGTTCACACATAATGGAACATCAGGAATGCAATATTCTTAAAAGACTAAATAACAAAAAGTTTGCGGACCAAAATGAATTTGCATGAAGTTTAAGGACCAAAAGTATATTTTCGCCTAAGATTAATATTAGGCACTTGAAAGGCCTCTGATTTGATGGCATATTTCCAGATCAGCAAAATTTAGAAACTCAAAAATTGCAAGGACTAAATCATTACTGTTAAAATTGTAAAATACAGTTCGGTCGACAGCAAAGGTGTAGGTCAAATGCTTGGAGACAGCAAATGTAACAAACTAGAGGAAAAAAACAGATATACAAGATGGTGTTAGTCAGGCGTACCACAGCAACCATCAACTCTCCAGGAGATATTGCAAGACCAAAACATTGATCAGATACTTGTGAAAGCTGCACATGAATTTCATAATCCATCAGAAACCAAGAGTTTTATGGGGTATCAGAATAGATAATGTGAAGCATTATATCTTACATCTGTTGAGTTTCTGAGCAAAGGATATTTTGAAGGGAAGGGCACTTCATAAAGATGGCTCTCATGCAAGACCCAACTACGGACAGAATTATCCTGTCATCACAAAAATATAGTAGAGTTTCATATAAAATCCTGCTTCAGTCATGGGGGATTAAATTCAATGCTTTTGAATGTGATATGTCACCAGAACACATCATTTAAATGAGAATAAAATTTTCTGGTAACAGTTTTGTCATGAATGGGTAGTTGGGAAAAGGCTTAGATGAGTTGAGTTGAGTTGAGGTTTGCCATGAATGGCAGAAAATTAAGGTTTTGATTACAGTTCATGATAAACACAATAAGACAACTTCTATATCATTAGGACTGTCATAAATGGCATATGATCCAGCTTACAAATATTAGGAACATTGAATGAATCTTATCAAAATCCAGGTTTACATACATGGCAGATTTCCTTGTTAAATTCTGATTCATTTTTGCAAGGGGTACAAAATTTCATGAAGCTAGGGAAATAAAGAAGAAAAAGGAATAAATTTAATGATCAAGAGTACAACATGACATGCAGATCCTTGATCAGTCAAAATGACAGAAATATTGTTATTTCATGATCACATACCAATGATGGTGGAGTGATCTACCATGCAGTCCTGATTTCCAAACAAGCTGTATCTAGGTTAACCAGCTCAAGAGGCATCCTATCACATGAGAACGGAGTAGGTATTATGAAGCGAACATCTAATTGATTAACAAAAAAACTAGTGCCATTGTAATCACTTAGGACCTCACCCAAAAGACTATCCTAAGGATATTATTTGATTCCTTGGTCCTATATATCAATCCAAGATCTACTTTGTGCATAATAGCCAATATTGGACCAAATACACGCCCACACAGATCCTCACACACTACTTTTGTTTAAGCCCTGGCATTCTCGCTAAGTAAGAGTTCAAATCTAATCAAATCTAATTACAAATACTATGATCAACCTGTGGTTAGTCCTATATGGGCCATTGCTAGTGTCCTCTAATCAACATCGACTATAGGCCTGATCCACTTTGATACCAATTATAATGACCCAGAACCTCAACCCAAAAGGCTAGCTAAAAGGTATTATTTAGGTTTTTGGGTCCAGCACATTACCAATATGAGACTAAATAAATGCATGCATGGATCTTAGTGACATTTTTTGCAAAAATAAAGAAAAAATAGCTAGTGTTACAAAGAAAGGTCTCCATTATTAAACACAAAAGGCATTATTTGGCTATCAGGAAATTGTGGCATTATTACTGTTTGGATGTCATTGAATTTGAACAAAAGTAAAAGAAATAAATAGTATTGTTCCAAGAGGTAGCAAAGAGAGGTCCCAAGAATCCAAGACATAATGATAGTAAAAGATGAAGGCTCCATTTGGGATAGCTAGTGGGACGGCCAATAGCAGCCATTTTCCATTAGCTATGTGCGGTAGTTGTTTTCTAACAGTACGGCCAATAGCTGTCCCAAACAGGCCCTAAAGTGTCAACCAATTACATGATGTGCAAGAAAGTATGTTGGCCAATTGGCAACCTTACAAGTAGAGAGACTAGCAATGTAGCACAACATACAGAGTTACATTTCAAGTGGCACCATCCATGCATCCAATTTTTCCATATTTAGCTGCTGCCAGCCACAAGTGAACAGCATCAATTACACATTGAAAAAGTGGACAAGCAGGTTGTGGCTGCTCACCCGTGCATTGTCTGTAAACAGAAATTTTCCAAGTTTGCCACTGAAAGTAGGCAAAGAAATAGGGCTGCAACTTGGGCTGGGTTCAACCCGAACCCGGCCTGCCGAACCCGATTTACAGCAGTGTTTAAACTCATGTTTGCCCAACCCGAACCCGAAAGACCCAGGTTTAACCCAGCCCAATTTGTAATTGATCCGGATTAGGGTTGACCGCAATCCGAACCCAAGATAACCCGAACCCAGGGTTATCCGAACGAAGGTAGCTTATTGGCACCAGGTTTTTGGAAGCATTGAGGGTGCCAGTCGAGTCGGACGAGATAGCCAACTTAAGGGCGAGGAGGGCAAGGCCATCAGTCGCAGGAGAGGAAAAGAAGGACAAACATAAAGGTGAACCACCCGCACATTTCGTTTCACTTCCCACCTCCTCTTCTTTGTTTACGACACCTCCTCTTCTTTATTTACGGCACCTCTTCCTCTTCTTTGTTTCAGGTAAGACTTTTTTTTTTAATACAACGTTAAAGCCCCGAGTACAACTTATGCGTTCGGCAAGGGATTTTATTTTTTCGTCTCTAGGATCCATAATTCAGTGTTTATTTACTTTGAAAAAAGTATTTTTTTCTCATCAACCCAAATTCCAACCCGAAACTCAACCCGAATCCGATTTTTAAAAATAGGGTTAGAGTTGAGGTTTCACAAATAGGGTTAGGGTTAGGATTAGGGTTGATATTTTACAAATAGGGTTAGGGTTAAGAAAACCCAAGTTTCATGAGCCCGAGTTGCACCCCTACAAAGAAACAACACTAGTAAAGTCCTCTTCGACAGTGATGCACAATTGCGCCCAAGAAGCAACCTCCGAAATGTCTCAAGGTTTTAACAGAGGCTCCTAGTTTGACCTCTTTTGACAATATCTAAGCTACAATTTACTTGTAATTTTAGAAGGCCTTCTGTTTCCATTTTGCAGATGGATATTCACACATAGAGGATATTTTAGATGCTCTCCTATGGGAGAACAGTCAATCTAATAGTACAAGGACTGCCCCCCCCCCCCCCCCTGCGGCAAAGATTTTTGTTTCTCAACTTGATTTATGGCAAAAATTGAAGAAAAAAAGTGTTATTAAGTCAATGACTATTTCTCACTATTTTCCCTGCAAGTGTTTAAGCACATTTTATGCCACTTGTCATGGACTACTACCTAACTTGTTAGGCCTGAACCAGCATGTGGAATGCATTCTAAAGCATGCCAAGCCTTGACACTGCAAGGCACATAAGATACCGGCACCAATGCTAGCACAGCACTCAAAACCTTGCTCCTATGTACTTTCATGCTTTATCATTATCTTCATTTCCCATCTTGCCGAAGATACCACCATCATTTTTCATACCAAACCTACTATATTGTTAGCATCTAAAAAATTGGTTCCATGTTTAACCAATTCTTGTGCCATTCACGTTTCTCTTAAATTTTTAATTAAAACTGAAAGCACAAGTCACATTCAACAATCTAATAGGTTATCATACAGCCTCTGGTTCGTTCTCCACAGGGGACTAAATGATCACTTCGAAAAAAATGTCCTAAAAAGTCTTCCAATCAGACACCAGTCCTTCTTCAGCCTTAAGTTAAAAATTACAGCTTAAACTAATTAGAAAGCATTGATGATATAAATCTTAGGCAGAAGACTAAGCTATGCAAAACCAGTAAAACTCATTATCATCTCTTCATCATCAATGCATATTACACAATTTTTTGGTCCAAGGACTCATGTCTATCACATGTACCAACTTGATCCAAGAAGTCATCATTGTCAGCAGATGGATGTAGGGGCAAAAGGAACAAGCCCAATACTTAGTTCCCAGGATAGGGAGCAGATGCATGTGACGGGAAAGCAGATATTTTAGAAGCACTTTCAGTAAAGAAATATTAAGAAGGGGTTATGGGCTTGAGATTTCCAGAAGATTCAAAAGCAGATGCATTATCTTAGGTAGAAGATTTTGGCTACCATGCTCCCATACATGCATGTGCAAACCAAAGCTTTAAGTATGAGCTTTCCAACAATAAAATAATACAAAAAAGGGAGCATATGTTAACATATTGCCATCTAAATTGAAGATTGATTTACCAAACTCTAAGCAACTACTTAATGCTGCATAATACAAGAAATCAAATGAAGTAATAAATATGCAGGCACACTTGTAGAAAAGAAAGAAATGGTACAGGACTATAATTGCATGATACATAATGCTCATGAGGATGTCAATGGGCTGGGCTGGCAGTCTGGGATTGTCATGAGCTCATAACACAAACCTGCAGTAATGCCTAATCCTTTGTTGTTTGGTCATCTTTGTTTCTGTAAAACATATCATAAAACATGATTCTAACAAGATAGATTTTATGAAAACAAAGGGAGATCTGTTTTCCATAAAACTCATTTTTTTATCAGGTTTTATGACTTCTCAGTTTTGGCATAACAGGTTTTGTGGAAACTTTTGTAAAATTCATTCATTTTGAGTTTTTCACAAGATTTGGACAGCCAACCATACAGTGTCCTTCAAAACTCAATTTTGCTATAAACCTATTTTAGTAGAACTTGCCAATCAAACAGCCCCTTGGAGAGGAAGCCAAAAACAGATTCAAGATGGAAGGAATTAAAGACTGATATGTCCCAGTATGCTGGCAGTTATGGAAAATAATGAAATGACTACAGATGGAGGCTACTTTAAGGAGTCAAGTTAGAGCTGTCTAATAATAATTTTGGGAGAAAATAAAAGAAAGAAAAATGAACTAAATGAACTATCCTGTTTTCCCTTTAATTAACAGAGAATCTAGCACCTTAGAAATGATCAAACAAAGCTTGTCATTCAAAAAGGTTCTTATTGTACCTTGATCATTTGGATATTGAACACCAAACCAAATCACTGGTTTAAAAATCATTGGCACATAAAATATTCTAACTTCATTACCTTATAAGATTCAAGCCAAAATTATGAAACAGCCTATAAAATTAAATAATAGTCCTTAACAAAGCGTGTTAACTCGAACCATAACTTTACCTGGAAAGTCCAACACATGTGCTGGTATAAAGCCCAATAGGCTGACATAAATTATTGACCCCTATTCTTGTAACAAATGAAGAAATAATGGGACAATACATAAACCATTAATTTCAAATATGTGCATGTATGGATATAAATTGATATATGTAAAAGGAACAGACTGAAAATTATATAAGATGCAATGATAAAAAAAGATTTAAAATTATTATAACTTACAGAAAATATACTCAAAACTAAGCTAAATAAAATAAAAAAAAGGATTCATGTAGCTGACACCAACAAGCTTGGGACTAAGACTTTATTGTTGTTGTTGTTGTTGTTCTATTATGTATATATGCATATAAACTAAGCTCCAATCAACCAGATTTGAAGTCAAATCCAGCAAGATGAAATCAGAAGTTGGGGGTCTAATAACGAGTTGTTGAATGTAATCTATTCTCTCTAAATTGTTTATAGACCCCCCCCCCTCCCCCCCGAAAAAAAAAAAGAGTAATTTAAAGACCCTTAGCTAATGTATTAAGTGGTCAAAACAATGATTTAAACAACAAATATAATGCTCAATTTTGACCACTTAATGCACTGGCTAGGGGTGAAAACTTTAGGTATTTTGGATCGATTATCTAGCAAAAAGGTGAAATAGGTGAATATGTGAATCATAGAGTTAAAGCAAGATGGATTAAGTGGATAAATGCTTCGGGAGTATTGTATGATCGACGCATTCCATTAAAATTGAAAAAAAAATTTATAAAACCGCTATTAGGCCAGCTATGCTATATGGAACAGAGTGTTGGGCAAATACTGAAACATGTGAATAAATTAAGTGTAATAGAAATGCGCATGTTAAGATGGATATATGGTAAAACTTTAAAAGATAGAATTAGAAATAAACATATAAGAGAAATGATACGAGTAACTCCAATTGAAGATAAAATGAGAGAAAATCGATTATGATGGCTTGGACATATACAACGAAGACCTTTAGATGCTCCAATTAGAAAGAGTGATCTTTTAACAATTCATAGTAAAAAAAAGGTAAAGGTAGACCTAAACTAACATGAAAAAAATAAATTAAAAAAGATATAACTATTTGTAATTTGAATATCGACTTAGTCCTAAATAAAGTAGAGTGGAGGAAGCATATTCATGTAGCCAACCCCATGTAGTTGGGAAAAGGCTTAGATGAGTTGAGTTGAGTTGAGAATGCACTGGTTAGAGGTCTCTATACATGATATGTAGTCAGTAAGCACTTTAGAAATATTAGATCATATTGAACAATTCATATCATCATTGTTAGACTTCCATCTTCCAATTTAACTTGAATAGAAAACAAGAAAAAAATCTTATGGAACAATACAAATTTGCTGATGCAATAGTTCTAGAATATAATCACAGGATATGGACAGTTGTTGCCAGATATTATTCAAATAACAAAAACATTTGAATAGCAAAAGTTAATTAACCTGGCTGGAGCTGTAGAGACAACAACCATCGAAAGCCCAAGCTAGACCAGTCACCTATGATATATTCAGAAACGAGTTAGGCACCATAATAACTATAATGGCATATAATTGCATGAAATGTAGACATACCACTTGATCATGTGCATCATAGATGCCAGCACTTTGAACTTTGTTGCTAAATATATGACATATCCATGATTCAATCGACCCAGATCCTTTCCCAATTGCCAAAACAACCTTATCTTGAGATTGTATTGGCACAGCCAATGAAATTGTTGAAATTGGGGCCGGTGTAGCAACTGACACCTGCTTGCAAGTATAGATGAATTAATATGGCAATTTGAGTATAAGCTAGTTAATCCTCTTTCAGCAAAATCAAGAAGTAACACTAGCATGCACAGAGAGAACTTTACCTTATTTAATAAGGAAAAAGGAGTTTTTTTAGGATATGAAGCTTGGATCAACTCTTCAACATCTCCCAACCATATCTTTACACTGATAACGAATAATCAATTGAAATTTGAGTATTGCACTCTCTTAATCAGCTATCTATAGGAGTAACATCCTTTAAAAAATATTAAGTAGATAGAACCCAAATGCTAATAACATAAACAGTAAATTAGAAAGAATTGTCACTTTGTGCTGCACCAGTTTTTATTATTTGCCAAAAAGGCTTGATCAAACCTCATAAAATCTTGATTCTAACAAAAACAACTACAATTATGGGGAAAAAGGGCAACCAAAGTTGATAACAACTTATAACAGTTACACTTTTCTACTTGGAGAAACATCAGAAGCATAAATTTTCCTGTATTATGCCTTATTTATGGTCACATGATCAAAAGGAAAATGCATTGACCCCAAAAGGTGTCCTCAGAAAAGATGAAGCTTCAATCAATCAATTTGCCCGCCACAAAATCAATGCATTTAAGGATTTAGATGCACTTGAATCCTATCTACACTGGCATAAACCAGATCCTATCTACAGCTACCAGAAGCCAAAGAGGGGGCAGAATTGTCACTTTTTCATGCCTTGTTCAGTGTGAAAACTTGATCAAAAGAGTTTCACCAACAGTAATAGCAAGCAAACTAACAGAAGTTGGAAGTCACAAATTTCATGGTTTAGAATAATACCAAATCCACAAAACTAACTCCAGCAAGCCCTAAACCTCACTTCAAGAACAATAGCTAAGTCATACCCAACAGGAATGGGGTTGGCTATGGAACAAAACTCCAAGGAGAACCATGGAAAAGGATTTGAGCAGAATTTTATAATTCTGTCAAACAGGCAACAACTCTCATATTAGGCATTCCTGATCTGTACCAAATGAAGGGTGAAGAGGCAGACAGACATGCATACTGAAAATTACATTAGACTTTAAAAGTCTCCAAAAAGGTTGAAATTTATCTCTTTATGATAGCCAAGAACTCAAGATAATTCATTGACAAGCGATACTAAAAGTCTCATAAATATTGAACATCAAATGAATGAACTTGCTTCTGCAAAATTAAACAGAGGCCAAAAAACTGGGACATAATTGATTTACATCAGAGTGGGTCATTGCACCATGTTTTTCATATGGAAATGCTTCAATTGTCTGACAACTGTGCTGAAAGCATATCCAACCAAAAAGAACCTTAAGGATTGACAATTTAGGGTAGATACAGGATATATGTGCATGGGAACTTAGGTACATCAAGTCCATTCTTTCATTTAGCAGGCTTTAAGGCTCGATTGCATCATGCATGCGCTTTCATCTTGAATCATGCAGTAGGCAGATATTCATGGGTGCATCATATAAAACGTGACAAGAAAAACTACAGACCTTACTAACAGAAAAGAGAAGAAAGAGTACGACAAATTCCTAGCATGATTAAACTCACCTTCCATCAGAACTCCCAGTAGCCAAGACTAGCTGGGATTTTGAAGAATGTGCAGCACAAAGTCCCCAATTAATTGCAGTGATCCATGATTTATGAGCCTGGAGAAGTCCGATGAGCATCGCATCAACAGAAACCCCGCCATGCTCAATCGTATAGCATTTTGGTTCATTGAATTTCCAGAAAGATATATTACCAGACTTCCCCCCAACAGCAAGTATTGCACATTTGTTAGAGAAACAAGGATTGATTCCAGATGACTGCAACACTGGTGACCAGGCGACAAGAAGGGATGACAAAAGTGCACTACGAGAAGCATACTGCTCTACTGTTATCAAAGGGAGGTCATTTGCTCTTAGTTCTTCTACAGGAGAATCACTGCATTCATTGTACTTAACTCTGCAAAAAATCAATTTTTTTTAGATTACAAAATGAAGAAGCAGAATGTATGACAAGATTCAAAATGTGCAGCATAACCTCAGATAAGATGACAAAGGGAAAATTTATTTCAGGAATAATCATTTGCACTAACAGTTGAGAGAAAACAATGCAAAAAGATACATTGGAGTTGTAATAAGGAAATATATGATGATTGTGAAACATAGCCTGAAGAAACAAAGAGGTGAACACCACAGTGAAACAAGGAGATGTAGAAATTACAGAATACCAAAAAAAAAAAAAAAAAACAGCAATCTTGGAAACCAGAATAACAACACAAAAGCAATTAGTAATGCTAGAAGAAAGGAAAACAAAGTCAAACATAGGACAAATGATAGGAAGACTCTAAATGAAGGGTACAATGTCAAAACCTAATAGAAACATTCAGACAAATTCTGCAACAGCAGCAATAGCCAAGGCTTGTTTCATCAAAGATGTCTTCTATGAAGTACAACTCTTATCCAAAGGCTCCACCAAAGTACATATTTTGACGACTGGTCATCAACCAAAAGAACCTCAGAAAGGTGAAGGCAAACCACAACAAAAACACCTAGACCATAATTATACTACTCTAACCCCCACTCCTGTACCATCTTCACTTAAGCACTACATTACTAATATTCCAAAACCTTAGCTACAATATGTGTTGTAAATACAGTGCATAAAGCCACATATGTGGCTGCATATGTGTATGATGTCCCAAACTGCACTGCATTCCACATGAACTATTTATGGTGCCGTGAAACAAAAGAGTCATATTTTTCATAAATGAGAAGAAAAGATATGGGAAATCTTATCAACTTGGTAAAGAAAATTGAAAAAAGGTGTACCTTCTGCTTTCTCTCTTTCTACGTCTGGTATTCTCAGTAGCACCAGAACCTTGCAATTGATTGTCACATCCTCTCACTGTAATGAAGCCTGCATTGGCTTGCCTCTGAGATAACTAGAAGGAAGTAAATATTAACAGAAATCAGATTCACCTAAGAACAATAAGGACATAATGAATGAACAATTAAATGCAAAAGCATTCCACATGCCAGAGGTAGAAAAGCCATGAAAACTCACTTGAGAAAATGATGGTGACGATGTACTCGACTCCCCAAAATTAATACTTTCAACATAATCATACAGCAAGTCAGAAATGTCCACAACCTATAACAAACCGAAAATGATTAGGAATGTTAAGTGAAATGCAGATCATGTATCAGGACAAAAAAAATATGGTATAAATGTAAAAACATCTAAAGAAGAATATACAAGGTAAAGGAAATGAAGAAAAGATGCTGCCAAGGACAGAAATGCACAAAAAATATGAAACATATAATTTAATTTTGTTAGCATGAAACAACTTGATGGCCCAACTGCTCTTTCAATGGCAAAACTCATCTATGAAGTTTAATATCTAAAATTTTCAGGATAGAGTGCAGAAAAATCCGCATCTTAGGGATGTCGAGAGACTCCAGAGACAGAGAACAGGCCTCAGGTCAACACCAATCACTGAAAAGATTAAAAAAAGGAGATTGAAAATGTTAAAGAACAAGCAAAAATCTGGTAAATTTATTCAATCCCAGTAATGATCTTCTTGATACACCCTTATTCCTCCTCTGGGTGCACCATAAGGAACCCATGCTACAATAAACTCCTAAATAAATAAGAAAACAAAAATGCCTTCAACAGCAAGGATTCAAAAAACAGGCACAGAACAGGAACATGTACACCCAAAAAAGTGAAACTAAAATGGTGTTTTCAAGCCTTTAAACTCCATACCAAGCAATGCTGACGGTGCCAGTTTGGCACCTATGGGCTTAAGTGGTTCCCCAGGAACCCATGCCAACGGATACGAGGTACAAGTTCCGTGGCACCTATGGGCTTAAGTGGTTCCCTAAGGAACCCATGCCAACAGGTACGAGGTACAAGTTCCATGTTGGTATGATATGTACCTGCTAGTGCTCACCAGCACAAAAGGCTCCTAAGTCCAGGTGTACCAACAAGATGTGAAAGGAAGAGTCGATAAAAGTGTCTAGAATGTTTAGTCGCTTTTCTTTTCCTTCTCCTTTTCTTTTTGTCTTCTTTTCATGTTTCGATTCTTTCTGCTTTTTTTCTTTCTTTTTCCTTCAATTCTTTTCTCCCTCCTGTGTTTTAGATGACTGGAAGGAACTAGATGCACCTGTTGTCTATGTGGACCTAGAGAAGGATGGAGGGCTCCCCCACTTGTGGTGGAGACCAAGATCAAATTACGTGGATGACCTCATCGCTTGCTGATTTGAACTACATCAACAGCTAAAATTAAAGAAAAGGACCAGAACAAGATCTTATATTAGCCATCCAACCAAGCATAATACTTACACAAATCTCCCTTTAACTTTATCCTCCACAAGGACTACATCACCACCATTAGAGTTAGTCCTTGAACAAGGAAGTAGGTGAAACCCAAGTATCATGAAAAAATGACAAGATGCAGATGCCTTGGACTCATGTGAAAGTTCCTTTTTCTTTTTTATTTGATAAGGGAACTAATTTAACCTAACTTTAGAAACTAAAGAGGAATAGCACAATCTGAATGTCATGTGGCCTAGGCAATGAGAGGTATCTATTCCACAATCCCAATGGCAATCCACTGCCTTGTGAACCATTCACGTTTTCATTCCTTTTGGATGGAACTGGAAAGCCAACAAGAATATAGGAGATGAATCAGACATTCCACATTTTGCCACCTTCCATGAACTTGAGCCAGAAATAACAGATACAAATATTACAAAACTATTGCCTATATATTTGCAAGGAAACATGTGGAAAAGGAGATTTTTTTAAAAAAAAAAAAAGAAAATCCTTTAGGAGTGGAACAGAAGAAAATAACAAGGAATTCAATATTTAAGAGTATTGTTCATCATATGTATTCCCTTGAATCATCTCCAAAAGACTGCAGATTTGTGTTAAAGAAATGTTCTGTTCCCTACTTCACAAATGTGCCCCCTCATAAGCCTTTAGGTTATTTCTTAGAGTTCTTTAACATCTTGTACTGTTTCTATCCATGCATGACTTATCCACTTGAATATAACAAGGAATTCACTATTTTTAGGGGATTGTCCATACTATGTATTCCTTTTGATCATTTCCAAAAGATTAGACTTTATCTTCAAGAAATGTTTTATTCCCTACATCACAAAAGCCCCACCTCATAAGCCTTTAGGTTATTTCTTAGAGATCTTGAACATTTTGCACTACTGCTATCCATGCATTAATTACCCACTAAAATATTCATCCACCACCAGGCAGTTTATGCCAATAACTTTATGATGTCATTAAGCAATGAATGACACATCACCTCATCATTCCTACAAATATACTTCACATCATGCAGGAGTTATCCTAAATTTAGATACTTGATAATTTGTCATCAGTTTTACAAGACACCTAGCTCTTCTCAAGAAATGATATAGGTTACCAAGCTGCTCTGTCATTTTATTGATCCCTATTCTCCAACATCCATCAAAAAGAGTATTCCACCCTCATTTGTTCAAGCAAGTTCACGTTTGTGCTTAATGAATCACTGTCCTTCACATTCCTAGAGAAAGGTATTTGGTATTCCCCATCAACCTAAAGTTCACTTCCAAAATTAAACTAAATCTGTATCTAGAAATATAAATTATTTTCTTCAAAATTGGATATATTTCTTGCTGCTCTTATATTTTGACTCACCACCACCTTCTCCACACCTTGTATTCTTGCATCATATTCCAGGTAATTCCATAGTCTATCCTGCTATGTAGCTAATAAAGTTAAACTATGTTCATCTCTTTTTTGGATTTGGAAACTATTTCAGGATCAAGTGGTTTTTATCCATCAGTCCCTTCCACAGAAATTATAAAGTACTCTTCTTCTCAACTACCATCATGGGCAACATGAATAATAATCAAGAAAGGAAAATCAGGAATATAGACTTAAGTATAACAACCGCTGCGTGACGCTCCCTTAAGTCACTAGCCTCTATCTACTCCATTTAAGAAAGCTGAATTGAAGGAGCAGTGTTTACATAACATTATTAAATAGCAAATACTATTGAAAAATTTTTATGATCCACTAGCCAACGTCACAAAATGGTAACTTAAAATGGCAATTAACAAGTCAGGGTCACATGCAACATTTTCCTTCTCATGTCGGTCCAAATGTTCATAATCTTGGTTATTGACCATAACTCTAAAAGCTCAATGATGACACTACAGATCATATAAGAAGATTAATGCAATCTTACTTCCATTGTCATTTTAGGTGTGGTGGCAAACTGGTCTCTAACTCCAATGCAGGTACTTTCTATTATTACATACCTCAACCCATTCAGCAGAAAATTCACAAAAAGGTGGGCGATACAACTTCACACGACCTTCAGTAGTGCAAACAGCAAGAAGGGATCTGCAACAATTCAGGTATACATGCGTATCATGTCAATAAAACATGACAGGACTTAACAGCTACAGTCAGATGACAAGCATAAAGAGTAAGCAGAAAACATGGGGAAAGAAACCGGAAAAGAAAATCAACAGCAAATGCATGACAGTTGTAAAAAAATAGATCTAACTCTAGCAAAAGGAACAAAGAGTAAAGGCAACTTGCTACCCTGAATTTGGGGCAAATCCTGGATGAGACCATGAAATGGACCGAGCACAAGGATGAGTGTCGCGTGATAAACATGTAGGCATCAAACAGGCAGTAAAAGATCTGCAAATATTTCCAAAAATTCAAGAAACAAGGAACATCAATCACATCATAACACATATACACAATAATTTTTCATGATTGACATTAAGCCTACAGAATGTATAGAATACCGGTAACTAGTTTGCTTTAATATGACTACAAAAGTGGCTGGTGATGGTTTCTGCTACTATTAGTCAAAAATATGATCAGCTAAAGATCATTAAAGACTTTCAGGCATCAACTATAATTTTACACATAGTACCTACTGAAGATGAACATCAATGTTCTCAAACCTGATCCTGCCTACAATCAATAAGCATTAGCACATAGACCAGCTCGAAACTTTAAATCCTTAATGTGTGCAAACACTATCAATGTTCTGGAACTATCTATGTGCTTACAATGTTGTAACAGAAGGAATATTTTATAAAAGAAGCCATATTGTTGGCCAAGCATATGCATCTCCACAAATCAAATCGAAAAATAGCAAAACTGACCTTCCCTTCTGACCACCCCTATAGGAAATGGCTTATTTTGGGGAAGTGTTATCAACCCTCGAGGACCCACAAGCAAAGCTGGATTCTGGGGAAACAGAACAATAGCTCAATAAATAACATATAGAAAAAAGAATGTTTTTTCAACAATAGGAAAACTAAATCCTCCATAGGTATTGATGCAACATCCTTCATGTATTTGCTTACCAATATAGTTATGAGATGGCCTGAAGCAATGGCCACCAGATTTTCCCTTGACCATGCAATGGAGTTGGGATATGATGGAGAAGCAACCAGTGGGGCAGCTTGACAATTTGAAGCCATAGTGCTTCAGTCCTAAGATCATAACATAGAATGGATATGAGGGAGAAAAGGATTAAAACATGAATAGAAAAATAAAAAAGCAATGGAGATAAGTCTGGAACTCAGGTGATATATCTGATAATGCATGTCCCTTGGTCAACTAATAAATGCACCCCTCAGTACATACATGTAATATTCTTTTTTGGCAAGAGATGAGTTTGAGTTCCTAAGTTTGCAGTTGGTTGAGTGCATGAACTTATGTTCACAGAACAAAGAAAAAGGCTCACTGAATCAACAATTTGTTGTTTGACATTTCCCTTGGCTCCTACAACGAAGTACAGGAGTTGAACTTAAAAGTTAGGAAGCAGAGTATGTGTCTTCCTGAGCTTTAATTTTCACAAAGCAAAAGGAAAAAAAGTTCCATTCAAGACAAACAATGATGAATTTTAGATAATCATAACTGCATAGAAAAGTATATAAGATTAATAGATTTCTGGATGGATAAGAATTATTGGCAATGAAATGGGCCAACCAGCATAAAATAGCATTGCAGCATTGGTGGGCTGAACTCCAACTAAAATGCAGAACACCTGGAGTCCAGCATGCAGCCAGACTCCAAAGCTCCTTGCGTTTCTTTTTTTTTTTTTTTCCTTTTTGGGTTTCCCATGAGACCAAGAAATTGAAGGAAGTCAAACAATACTAAACTCTGATCCTTTGAAGTGTAATACTTATCGGTGAACCTGCATATGTGATGATCCACTATAATCAAAGCACGAGGATAACACATGCAGAATAGTAGTACAGTAGTATGATTAGATAGTTAAAAACAAGAACAATAAAGAAGGATGGGAGTTGCACTAACAGAGGACAAAATGCTAGATAACCATTTGGAATTGCTTGGACATGTACGAAATAGGCTAAAGGATCCAACACAAAGAGGGCCTTAAATTAACATTAACAAAAGTGAATGAAAGAAAATTCCAGTATAATTGATGAGAAATCATATAAAGAATCCTCACTTTAAGCTCTTTGCCTAGGTGTTAATACTGAAATAAGAGTTAGCGAGTGCTATTAGTTGAAAAGGTAGATGCTACTATGGCTAGTTAGAAAATGTGTAACCAAATTTGAATAATTTTTACATGATAGCAGTGTCATTGAAAGTCATGCACTGGACATGATGAAACAACAATAATAAGAAATATGAAAGGTGATAATCCGGTCTTTTTATGTTGTTAAGCACCTTCTTCATAGGCTTCCTTCTGAACTTAAGAAAACAAGAGGATGATTTCAACAACTGAATTGAGTGAAAAGGCATTTGGATCTTCATGTAGAAAGAACTTTTAACATAAACTTGTCATGATGAATTTTAAAGGAGTCGCATCTCTATGAAACTATAGATGAACATTATTAACAAATTTTAGGCACATGCAGATGATTTAAAAACACTAGTAAATTTGCACCTCTCCAAAATATAGTTCAATGATCATATTATCCAGAAAGAAACTCCATAGAGTTTCTAACCAAAGTGCTTTCTACCATCTGCATACATAGCCATGCAAGTTTTGGGCTATGCCCATGCACATGATGTTCTACAAATGTACACAATAAATCTCCAACTTACCAAAATCCTTCCTTCCTAAAACTCCAAAAGTAATTTTAATTTCTAATACTAGCATTGGAATGTAACAAGATGTCTGATAAATTAAACCAGTCCCATATTCCTCAACTTCTCATTTTCTTAAAAGCAGAATGGTGTACTTGGTCTCAAAATTCTCACCAAATATATGTTTGATTGCTTCCGTAGCAACTTATTTCCATTTTATCATAAAAGGATATGGTCTTCAGTATAATAATCCTTAGGATAGTGCATGAATTCTTATTTATGTGTCCCACACAACTGCCGCACGCCTAGTCTTCATTCTAGAAAATTCCAGTTTATGGGTCAGTTATCCGCCTTTGGAATGTTTTTTTAATGTATTTTTTCTACTTTTCCATTTCTTTTTTGCTAGTCTCAACTGACACCATGTGTTTTATAGAATTAACTTATTCCACTCTAAGAGTTTGACCGATGGCAAAAGAGTTTGACCGATGAACCGATAGCATCTATAATTACTATACAAATGAATATGAGATCAAACTAACTTACCTTGAGATGGATGGAAACAAGAAAAAACCTTGATCTCGAATTTGATCTGGAG
>UESW01004300.1:559203-968070 GCA_900491605.1 Calamus simplicifolius
AATTCTCCAGGAATAGCTTATTTCACTTGTTATTCAAGATTTATATTTGGATGAAAATTTGGTATTCCATGTTATTCCAGTGCAATTAATGGAGTGTTATTCCAAATGGTGTTTGGATAACATGGGAATAAGCATGTATTCCACAAGGAATAGATGAAGAATTTTTTTGAAAATCCAAAAATACCCCTTGAATAAAAATGGTTTATCAATTTAAGTTTTAATGTCATTACTTGAATAAATTATTTTTAATTAATAAATAATTTAATAAATTTATTTTTATTAATAAAATAAAATACAAACAAACTTATTAAATTATTTGATATTAATAAAATAATATAAGAACATACTTACTAATTTATTTTCTATTAATAAATTAATTGCTTTATTTTAAAATCATGCATAGCTTTTAAATATTGTTTAAGGATGTTCTAAAAAGGATAATATTTATGAGAGTTCTATTTTATTTTAATTTTTTAATAAAAATATTAATGTTACGGAAAAAAATGGCTCACCCTTTTCTAATCTATAGTTTAAAATCACTTATTTTGTTAAAAATTGACATATTTATTTATTAAATTTTTAAATTAATCTAGAATAAAATAATTTAAATAAAAATTACATTACTAATAAATGTAAAAATAGTGCCAATATAGATACTGATCTTAATAATTACAGAGAGTTTGGATTTTTTTTAATAAAATAATTGTGTACCTGCATGGTTTTGAAGAACGATGGGGGCTTCAAGCTTAATGTACAACGATAAATTATGTTGTTTAGAAATAACTATTTGCTACTGTAACTAAGTAAAACTTGACTTTACTCTAATAAATAAACTTGTTTTGTTTCAAATGTGGATGTTGAGATTAAGCATAAAATTTGTAGATCTTGAACTCAATAGAGTTTATTTTCAAATCTAGTTTTGTAGATCAACAGGTTTGGAGATTTATCAGGTAATCAAGAAGCTTTATAACTCTGAAGCTTTATAACTCTGAAATAATTTACATATAACTCAAATTCCAAGAACCAAACAATTAAAAGTTAAAAAAAAAATACAATTGGTCATCTTATAGTATGGTGGATTACTTGTAAATCTTCACCAAACAATTAAAAAATTACACAAATAAATGGATGAAAATGAAACTCCTCGTAGCTTCTGTCTCTTGAAAAATTATACCCATGTCAGTAATGATCCAAGAATGAGCAAGTAAAATGTTTATAATCCATAAACTAATCACAAAATTTTTGGCAGAGACAAGCAAGTTGAGACCTCTCTGCCTGTGCCTTTCTTCTTTGGTCCTCCAATTTTTCCTCAACCTGCAAGTTAAGACCTCTTTGCCAGGTGAGGTAGGCCCAGTGCGAAACCTTTAATTGGAATGACCCATAACTCAACACTGCAAAAGAACGTGGTAAAAGCAACGATACCAACCACAAAAGCTCCAAGACTGAATTATCATAGGGAAAGTAATGATTGCCTAACAAAGTGAACATATAATATAATGGCCTGCAGATAATTCAGTAGATATCATCAAAATAAGCATAGTAAATATACTTAGATAACACTAGCATGGCCAATGAGGAAGAATATCAAAACAATCAAATTTGTCAAGCAGACAGGAGAAGTCAAATGGGACTGTAAAACATGAGTGCAAACCAGAAATCACAAGGATACCAACAAGGTCAATAAACTAATACATTGCAAGGTTCTTATATAAGCAAAATATTATAGGTTATAGCGAAGAGTTGACACAGAGTATTGACACCCTTTTCCCACATTTTTCATCCCATTCTGAGTACCACGCCTCCCACTTTACCTTTTCCTGAATCATAAAGGATGGACATGGACATGAGATACAGATCTGAGAGCGCACAATAAGAATATGGCAGACTTCTGAAAAAGTAGGATATGATTAAAGGTAGGTTACAAGAATGTAGATAGAAGAGAGTTCATAAAATTTGCAATTACCTGCAATGTAGATAGAATATCGATATAAGAATATAGATATACCTTCAGTTCATAGACTTTGCACTTACCTGCAATTCAGTGCTAATGTAGATACAAGATAGAGTGCCAAACTGCATCTTATCTACAGAGAAGCACTGAATTCTCACCTCCATAGTCAGCAATTACATACTGGAATTCAGCCCATGAAATCATTAATTTTCATCAAAATCCTGAACTCAGAACATTGGATTTAGCTTTCATCATATGACTATTACAAATAGCCATGAATCCAAATTAATCATCCATAAGAGGCAACTTTGAAACCATAGCCGTTTTAGGTCATAAATTAAATTCGAAAATCAAAGTAGACAAACAGCACAAGGCAGGCTACCTTAACAACCAACTGACAGTCAATATATCAACTATGATGAAATACAGATGGGAACGATTTAAACATGAAACTGGTTCAGTGATACAATCTGAAGATGAAAGTACAAGAAATTGACCAAATCTTCAAAGAAAATTAATTTATTACCTTAAATTGTCAACAATACGACAAAGCTACCTCCAAATTTAATGGATGATTAATTCTAAATCCAATTTCATCATTGTTCAAGTTACCTACCCACATTATCCAGTTGCAATATATAGGGACATTGATTGAGTTGGCTTAGGAAGGATTAATAGTACTCCATATCGATGGCATTGCATCCACCAAAAAGCAATACATGTTAACCTGCTACAAGTCATGAAAATATTATCAAATCTACAATATCAGAAAGGGTTACTTCAAACAGTGCAGTAAATTGAAGAATATTCTCCCAACATGGGCCAATTCAAGGTAATCTATTGACCATTTTCAAAAATAGGCACGGTACAGAAACAACGTTTAACCAGGTAGCATGCAGAAAGGGTGATGATCATTGTTCAAGGACCAAAAATGTTGCAAGTAGGTAAATAAAATTAGTAGTACCAAAGCTTAGAAAATGGAAAACAATATTTCAAGTCGATACTATTTGAATGGAATCAATACGTCCAATAAAAGCCACCAAAGGGGCCTCCAGACAGCAACAGTGCCAAGATTAATATTATATCGTCCAATGCGGGCAGATCCCTGGAAAGCAATACAAGAAAGAGAGCACCAGACAATTCAATACCAAATTGTTGAAACTATTTGCAACTGCCAGCAAATGAAATGGTAGTTACCCTTTTTAAATTTCGAACCAGGTGAGCCTATAACATAAAACAATCATATTTGCAAACAAAACATAGGTCGTTCTCTGGAATAGGTATGAAACCAAGAAAAACCAACTGCTACTGCCTACAGAAGACCCCCAGACAATTCAAAAATGCCATGAAAATACTCCCAGACAAGTCAAAACTAGAATCAAATACACCACCTCACAACCTTTTGCTCACGGCCTGAAACAAAGTTCAAAAAGGCATGAATTGGCCCATGTTCAAACTTCAAAATTGCCATAAAAATAATGCTTACTAGAAAAGACAGTGTTCTTTTACCTGGCAGCTCCCCTGGAGATGTTTGGCGCCACCATCGCCGCAGTCCTGGTCATCCTGGGAAACCTCCAATCCATCTCCTCAGAGCCTCAGTCCTGGTGATCTTGCCGGAGCTCAGAGTCACAGAAAAACAAGGAGAGGAGAGGAGACCACTAACCTCAGCAGAGGGACCACCCCCAAGCCGTTCCATGCCCGCAAAATGTACTGCAAATACCAACATAAAAAGCAATACAAGAAAGAGAGACTAGACAATTGAATACCATATTGGTGAAACCCTTTGTAACTGCCAGCGAAAACAATCATATTTAACAGTTCTTCATGTGTCGGTTTTGTGGATGAACCGACACATTCTGCTTAGAATGTGTCATGCACTGCAGCATACTCCAACACATTGCCATCGGCGTATGTGTCATGCCAGACTGTGATGCTTCACAACGGTTGCATTTTTTAAATGCCCTCCAAGTCATGAGTTAACAGACGACACTTAACATATGCAAGCATCAAGCAATGAAGTGTACTCAAAATCCTAAATTTATTTGTATAAAGTCCTGAACTTAGAACATTGGATTTATGTTTCATCATTGGCCTTTTACAAATGGCTATGCATCCATAAATAGGGAGAAAAAGAAGAAAGCTTTCAAAACCAGTGTATCTGGTGGCATAAATTTTTAGAAACAATCAAAATAAAGTAACAGCACAAGGCAGTTCACTCTAATGAAATATTGACACTCAAATTGATCGACGCTGAAGTGAAAAAGTAGGAATGAGTACAACGAGAAAGCAACTCCCTGCACACATATCGTGAAAATAGTAGAAGAAGGAGCACCACACCTCAAGGTCACATCTTTGAAGATAAATCCCAACCAATAGCTGATAAGAAATCGGAAAAAAACCAACTTCTGCTGCCTACACAAGACCCCCAGACAATTCAAAAATGCCATGAAAATACCCCCAGACAATTCAAAACTAGAATCAAGCAGAGCAGATCACAATCTATATGTCACAGCCTGAGACAAAGTTGAAAATTGCCATGCAAATTTCAAAAAACAATGTTAAAAGATGCCATGAACAACGAAAACAAGTTATGCCATCCTGAAACCTCCTTGAAAATAAATTGCTTCTTAAGATAGTTTGCTTCTTAAGGCCATCAAACTACTTGCAACAAAAAGCAGTTGAAGTTAGAACACCATGTAACATCCAAAATGAAGTTGAAAGGTGAACGCAATCATGATCCTGGATTAGTAATTTGTTAACACATATAGCTGGACAAATGTTGCAGATCCCTTGAGAGCATCAAGACATGTACTGATAATTTTTGACAAGAGATTCTTTAGAAAGCAGAATTGTTCAGGATTTCACAATCATGATCCTGGATTAGTAATTTAACATATACAACTGGACAGATATTGCAGATCCCTTGAGAGCAACATGGCATGGATTTCTAAATACTTATATAGATCAGTATACTCCATAAACCCTAAAAACAAACAGAATCCCCCACTCCAGTGGCTCAGAAGAACCACTACGCAGTAGCAAGTTCATTCAACATAGGAAAGTGAAGTCTTGCATTAGATGCATCAATTTTATGAATATTTCCTCCATGAAAGCATGCAGTAACTAAAATACTCACCTCTTTGTAACTATGTGCCAATAAACCGATCAACTCAGCTGAAACTTCACGTACACAAGGATCAAGCAATGTATTGTACTAAAAACCTTAATTTCATTGTATAAAATCATGAACTCAGAACATTGGATTTACGTTTCTTCAACTGCCTATTACAATGGCTATGCATCCATAAAACACCATCCATAAGAGGCAGCTTTCAAAACTAAGGAATCTCAAGCCTTAAACAAAATTAAACAATCAAAGTAGACCATAGCACGAGACAGCCCACCATATCACCAACTGACACTCAAATATGTCAACTCTTATGAAAAAGTAGGAATGCGTACAAGTTCATTCAACATAGCAAGTTCATTCAACATAAGAAAAGAGCACCCATACCCCAAGGTCACATCTTTAAAGATAAATCCCAACCAAGAGTTGATAAGAGAAAGAAAAGAAACCAACCCCTGATGCCTACACAAGACCCCCAGACAATTCAAAAATGCCATGAAATGACCCAAATTCTAAATTCAAAACTAGAATCAAGCAGACCAGATCACAATATATATGTCACGGCCAGAGACAATGTTGAAAAATGCCATGCAAATTTCCAAAAACAATGTTCAAAAATGCCCTCAAAATACCCCTGACTAGACATGACAGTGTTCTTTTACCTGGCAGCTCCCCTGGTGAAGAATCGGCACATTCTGCTTATAATGTGTCATGCAAAGCATCAGACTCCAAGTCCTCATGTAACAGCATACTCCAGACAAACTTTCAAAACAAGTGTATCTCATGTCTAAAATTTTAAAAACCAATCAAAATAAAGTAACAGCACCAGGCAGTTCACCCTAATGACATACTGACACTCAAATTGATTGATGGTGATGGAAAAGTTTGGAAGAGTACAATGAGAAACCAGCCACTTAATGCATGTGAAGTTAATAGTCGAAAGAGTTAACCAAATCCGTAGAGTTGAAACCATTATTTGATAAATTATTATCATTAATATGATATAAGTGCCTACTAGAATGACATAGATGGCTACAATTTGATAGTCGATTGATTCTAAATCCAATTTCATCATTGTTCAGGCAACATACCGACATAATCCATTTGCAAAAAATGGATTCTATATTCAGTGGGCTCAGGAAGGCAGTATCACAGTTATTTCCTGACGGTCACATTTTGCATGCATCCAATTCAGGAAAATGCTATGTGTCTGCCAAACATCATGGCCCTCATTGTTGATAGAGCACCTGACTGTGATGCTTCACAACGTTGCATTTATAAATGCCCTCCAAGTCATGAGTTCATAGCCGACGCTTCGATATCAAATAGGTCAAACAAATATTTGTAGGAAAGTTTAATGGCACTGGAATCATTAAAAAAAAACACAGGTTAGTTTTCCAATTCAATGAAATATAATCAGAACTTTAATATCAAAAATGTTACTTCAAACAAGTGAAAGTCTGCCTAATATTATCTCAGCACAAAAAATTAAAGAACAATAGCAGTAGTGGCATTACATGTCAATGTAAGAAAGTAGTCTGCTCATCACAAAGCATCTCAAAACATCAGTATCAGCAGTCATTAGGATATTACAAGATATAGTGCTGCTAACAATATCGAAGCATTAACGTAGCCTGCCCAAACTGAAACCCAAGAGGAAGACTACAAGAAAGGATACGAAAAGCAATATAATTGTTTTTACAGGTGCACCCTCAGTCCTGGCCATGTCTTCATCCCTTTTTCCTCGTTGATATTCCATTTCAGTAACTTTTCCGATATATTGATGGTCAGAAGGTTTACGATAATTCTGAAATGCATCAATTGCCTCTTGTCTACATTTAAACTTCTTGTACAAGGCATGCTTGAACCCACTAACCTCACGCTGACACTCAGGCCATGATTCATAAATCCCTCGTCTACGGCCCACGAAAACTACATAATAACGTTGGGCAGACATTTCTAAACCTCAGGATCAAGCAGCTTGATTTCCTGCATTACGGGGAGACAGTATGAAACTCAGAAGGCATAATTCATTGCACTAGTAATAACGTCAATCGTGATCAGAAGACAAACTTAAACAATTGAAGAACATGATATCATCGTAGTCAAAGGATGCATCGTACACTTACTTCATGTGTGATGAGCAACCCATAGCCTATTAGCTATGGAATTGCGTAGTTCATCACCTCTTCGGGATTCGTCATCCCCTATACTGAGATAAGGATCGACATCCTCATCACAATTAGTTGGCAAGGGTTCTATAGACATGTTGAAGTATTTGTCATTTCCTTGGGTGCATCGAATGAAGTTGTGAATGATGCAGCAAGCCATTACAATACGTTTCTGAACCTTGAATAGAAATGGAATGGGACTTCTAAGAATCTTATATTGCTTCTTAAGAATTCCGAAGGCCTTCTCCATGCAATTTCGGAGTTGAGCATGTCGATGGTTGTATAAGTCTCGACAATTATTATATCGAGCCCTAGGATTGTTGAAGGTACTTAGGTGGTACCTATTACCCCGCTATGGGGCAAGAAACTTATCCGTATTACCATATCCTGAGTCAACAAGATAAAATTTTCTGTACACGAAAACAATGCCTTACATATACCCTATGAATCACCAAAAAAATAATTATCATTCAACTATGAGAAATGAAATACCTTCTGGTACAAGGAGACCTCCTGACTCGACACACACAATGTAAGACTCTCATATCGGCTGCAGATCCCTCCCATCCAGTACAAACAAAAAGGAATGAGTGATCAAATGATACTGCAGCCATGACATTTTGGGAGATGGTGCCCTTTCGATTACGAAAGCGCGGTTGTTTGCTTTTCTTGATTAATGCAGGTATATGGGTACCATCGATCGCTCCTACAGCATTTGCCATGCAAGCAAATATATGAAGGAGCAGGTCATGATAATATTGCAAATTATATAATTGCATTAATATCGTTCCATACGTACCATGAAGTAAGGATAGAAATGGTTGTTGTCACGGATCCGTGGGTGCATGGCGATATGCTGTTGAGGTTGAACGATAAATTCTTGCTTAAGCAAACAAATTGCTTTCAATATGTTGTTAAAGTGTTGGATATTGTCTCCCCTGAGTGCTGGAAGGTTTCAGCCAAGACTCTATTAGTGACACCATGACCTATGCCGTAAAGAAAAATTGCTAGTTGCTCCTGTATCGATACGTTGCGTGTGCTACTTACTAGGCCTCGCGAGACAAGCAATTCTTCCAGCTTGAAAAATAGTATTTGTCATCCTAAAGTGATCATAACCTCTATCTGGATGTCCACTCAAAATATCTTCAACGAGTTCGTGACCCGAGAATGGACGAGTACGGCAAGGCACCTTGGAAATAACGTTACAATTTTGTAAATCAATGAACCATTATTTATCAACACAGTTAGGACGTCGTCCCAAAAGTTGTCCTCATCAATTAAAAATGCCATGACATCATGGAATATGTCCATCTATTAGAGAAAGATAGTAGTTAATGACACAAACATATGCATGAGGTAATGTTGATAGCAATGCGTAGATACAAAGTACAGTAACTTACGATGCTATTAAACAACAGCATAAGTAGACATGAACACCAAAATAGCTACTAAAAGGTAAGATAACATCTGATGTAATCCTTAGTTACATATATGAACAACGAAAACAAGAAATAGCACTCCTTAAGTACTTTAATATGCCTATATGTCATGGCCAACGGTCATCGGCAAAATCAAAATCATGCATCGAAGATGCAGTTGTGTTACAAACAAATTCTTGCGCACTGACAGTAGGAGAAGGGGTCTGACCCTGGGATATGCTAATGTCACTGCTTGGCCTGAATACTAGCTGCATGAATGGAATATGTCCACCTCTAGTCGAAGCTTGCATCGTAGGAGACACAAATACAGATGGACCATCTTGATGGACACCATGCATTTGATGCATAAAGAGATTAGGCACCGAAGCAAAACTTCCATGAGGTGCACCCGCTGGAGGTGGTACATAGAACTCGGACATTTGTCTTTTAAGCCAAGCTTGAAGTAGGGACCCTTCATAATGCATCAAAACCACCTATTGCTCTCAATTTTTAAACTGTCCCCACAGCAAGAATACATTCAGGTGTAATCCTAGGGAGACTCTCTAATTTCCGCATGCATTCATCAATGGAGTACACAGTTGGACGGGCAAGCTGCTCTCTCCTCAGAATCTCATTAGCAATTTTCAACCTCTTTTTACCTTGAACCACCAGTTCAAAAAAGGCATCAGCAGCATCATTAGTGGACCTAATGTTACATGTGTCGAGTTATGGTGGATGACCTTTTCCTCTTTTCGGTACTAGTTACGAATCTGAATCTAAAGAACAATCTGTGGGTTGGGTCGAGGCACAAGTACTAGGGCTGGTTGGGGGTACATCATCAAAAAGATGATCGAAATGACTGGATAATGAGCACGACAATCCAGCACTTTTCCGTGGCTGGTGGCAACAGTCTGTGTCGTCCAGGTTCATCCGTTCGACCTCCTTGTCGAGGTATCATTGTCGGATACCCCCTCTGGAATAGCAGATGTATCCTTCATCTACCAGTGGCTGTATTCTTTGAAAAAGAATGTCTATGTCGTCGTATACAGGAAAGGACTTACCCTTTATCCGAGCGTAGTCCTTGTTAACCTGTTAAGAGATTTGTTGATTACAAATATTGTAATGTTATAAAAATCATCAAAGCTAAGATTCGTTAACATCAATGAAGCACTTACCGAGATGACTTCGTCCCACATTTGTTCATCACCACATGTGGGACTTTAAGTGCAGGATCCCATTCCCAACCTGAGCGATTAGCTAGGTTATAGAACAAATTGAAGGTCTTCTTCAAAACCTTAAACCGATTCTTCAGGTTTCTATATGTGAAGGACATTGTTGTCCTTTCGTTAAACAAATTTGTAGTCCTTTTCCATGTTTCTTGTGAGAAAGTACCGTTGTGACAGTTACCATCGTCATTCTCTTGCCTCATCAGGTAAGCAATATCGTATCGAGAGCATCGGTCCAATTGGGTGCTCTAGTACGACCTGATCCTTCTCTGGCAGTTGACAGTTCACTGCTTTTTTTTGATTTTGACATATTATCTAGAAGGGCACAATCGTTCATAATTTGTCACATTGGATGAAAAAGGAAGTAGGACTCATGTGACATAATGATATGATACGAAACTATATGCAGTAAACTGAAGACCTTCCACTAATAGATTAAATTGGATAGTAAGAAATATGCACTACATTGCATGTTGATTTCAAGGCGGAAATACAGTAGTTTTTGAGATATAGGAACACTAGTTTGAAATGTCGAACATCTGATAAGATTGAAAACGGACGGTCACACTTTCTAAAACTATTACCACTATAATTAGTCCATAAGTTATTACAATGACTTACCGACCTTGACTGTCCCAGGCAAATGTACTTTACAAATTATCATAATCCAATTTCTTAACATCTCATGATGCAGCAAACACATCCACTGTAAAAACACTTCTCTGCATGACTTTATTATTAGGTGAAGCATATACATAGTTTGCATTATTTCAGTTTGGTCCAACACATAATGAGTCAACTACCCAGCCTTAGACCTTGCTTGACTGAACGAGCATATAAGCGAAGCTTGGTTCTATGCTGTTAATCAATAAGACTCTTTGTAGAATTGAACACTTATACTTGCATTAGCAATATGGCTAAGTCATGCAAAAAATCTATGCCTCCCTGCAGTCTAAGCCAATCGGACATGATCATGGGTTAACAATTAATCATCCAAAATTGTTTAGGCCAAAAACTTGAATATGTTCTCTGCAGCACCTGCCGGCTAGTAAAATGGTAATTTCCCATAGTTTACATTCTATGTAATTGTAGATGTGTTGAAAAGAAAAATTAATTTAAATGTCATGCTTCCATGCACTGGAGATCAATCTTAATCGGAAAACCTTTGGTGGCAAAAATGAAGGAAACGACAGGAAGTAAATTAGCTGCATAACAAAATAAAGTAACAAAACAATGACCTTGCATATATAGCATATTCCATGTTATTGTTTAGGAAATCGCGTGGAGGAAGAAATTCCTCAGCATTATTCATAGAGAACGAAATCGATTCCCTCCGAAGAGCAAGAAATACGGAACCCTAGCGGAAATAGCTAGGATGGGAAAAATTAGGGCAAATACCTCTTTCGATGGCTTTCTCCAGGAGCTCCTCAGGAAGAGGAGAAGTTTATAGGAAGAGGACGAAGACCCACAGGATACTTTCCAGGGAAGAAGAGGAAGACCAAATCAGAAGCAGTTTAGATCGGCTTGATCCTCGTCGTCCACGCGGAGTGAAGACTTGGGAGAACTCTCGGGAGCATCCACAGAAAGAAGGCTGGAGAGGAAGAGCAAGGCTCAGAGGTCGGCCTCCAGATTTTAGGCAACCCTAGTCCAAAGAGGAGGAGGATGAAGATGGAGATTGGAGAGTAGATCGAGCATATAACTTCTCCGGGTCACTTAGTCGCTACAAAGCATTCACAGGAAGAAGGCCAAGTGGAAGAGAAACGCTCAAAAGATGGCCGTCATCTTTTGAGAAACCCTAGTCGTGAGAGGAGGATGAAGACCGAGTGCCAATACTAGATCGGGATTTTAACTTCCCTTGGGTGCCCCTGGAATTGCTACAGTGATGAAACAAGCAATTCCATGGGGTCCGGTGGAATACGAAAGAGGGATAAGAAGCATTGACGGGAATAAGGGAAGCAGTGGGGCCCATGTGCGTTTAAACCCAGCGTTTGGTGGAATAAGCTAGAATAAAGCCCTATTCCAGGCCTTATTCCTACATCAAAACACAGCCTTAGAGGTTTGTACACAAATGAATTATCTACATCAAAGATAGTGCATTATGACTTTTTCCCTTGACAAATATAAGGGTTGGTGTTTTTTTTTTTTTTTTCCTTCTTTCTAAGCGTTGACAAGTCAAAACTCTTAGGTTGCATTTGGTGCATTGCCAGCAATTTTGAATGGTAATGTGGATTATCTACAAGATAAATTACACTTGATAGATTATCACTAATATTGATTTAGCGCTTTTGGCACGTTTTTGAGTCGACTCTTGTAGTTGGGCGAGTCAACTCGGTTAGAAAAACAGAAAGATAGCAATTCTGCTTCGTACTCAAGTCGACTCGAGATTCTATGGGAGTCGACTCAAGATTTTGCTTGAGCCAGCTCGAGATCTGCTCGAGTTGACTCCAGGACTACAGATTTTCTGGGTTAAATCTTGAAAATTCTATTTTTATTCCGTTTTAAGTCCGATTTAAGTGTCGTTTAAACCGTTAGATTTCTAAAATCAAGATCTTCAAGTTGGTAGGGTCTTTCCAAAAACTATTGCATAAAAGTATCAATTTAAATGATCTATAAATGAATTAAAGAATATATGTTTGGGAGCAAAATGAAAAAAAACTCTAAGGCCATTTGCTAATTGTGCTAAGGGGAAATTGGAAAAAAATTAAGGGTAAAATATCATGGTTATGAGTGAGTCACATATTTTTTAAAAAGTATGCTTTAAGAGTTTGTGAGGATAAATAAGGATTTCACCAGGTCATTTAAAACCCACTACTCTTTTCTTAGCCCCTAAGCAACCAAAAATAAAGGGGTAAAAGGGGGAATCGGTTAAAGAAAAAAAGAAAGAGAAGAGAAGAGATTCAGCTAGGGAGGAAGAAAAAGAAGAAGAAGAAGAAAAAGGGGAAGAAGGAAAAGAAAGAAAAAGGGAAAGGAAAGCTTAGGGTTTTGTACTTGTTTCTAGGTAAGCTATAGCCTCCCTAGACCTTGTATGGTTTTAAACTTCCTTAGATTCTTGTATTATAAGATGATAGCTGAGGTAATAGTGAATAGAGAAAGGATGGAAGAAAATAATAAGATATTAGAAGTTAGATCATGTATGCATGTATGGTTTTAGGGAAAAACCTTGTGTACAGGTAACCCTAATAGTTATTGTGTCGGTATGTTGATGTAGGTTAAAAAGGTTATTCCAGAGAGTCGGAATACTAGAGTTGAGTACCAGTTGAAAGAGTAAATTGCTAAGGTGAATGTGTTTCTTATCTAGCAATGAACAATTTATTTTGAACCAGTATAATGCTATTAATACCTAGCTATACTATGTTATGTTAGTAGAGTATTATATATGTTTTAAACCTGGAAAATGAGAACTAGTATATGATATTCTGATGCATGAGTCTTTGAGTATGGATTTTATTATACAAGTCAAAGCATGAGCTTCAAATAAAAAGAATAAAAATGGGGATTTGACATGTGGACTTTTGATGCATATATGGTATATTTGCATGATAAAGCTTTACATATGACATATTTTGATATATGTATCATATTGAGCATCAGGCAGCTACGGGGCTGATCACCTTTTAGACTGTATTGTAGCATGAGCATTGCACACTACTATTGAGCTAGCACCTCCTTGCGATTCGATCGTACAATGATCCCCGAGGCTAAGGCTGAGTGCACGATAGACTAGACTCAGTGGGGCAAGTTGAAAGCAACCCATAGGAGCAGGAATCATAGCTCAGTGGAGCTAATTATTATATAGCCCATGGGGGTGGAGTGGAAATCCAAGGTTCCAGGATTAAGGAACAAAGCACTTTGCCGGGTGAATCGCACGGACAAGGGGTGCTATTTGTGTGGAAATCCTGTTGCTAGTTACACATCCAATGAGAGTACACTTGCAGGAGGGTGACTGTATAATGGTATCTCGGAGGCATTACACACACAGTCCAGCATCATGAGATTTAAAAGTTTGCATTTGGATTTAAAAAAGAAATGCCAATGGGCAACTTTTGAAAAGCTTGTATTGTGATTTAAAAGAGCCAGTGGGTCAACTATTCATTCCAGTGGGGATGGTTAATATGAGATGCCGATAGGCAAAATTAGATCCCAGTAGGGATCAGAGAAATGAGAAAAGAAAAGCTGAGCTGCATAAAAGAGTGTTTTGTGTTTTATAAGAAAATGTTCTATTCATGGATTTTTATATAAATGAGTTATTTTTCAGTGAAAAAAGTTATTTATAGAGTATTTCAGTACTGATATATTGTTGCAAGCATAAGCTATCTTATAAGTTATCTTTTATCATCTCAAAAGGGTGTCTTTGTCCATGTATGGAGATTTTCCGGTGGAAAAGGTATTTGCATGATATTTTAGTTAAAGATATATATTATTCAAAAAATAAGCTACGTTTTAAGTTTTTTGATATCATATTCAAATAAGTATTATATATGTTTACTTATATTACATGTATTTATTCTATTTTGAAATGATGTTATGGTTCTTTATTTTTTCATGATCTAGTTATCTAGTCACTGGAACTTAGGTCTCACCCCTCTATGATTGATTATTACTTTCAGATCATGAGCCCATCTAGAAGAATCAAAGAACTAGTAGAATCGAACCCTTAGCTGGTGAAGCTTGCTTGGAGGCAAGAGTATATAATGATAGCTTTGTATATTGAGTTAGTGTGGGGTGACTTTTATATTTATGTACATGTGTATATATACAGTGAGGAGTGATGATATGTCACACTTATTTGGATATGAACAAAAGACTTGTATTTTGGAAGAAATTATGAGTATAATGTATGTACTTATTGATAAGTCTATTTATTATCCCAATTTAACTATTAAAATAAATATTAATTACTTTGAATTTATTAAGAATTGATACTTTTTATGGATGTTTGCAGAAAAGGAGCCTATAGATGAAAAGAGCTTGATTTTTGGAGTCCAATTATGCAGACGACACTCAAATCAAGATTCGGTTTGCCCAAAAGGAAGAAAAAGATGATTTTGCAGGATTCCCGGTGCAAACTAAGGTAGGTGATGTTGAACGGATGCTGAGAAATTTTATCACAATATCTGAATGATCTTGAACATCCGATTGACTCAACTTTGATTAGGAGGAAACCCTAGATGAGCTCTATAAAAGGAGGACCTCAGGGAGTAGTTGGGGGGAGGAGTTTCTACAATTATTGCATTTAGGCCTGGGAGAGGAAAATTATGGAGGGGATGCTGGCAACAGCAATGCGTGGCTAGATTCCTTCAACTTGGGATGATGATGAAGCATGTAATCAGGTTTTATCTTTCTTTTTGTTCTTAATTTTATGCAATAAAAATTATGCTCTTCTTTATTATATCTTTGAGTTATTTTTTGATTGAGGTTTTGATCTGGCATACATGGCCTGTACCCTCTATCGACATACCGTGATCTTAGGATACGGTACGTGCCTAAGAGAAACAGATCGTATATGATAGATTAGACCCTTAACCTTGCAATTATTAGATAGTTTATACTCTAAGCGACGTGTTGTGATCTCCTAATACGGTTCATGCCTGACAAGAGATAAATTATTCTAATTTTAAATTTGCAAAAATTATTACTATTGCAACATTAAAAAAAAGATAAAACCTATTTGCATGGTGGATTCGAATTCCTGGTTGCTTCTCCTGTTATTTGAATTTTGTTAATTAATTAGTTGTTATCTTTTAATAACCGCTATTCTTATTATAATCCTTTATAGATATTTTTTTTTTTCTTTCGTAAAATAATTGCCCTTGATCCCCGAGGATACGATCCCGATTCACCACTAATAGTAGTGAGTAGGTTTTATTTTTAACCGCCAACGACAGCGATCAAATTTTGGCACCGTTGCCGGGATCTAGGCACGATTACTTCACAAAAAAATAAAAAATAAAAAAATTTATTATGAATTTTTTCTTAATTTTATTCTTATTTTTAATTTTTTATTGTTTCATTATTATTCTTGCTTCTATATAAAAGAAAGAGTAAAAAAAATTCCTTTTTTTGTTGAATAGTTATTGCTCTCTTTAGCTTATTGCTTTTTTTTTATAGTTACCTTAATTGTTAGATTTCCTTATTTTCTTTTTAACATAAAAAATTACTTTCCTTCTTATCACAAATCCACTTTTAACCTAATCAACTTTTCCTTTTGATTAACTTACCTTAAAAGAATATGAAATAAAACCCTAAGACATTTTCATAAAATATAATTAATTTAAGAAAACAAAATAATAATAATAATAATAAATAAATAAAAATAATGTAAAAAAAAATAAAAATAAAATATTTTATTTCTATGCTTAGATTAACTTAGGTAAATTTATTTTCTGCGAAACTCAAAATTTTTCCATTGACATCTCATAATTTATTAGGAAATTAGAAACTTAATCACAAAAATCTTTTAAAAAAAGTAATTATATTAATTTTGTTTGATAATTTCAAGAGCGGGATATTTGCTTGTTGTACAGTATTTTCATAATTAACTTTAAGGGCACAAACCCTTAATCAAGATAAGGTGGGGAGTTGATCACCCTTCCTTGGCCTACAAATCACATCCTTCATTTTGCATTAACCCAAGCCTTTAACTCTAAAATTAATTAGACGTCAGCCCTAAGAAACTCGAGCTCAATAGGACAAGACACCCGAAAGAGTTGGACCGGATCGAGATTGACTGCTTAACTGGTGTCTAGAAAAGGAAAGAAAAGTGGTACCTAGTAAGCGACGGGGGGACTCCCACTGACCTTACCCTTAACTAGCTAGTTGATCAGTTAATTTTTGATTTGAAGGGCTCCAAAGTAGTCTTGAAGTTAGGAGCTGTTTAGATTTAGGTTAAACCTAGGGTAGAGAGTCTAATCTTTGTTAACTTGATTGCTAATAATTATTAAACCATAACTAAATTATTCTTCATTGCTCTTAGTTCTAGGAATCTTTTAGGATATTTTCTTTAGAATCTTCTCCTTTCTCTTCTATTAGTTAAAAAAAACTGAATTATTGTTTGCTTTAGAGTTATTGGTAGGGTATATGCTTTGTCACCGATCGTTACAACCCAACCTCATACCCTTAAACCCTGAAATAGAGAGAACTTGTAGAGCAAACAGAGCATGCATTATGGATCTTAATCAAGAAAATAATCCACCACATCAATTGAAGGAGTACTTCGCCCCTTAACAATATACATATTCACCATGCATACAAGTACCCCCAGTAGAGGCTGTCCAATATGAAATTAAGTCCAGTGTAATCCAAATGTTACCAGCTTTCCATGGATTTACAAATGAAGATTCCTATAAACACTTAGATGAATTTTGAAAATTTGCTCAACTGTCAAGATTCAAAATTTCTCCGATGAGGCACTTAGGCTTAAGTTATTCCCTTTCTCCTAAAAGATAGAGCCAAGTATTGGTTAAATTCACTAGACATTATAATTTTAACTTGGGACCAACTTCAGAGGAAATTTCTTAAGAAATACTTTCTTATAGGAAAAAAAATCAAATTAGAAAAGCCATAACCAATTTTTCTCAGTTAGAGGGAGAAATGTTTCATGAAACGTAGGAGAGATTAAAAGAATTAACTAGGAAATGTCCACACTATGCAATACCTAAATGGCAGTTAGTTCAATGTTTTTATGATGGATTGTCAGAAAGACATCGACAAATGGTGGATGCCTCATATGGAGGACATTTATGCTAAAAAATGAACATGAGGCATGATAGCTTTTTAAAACTCTAAGTGAAAATTTCTGGTACCACATGTCTACTAAAAGAGGGGGAATATACAACATAGGTCAGTCTATAGACATCTATATCAAAATTGATGAACTATCCCAAAAACTTGATCAAATTTTACAAGTTGGAAACATCTCTTCCCCATCTACTAAATTACATGATTTGTATAATCTGTTCAAGTCCGACTCATTCTATAGGGGAATGTCCAGCCGCATACCAATTTCTGAGCTTATTCAGGAGCAAGCCTATCCAGCCCAAATCGAATGGCTCCTAGACCAGAAATGATCCATATTCGAATACTTACAATCCTATCTGGCAACATCACTCAAATTTTTCATGGAAACCCCAACCTATAATCAATCCAACATCAATTAGACTTAACCATCAGGAGACCCAATTTAGAAGCATGTCGTATTCCCAATATCCAAGTGCTCCTCAACCTTCACCAAATAATTATGATCCTACTTTCGAAGAGAAGGTGTTACAAGCATTGAAAGGGCTAGAAATGAATACTCATCTTCTTCACTCACACACACAATCCATTGCAAAACTAAAAACCCAGATAGGTCAACTAGCCACAACATTCAGTAAAGAGATTGGGTAAGCTACTGAGTCAGCCCGAAGCTAATCCTAGGGACCTAAACATCCAAGGATCAAAACAAGGAGCCCAGGTTAACCAACTAAGTGTTATTCATACATTAAGATCTGGAAACAAATAGATAATCAGGTGGATACATATGAAGATGAAGAATTAGAAGTCCCACCACTTGAACAACTTATTGAGTTGGATCAGCCCGAAATACCTGAGGCATCAGAGTCTAATATAATGCCCAACCTATCAGCTGAGCCCATGTCAGAAGAAGATAAACAAAAAATTAGGATTGTAGCACCATTCCCAAATAGACTTAAGTCCAATCAAAATTCAGCCCAATTCGATAAGATTTTAGAGGTCTTTAAGCAAGTTAAAGTGAATCCCCTTACTAGACACGATCCAACAGGTTGGAGCCTATGCCAAATTCCTTAAGGATCTATGTACCAAAAAGAAGACCATCAATGTGCCCAAGAAAGCCTTTCTGGCAGCCAGTGTGAGCTCTTATCTATCAAACCATATGCCAGTAAAATACAAAGATCCAGGATCACCCACTATTTCATGCATTATGGGGAAACCCTCATAAATAGGGCTCTATTAGACTTAGAAGCAAGTATTAATATATTGCCATACTCTGTATATGAGCAACTAGGGTTAGGAGAACTAAAGCCTACGAAAATGATCCTACAACTAGCTGATCACTCTTTGAAAGTACCCAAGGAAATAGTAGAAGATGTATTGATCAAAGTTGGTAACTTTATCTACCCATTGGACTTTGTGATTTTAGAAACTGAACCGGTGACAAACCCAAAAAGCCGCATCCCAATGATTTTAGGTAGACTATTTTTGGCCATATCTAATGCCCTAATTAATTATTGAAATGGATTAATGAAACTCTTCCTTTGGAAATATATCAATTGATCTTAATATTTTTAATCCTACCAATACACATCAAACGAGCGACTCAAATTATGATTAGGATACTGTTTATGATCCAATTGACCTTAGTGATGAAAAGCTTGACCTAGAAACCTACATAAACCAAGATGGGAAGCAAATTAATGAGATTGCTATAATTGATGAAAAATCAAGATGGAAACTTCCAACTGAACTACTAGAGAAAGTACCTGAACCACTACCCAAACCATCAATAGAGGAAGCACCCAAATTAGAACTGAAACCACTTCCCAAGCATCTCAACTATGCATATCTAGGTCAATCAGAAACCCTGCCTATGATTATTTCAACCGACCTAGACTCCTCACAAGAAGAGGAACTATTGAATGAGAATAAAGAAGCGTTAGGATGGACCATGGCTAACATAAAAGGAATTAGCCCCTCGATCGTTCAACATAGGATTCACTTAAGGAAGAAAACCAAGCCTATAAGAAACCCCCAAAGAAAACTTAAACCAACCATGAAGGAAGTAGTAAGGGAAGAGATCATCAAACTCCTTGATAATGATAATCAAAGTGAGCCATAACGTCTGGCTGAAGACATTAAACTTAGCGCTTTTTGGAGGCAAGCCAAAATTTTTATGTTCTAACCTTTATTTCATGATTCTTATTTTTAGGAATAAGAGACTACTCCACACGGTCACTCCTAACATTACACGAGGCATATCTCGTCCAGGTGGTATTTTTCTTGTTTTATTCTTCCTTACTTCATTGAGGACAATGAAAATTAAGTTGGGGGTAAGAGAAACCTTTTTAAAAATATTTTGAAAACACCTTGGCATTTTTTGAAAATTTTAAAATTTTTGTGATGTGAAAAAAAAATTCTTGAGAAAATTGACTAGAAAAAGGTAATAAAGTTAGAAAGTATTGGCTAATTACTATAGAGAGCCAAGGAGTAGATTAGCTGGTCAGACTTTTAGTAACTTGCTTAGGTCATCTAAAGGCTATTAGCACTTCCATTGCATATGCACACTGATGAGGTAAATTAGGTATTAGTTGTAAGGTAAATTGGAGATTCAATTATTACTGAAAATTGGTAATTAATATACACTCAATGAGAGAAACTTGAATTTAAGGAAAGAGCTACCTGCCTGATAAAAAATAATATATATATATATATATATATAAGTCTAAACATTGGTTTCCCATCGAGTAACTGGGCACCTTCGCCTAAGTAAGAGTTGTTGTTCGCGTCAAAAAATAGCAATGTAAAGAGATTGCTAAACAAATTTAAAAAAATAAATAAATAAATAAAAAATATATCATCTACCTCAGGTTATGTGCTTAATTTGAGGGTGTATAAAAGTTACTCAAAGTAAGTGATAAGCGAAGATACCATTGTTTCTTACAAGCTAGTACCAAAATGCTAAGTTAGCCATCACAAACATAAGTGTTGTAAATCTATAGATGAACTCTAAGAAAGTTTCTGATAGTTCTGATAACAAAATTTACTTCATAAACTCAATACTTAGTTAGTGATACTGGCTATCTTCTTTCAACCTTAAGCCTAGATTTAATTTTGCAAAAGAGAATTTTAGTGATGCATGGTTTTATTTTAATTACATTGCTAAGGGACTAGCAATGATTAAATTGGGGGTATGATAAGTCTATTTATTATCCCAATTTAACTATTAAAATAAATATTAATTACTTTGAATTTATTAAGAATTGATACTTTTTATGGATGTTTGCAGAAAAGGAGCCTATAGATGGAAAGAGCTCGATTTTTGGAGTCCAATGATGCAGACACTCAAATCAAGATTCGGTTTGCCCAAAAAGGAAGAAAGAGATGATTTCGCATGATTTTCGGTGCGAACTAAGGCAGGTAATGTTGAACGGATGGCTGAGAAATTTTCTTACAATATCTGAATGATTTTGAGCATCAGATTGACTCCAACTTTGATTAGGAGGAAACCCTAGATGAGCTCTATAAAAGGAGGACCTCATGTAGTAGTTGGGGGGAGAGTTTCTACAAAGCTCCTTTTATTCTTTTTTATTTAGATTATTGTATTTAGGCCTGAGAGAAAAAAATTATGGAGGGGATGCTGGCAGCAGCAATGCGTGGCTATATTCCTTCAACTTGGGATGATGATGAAGCCTGTAATCAGGTTTTATCTTTTTTTGTTCTTAATTTCTATGCAATAAAAATTATGCTCTTCTTTATTATATCTTTCGAGTTATTTTTCTGATTGAGGTTTTGATCTGGCATACATGGCCTGTACCCTCTATCGACATAACGTGATCTTAGGATACGGTACGTGCCTAAGAGAGACATATCGTAGTATGATAGAGTAGATCATTAACCTTGCAATTATTAGGTAGTTTATACTCTAAGCGGACGTGCCGTGATCTCCTGATACGATTCATGCCTGACAAGAGATAAATTATTCTAATTTTAAATTTACAAAAATTATTACTATTGCAACATTAAAAAAAGAAGATAAAACCTGTTTGCATGATGGATTTGGATTTTTGTGTTGCTTCTTTTGCTATTTGAATTTCATTAATTAATTAGTTGTTAACTTTTAATAACCACTATTCTTATATAATCCTTTATAGAAATTTTTTTTTTCTCTTTCGTGAAATAACTGCCCTTGATCCCCGAGGATACGATCCCGATTTACCATTAGCTATAGTAGTGAGTGGGTTTTATTTTTGACCGCCAACGATAACGATCACTTATGACTTTGATGTCGATTATGAATGTGATCTTGTAAACTACATGAGGATATCACGAGATATATTATCTGAGGAGGATGATGCTTAGTGTTGATTTGATTTTGTAGTGATATACATGTATATAGTAGATGTTAAAAAGTTTAGAACAGGATACATTTTTGAGTGTATGTCGCTTGTGATAATCCATTGGAGTTCTCTAGATCTTTATGGAGTGCTACATAAAGACTAGGAGAACCCCATCCGATTACCACAAGTGAGCGGGTTACTGTCTGTTGTCTCAGAGGGAAAGGGGAGCCGACATAGTACCTAGAGAAATAATATGTTGTATTTTAGAGAGAAAAGGAGTTACAAAAAGGTACATAGAATTAATAAAAGATATGTATGATGGAGCAATAACTATTGTTAAAACAATAATAAGAGAAACTAGTATGTTTTCCATTACTATCAGTTTACATCAAGGATTCTTAAGTTCCTATCTTTTTGTATTAATTATGGATGAATTAACAAAACATATTCAAAATGATATCCCATGATGTATATTATTTACGGATAATATAGTATTGATTGATGAACTAATCTGGAGTACATGCTAAGCTAGATATTGGAGAGAGGCTTTAGAATCTAAAGGTTTTAAGATTAATAGAACTAAAACTAAATACATGAAATATAATTTTAGTAGGAGTAGAAATATAAATGAAGAAACAATGGAGATTGCAAGCCAATAGATATCAAGGAATAAAAAATTTAGATATTTGGGATCAATTATCCAGTGAAAAGGTTAAGTGAAGATGTGAATCATAAAGTTAAAGTATAGATTAAGTGGAGGAGTGCTTCTGGAGCATTATATGATCGGTCCCATTAAAATTAAAAGAAAAATTTATAAAACCACTATTAGGCCAGCTATGCTATATGGATAAGGCTGAAAATGGGTCGGATAAACTTCGACCGTATCCGTATCTGTATTCGAATTATATCAAATTTGGATATTTATTATGTAGTTTAATCGGATTCGGATACGAATTCGGATATCTAATCCAAAAGGTAATTGGATACGGATACGGATACAGATTTTTTTATTTTACATTTTAATCGGATTCGGATATGAATTTGGATATCTTATCCAAAAGGTAATCGGATTCAGATACGGATATGGATACATATTTTTTTCAGCCTAGCACAGGGTAATGGTATGAAAGTGGGTACAAGAACAGTATAAGAATATTCATAAATAATAATATAGGACATGATATAACATGTTAATGGGTTTTAGCTCAACTAATATATGAACTTAAATTAGGTAAACCTAAAAACCAAGGTTTGCAAAACTAGTACCTAAAATTATCGGTGGTTTAATATATTTAATATATTATAAGTGATGTAGTAAAGTATCTACCAAATATGGAGATAGGCTCTTTATATCTTTTCTCATTTCTAGGCATAGTGCCATTCAAAATTGGATAATATAGATCATACCAGTGGTATAGGACAGTATTTTTGTATCAAACACTACCTTAATATTCGATTCATATCCGTATCCACATATAACAAATTGGATATGGTTGATATCTGATTCGTATCTGTATCCGTATATAACAAATATGGATATGCTTGATATCCGATTCGTATCCGTATCCGTATATAACAAATATGGATATGCTTGATATTCGATTCATATCTGTATCTGTTTAGAATAAATATGGACATAAATTTTAATATCCATTTAGTATTTATATCCGTATTTGTATCCGTTAAAAAATATGGATACAAATATGGATATACTACTATCCGATCCGTATTCGATCCGTTTTCAGTCCTTATGGAATAGAGTGGTGGGCAATATTGAAACAACATGTGAATAAATTAAGTGTAACAGAAATGCATATGTTAACATAGATTTGTGGTAAAACTTTAAAAGATAGAATTAGAAATAAATATATAAGAGAAATGATAGGAGTAGCCCCAATTGAAGATAAAATGAGAGAAAATCGATTGCGGTGGTTTGGACATATACAATGTAAACCTTTAGAAGCTCCAATTAGAAAGAGTGATATTTTAACAATCCATGGTAAGTGATGACGCTCAATCACCTCTCCTGGACGTCGGGAATGGAGGTGCTTCTCGAATTCTTGCTTCGCCGGATTACCTGTAAAGAAGTCCCAGGATTGGAGGGGTCTCCGGTGGGACCCTCTGACGGCCAAGTTAGTGACTGAGGTCACAATTGAAGAGGGGCTCGAGTGAGCCCTTTTTAGTGTAGAAAGAGGGATCTCAGAGAGGAGAAATTCCCTTCTAAGAGTTGAGAGGGCGATTTTGGGGGTTATCGTGCATACCTGTTTACTGGTGGATTTACCTTTTTATAGGGGTTGACTCTGACATGATCACGTGGGATTGTGTGAAGTCAGATTGTCTGCTGAGCCCTTGTGTAAATCTGGCTGGTTGGTGGGTTACGTCCCATCAGTTGTTGGGTAGGTAGGTTCTGTCCCATCAGCCGGCGGGGCTGTTGAGTGTCGGATCTGGCGCTGTCGGGCGGCGCGCGTCAGAGAGGCAGTTTCTTGAACCGCTGGGGCTGCCAGGAAGGTGTCGGGGCCGCTGAGAAGTACCGGGGCCGGCTAGCTTGGAGACGTAGGGGGCCATCGGTCTTGGAGCCGTCGGCCTTTAGAGCCATCGGTCTTGGGCCGTCGGCCTTGGGGCCGTCGGACTTTGGAGCCGTCGGCCATTGGGGCCGTCGGTCTTTGGAGCCGTCGGTCTGGAGGTGTCGACCTTTGGGGCCGTCAGTCTTGGAGCCGTCGGTCATGGAGCCATCGGCCTTTGAGGTGTCGGCCTTTGGGGCCGTCGGTCTTGGAGCCGTCAGCCATTGGGGCCGTCGGTCTTTGGAGGCGTCGGCCATTGGGGCCGTCAGTCTTGGAGGTGTTGGCCTTTGGGGCCATCGGTCTTTGGAGCCATCGGCCATTGGGGCTGTCGGTCTTGGAGGTGTCGGCCTTTGGGGCCGTTGGTCTTGGAGCAGTCGGTCATGGAGCCATCGACCTTTGAGATGTCGGCCTTTGGGGCCGTCGGTCTTGGAGCCGTCGGCCATTGGGGCCATCGGTCATGGAGCCGTCGACCATGGGGTCGTCGGTCTTTGGAGGTGTCGGTCTTTGGGGCAGTCGGTCTTCGAGGTGTCGGCCTTTGGGGCCATCGGTCTTGGAGCCGTCGGCCTTTGGGGCCGTCGGTCTTTGGAGCCATCGGTCATTGGGGCCGTCGGCCTTTGAGGTGTCGGCCTTTGGGGACGTCGGTCTTGGAGCCATCGGTCATGGAGCCGTCGGCCATGGAGCCATCGGCCTTTGGAGCCGTCGGTCTTGGAGCCATCGGCCATTGGGGCCGTCGGTCTTCGAGGTGTCGGCCTTTGGGGCCATTGGTCTTGGAGCCATCGGCCATTAGGGTCGTCGGTCTTTGGAGCCGTTGGCCATTGGGGCCGTCGGCCTTTGAGGTGTCGGCCTTTGGGGCCGTCGGTCTTGGAGCCGTTGGTCATGGAGCCGTCGGCCATGGAGCCATCGGCCTTTGGGGCTGTCGGTCTTGGAGCCGTCGGCCTTTGGGCCATCGGCCTTTGGGCCATCGGTCTTAGAGTCATCGGCCTTTGGGGCCGTCGGTCTTTGGAGCCGTCAGCCATTGGGGCCATCCAAAATTTTTTTATTCTCTATGGGGTCAACTGGCTCCATCAAATGCCCCCCACACTCCTTGAGCTTGCGTGCCCTGCATCAGCTAAGCGAAAGGAGTGTAGAACTTCAAGAAATTTTTTGGAGGCAAATTGATTACCTCACGCCCGCCACTGAAAGCAGCGTATGCTAACTTTTTGGGGGGACGCTCGTCAGTTAGCCGTTGAGGCAAAGATGAAGCCGATGAGGCAAAGTTGAGGCCGTCGAGAACCTTTTGAACCCCGGAGGGTAACCAGAGGGTGCTCGGGCCAGGCTCAGGTGCCTTTTTCTTTAAAGAAATTGGTCTCCTTCTGCAGGGTTGATCTGCCCCCAGGAAACTTTGTTGATTGGAATCCGCAGGTCTTGAGCTTGAGGGTGCCGACACGGAGCCGGTCTTGGGTGCCGACACGAAGACTGGTCTTTGGTGCCAACTCGGAGTCGGTCTTTGGTGCCGATGCGGAGTCGATCTTTGGTGGTTTTCCTGTAACGCATTCAGATACTAATGAAAAGAAACTTTTTTCTCAGTGTAGTATACTTAGCTTTTTCGCAGCTGTTTGCCTTCGTGGGTCTTTGGTGCCGAAGCGGAGTCGATCTTTGGTGCCGATGCGGAGTCGGTCTTTGTTGCCGATGCGGAGTCGGTCTTTGGTGCCGATGCGGAGTCGGTCTTTGTTGCCGATGCGGAGTCGGTCTTTGGTGCCGACGTGGAGTCGGTCTTTGTTGCCGACGCGAAGTCGGTCTTTGGTGCCGACGCGGAGTCGGTCTTTGTTGCCGACGCGGAGTCGGTCTTTGGTGCCGACGCGGAGTCGGTCTTTGTTGCCGACGCGGAGTCGGTCTTTGGTGCCGACGCGAAGCCGGTCTCTGTCTAAGAAATATACTCATCCCAAGAGTGTGATAAAACAAGGATATTCTGAATAATACTTTATTAAAGAATCAGCAAGCTACTGATAATACCGTCCGCGTTCCGAATGCGGGGGAGAAGCTTCCCATTTTGATGCCAGCTTGCTTCCTTCCGTCGGCTCTTCGAGTTATTGCTCGCCCCTCATGAGATCATGCTATTGTTCTTTCCGTTGGGGCATTGTTGATACAAATCTGAGGCGTTGGAGGTGCCGACGCACCTGGGGCCGTGAGGTTTCCTCGAACGAACTTGCCCAAGTGGCCCTGCTGGACAAACTTTTCAATGGCCCTCTTCAAATGGCGGCAATCTTTGGTGTCATGTCCATAGTCTTGGTGATACCGGCAGTAAAGCTCTTTGTTGTGGGGATTTACTGACTTTAGGGGACGTGGGCGTTGAAAGTAAGGCTCCTCCTCAATCTCTAGCAGGATGTGGGAGATCGGAGCCGTGAGAGGAGTAAACCGCCCCTTAGGAACCAGCGCCTGGGTTCGGTGGTCAAAGCGACGGGGTGGTTTGGGCTACCTGGATTGTCCCTCAGCTGGTTCTGTGGGTGTTGGCTTCTTATTGAAACTCTTGTCGGCTTCCCTTCTGGACGAGTCAGCCTTGTTGGCGCGGATGTACTTCTGTGCCCGACTTAGCAACTCGGCGTAGGAGCCGGGAGGCTTTTTGTCCAGAGAATATGCAAATCTGGAGGGGCAGAGTCCTCGCTTCAATGCTAGGGTAGCGACAGAATCTTCCAAGTATAGACTTCAAGCGCGGCCTCCTTAAATCGAGCTACAAAGTCCTTCAAGGTCTCGCACTCCTTTGTTGGACGGCAAACAAGCTATCGGTGACTCGAGGGATCTTCCGGCATGCATCAAAGTGAGCCAGGAAAGACCGCTCAAGTTGCCTAAACGAGTTGATACTGCGGGGCAGCAGGCGAGAATACCATGCACGTGCCGCTTTCAGTAGCGTGGCTGGAAAAGCAACACACAGAAGAGAGTCTGTCGCCTCTTGGACCCGCATGAGGACCTTATAGCTCTCTAAGTAGTCCAGAGGGTCCGTTGTACCGTCGTAGGGGTCCAGCTGGGGAAGACGGAACCGGGGCAGAACCGGCTCCTCCGTGATGTGGCAGGAGAGCAGAGGACGATGGTCGAGTTCTTCCTCCGGTTGATGATTTATTTTTCTGGCGAGCTCATCTAGCCGCCGGTTGTACTCCTCCAGGCGTTCCTTGCCTGGCGGCTGATTGTCGGAGCCCTCCGAGATGGCTCGAAGGAGGAAGAAGAAGAGGAGAAAGAAGAAGATGGAGACGGGAGTCTAGACCTCTGCCTGGGCTCCTCCTAATGACGAGGCTCGGGGGGAACTTGCCAGGGCCGTGGTCGGGGGGACCGCGGCCGCTTGGAGGGCTCGCGTCGAGGCTTCTTAGGGGAAACCTGACGTCGGCCGATCTCTCGCCGACCGGCCTCCACCGAGGAGAACCTCCCCTCGCCGACTACTAACTGGCGAGGGGAGCAGTCTGATGCTGGGTGGCCACGAATGGTTGTTGCTGGAGCCCATGGACCATGGCGATGAGATTCAGGACTTGCTGGGAAAGGTCGCTAGCCTCCGCTATTTGATCAACGGCCTCCGGCGACGGGCAGGCAACTGGAGGGTTGGTAGCAGGGGGATTGGCCTCCTGCTGCTCAGTTGGCATGGGGAGCCTCGCTGGATAGCTGACGGAGGCATCCTGAGCTCGCTTCACCACCATGGCTCCTTGAAGAGAAGAGGGGAGAGAGATGTAGCTCAGGGAGAACGTTCGCTACTTTTTCTTATCCCCCTACCTGGCGCGCCAATCTGATGACGCTCAATCACCTCTCCTGAACGTCGGGAACGGAGGTGCTTCTCGAATCCTCGCTTCGCCGGATTACCTGCAAGAAGTCCCGGGAGAGGTCTCCGGTGGGACCCTCCGACGGCCAAGTTAGTGACTGAGGTCACAGTTGAAGAGGGGCTCGAGTGAGCCATTTTTAGTGTAAAGAGGGATCTCAGAGAGGAGGAATTTCCTTCTGAGAGTTGAGAGGGCGATTTTGGGGTTATCGCGCATACCTGTTTACTGGGTGGATTTACCTTTTTATAGGGGTTGACCCTGGCATGATCACGTGGGATTATGTGAAGTCAGATTGTCTGCTGAGCCCTTGCGTGAATCTGGGCTAGTGGTGGGTTACGTCCATCAGTTGTGGGTAGGTAGGTTTTGTCCCATCAGCCGGCGGGGCTGTTGAGTGTCGGATCTGGCACTGTCGGGCGGCGCGCGTTAGAGAGGCGGTTTCTTGAACCGCTGGGGCTGCCAAGAAGGTGTCGGGGCCGCCTGGGAAGTGTCGGGGCCGGCTAGCTTGGAGACGTAGGGGGCCACCGGTCTTGGAGCCGTCGGCCATTGGGGCCGTCGGCCTTTGGGCCGTCAGTCTTTGGAGTCGTCGGCCATTGGGGCCGTCGGTCTTTGGAGCCGTCGGCCTTTGAGATATCGGCCTTTGGGCCGTCGGTCTTGGAGCCGTCGGCCTTTGGGGCCGTCAGTCTTTGGAGCCGTCGGCCTTTGAGGTGTCGGCCTTTGGGGCCGTCGGTCTTGGAGCCGTCGGCCTTTGGGGCCGTCAGTCTTTGGAGCCATCGGCCTTTGAGGTGTCGGCCTTTGGGGCCGTCGGTCGTGGAGCCATCGGCCTTTGGGGCCGTCGGTCATGGAGCCATCGGCCTTTGGGGCCATCGGTCTTTGGAGCCGTCGGCCATTGGGGCCATCGGTCTTGGAGGTGTCAGCCTTTGGGGCCATCGGTCGTGGAGCCGTCGATCATGGAGCCGTCGGCCTTGAGGTGTTGTCCTTTGGGGCCGTCGGTCTTAGAGCCGTCAGCCATTGGGGCCGTCGGTCATGGAGCGGTCGGCCATTGGGGCCGTCGGTCTTTGGAGGCATCGGCCATTGGGGCCATCGGTCTTGGAGGTGTTGGCCTTTGGGGCTATCGGTCTTTGGAGCCGTCGGCCATTGGGGCCATCGGTCTTGGAGGTGTCGACCTTTGGGGCCGTCGGTCTTGGAGCGTCGGTCATGGAGCCGTCGGCCTTTGAGGTATCGGCCTTTGGGGCCGTCGGTCTTGGAGCCATCGGTCATGGAGCCGTCGGCCATTGGGGCCGTCGGTCTTTGGAGGTGTCGGCCTTTGGGGCCATCGGTTTCGAGGTGTCGGCCTTTGGGGCCGTCGGTCTTGGAGCCGTCGGTCTTTGGAACCGTCGGCCATTGGGGCCGTCGGCCTTTGAGGTGTCGGCCTTGGGGCCGGCGGTCTTGGAGCCGTCGGTCTTGGAGCCGTCGGCCATGGAGCCGTCGGCCTTTGGGGCTGTCGGTCTTGGAGCCGTCGGCCTTTGGGGCCGTCGGTCTTCGAGGTGTCGGCCTTTGGGCCATCGGTCTTGGAGCCGTCGGCCTTTGGGGCCGTCGGTCTTTGGAGCCGTCGGCCATTGGGGCCGTCGGCCTTTGAGGTATCGGCCTTTGGGGCCGTCGGTCTTTGAAGCCGTCGGCCATGGAGCTGTCGGCCTTTGAGGTGTCGGCCTTGGGGCCGTCGGTCTTGGAGCCATCGGCCTTTGGGGCCGTCGGTCTTTGGAGCCGTCGGCCTTGAGGTGTTGGCCTTTGGGGCCGTCGGTCTTGGAGCCGTCGGTCTTTGGAGCCGTCGGCCATTGGGGCCGTCGGTCTTGGAGGGTGTCTTTGGGGCCGTCGGTCGTGGAGCCGTCGATCATGGAGCCGTCAGCCTTGAGGTGTCGGCCTTTGGGACCGTCGGTCTTAGAGCCGTCGGCCATTGGGGCCGTCTGTCATGGAGCGGTCGACCATTGGGGCCGTCGGTCTTTGGAGGCGTCGGCCATTGGGGCCGTTGGTCTTGGAGGTGTCGGCCTTTGGGGCTGTCGGTCTTTGGAGCCGTCGGCCATTGGGGCCATCGGTCTTGAAGGTGTCGACCTTGGGGCCGTCGGTTGGAGCCGCGGTCATGGAGTCGTCGGCCTTTGAGGTGTCGGCCATTGGGGCCGTCGTCTTGGAGCCATCGGTCATGGAGCCGTCGGCCATTGGGGCCGTCGGTCTTTGGAGGTGTCAGCCTTTGGGCCATCGGTCTTCGAGGTGTCGGCCTTTGGGGCCGTTGGTTTAGAGCCGTCGGTCTTTGGAACCGTCGCCATTGGGGACGTCGGCCTTTGAGGTGTCGGCCTTTGGGGCCGGCGGTCTTGGAGCCGTCGGCCATGGAGCCGTCGGCCTTTGGGGCTGTCGGTCTTGGAGCCGTCGACCTTTGGGGCCGTCGGTCTTCGAGGGTGTCGGTCTTTGGGCCATCGGTCTTGGAGCCGTCGGCCTTTAGGGCCGTCGGTCTTTGGAGCCATCGGCCATTGGGGCCGTCGGCCTTTGAGGTGTCGGCCTTTGGGGCCGTCGGCCATGGAGCCATCGGTCATGGAGCCGTCGGCCTTTGGGGCCGTCGGTCTTGGAGCCATGGACCTTTGGGACCATCGGTCTTCGAGTTGTCGGCCTTTAGGGCCATCGGTCTTGGAGCCGTCGGTCTTCGAGGTGTCGACCTTTGGGGCCATCGTCTTTGGAGCCGTCGGCCATTGGGGCCGTCCAAAATTTTTTTATCTCCATGGGTCAACTGGCTCCATCAGTAAGGATGGAGGTAGAGGTAAATCTAAACTAATATAAATAGAAATAATTAAAAAGGATATAATTATTTGTAATTTGAATATCAACTTGTTCTTGAATAGGACCGAGTGGAGGAAGCAAATTCATGTAGCCGATCCCATATAGTTGAAAAAAAGGCTTAAATGAGTTGAGTTGAGTGTGTGTGTATATATATATATATATATATATATATATATAATTTTTAAGATATTATATATTGAATGCACAAATCAGCTCAACCATTCTAATTTTATGATTATATTATATATATTATATAACTATAATATAAAATATAGTTTTAATTGGGCAAGTCGTAGTCATTTCATTAAATTGACTTCGAACCGGCGATATTTAGCTCAACGTCAAGCCTAGCTTGGTCCAACTTAATATCTAAGGTTGAAAAAGTCTTGCTGCATCATCCGCAATGATTGGCACCTGGCGCATACACGTATACATATCAAGGATAAAAATATTTTTTTTACTCTTGGCATGTGCTCATGCATGCACCACATCAATCATCATGCACAATGCACTTATTTTATACCATACAGTACAACAAGACTTTTTCATTTAAGGTTACTTTTTTGCTGCTGGCCGAGTCTGACCTATGCCCACCCCTAAGAAGCCATAACGTTATAAATGGGTTGGATTGATCAATGATAATCCAATTAGATCCAACTTAATTTATTTTTAAAAATCTTTTAATTAATCTAAACTAAAAATTAGACTTGATTTAAATTTGAGATCAGGTCTAATCTTGTATTTTTTCGGATTCAATTCCAATCTGATTTATTGATCAATAAATTTTAATTATATAAATTTTTTTTTTTACTTAAATTATTTTTATAAATTTATTAAATAGATTCTAATTTAAACTAATTCTTCTTTCCATTTTACTAACTACTTTCTATTTTTTTCTCTCCAATTATATCTAAAATTTATATTTAATTATTTATTTTATTAAATCTTTATTTATAATGCATTTAAATATATCAATAAAGAATTTAAATACTATATATATAAACTTAAAATAATCAATATAGAATTTAAAAATTTTAATAAAATTTAATTCTTTCTAAGTTTGTTAATAAATCTATATCTGATTATTAATTACTAACTTTATTAATAAAATAATAATAGATGCTTGATTTAAATGCAGTTTTTTAATTAAATCTGAATATTTTGAATAATTAATTGGACCTAAAATCGATGAGAGATTTAGGTCCAATTCCCAAATCAAGAAAGCAATATAAAACCGGATTAACCAAGGGATGTTGGATTCGGGTTTCGGACAAGTACAAGTAAATTCAAATCCAAACCTGATAGTGGATCCAACAACTCTTCGAATCGTCCGGACCGGACTTCGGCGCCGGCGAAAGTACCCTCCTCCTCCTCCTCCGCGCCACCTCGATTAGGGTTTCTGGGAACTTCTCAATTCTCATCCGGATCTCCACCTAGTGGTTGCGTTCTCCGGCGTTCACCGATTTCTGGGGTTTCCGTAATCGGACGTTCGAAGCGAGGGTTACTCGTGATGCGCTTCCGCGAACAGCCGCGGAGATGAGAGGATTGGAGCACATCTCGGCGATCCCCCTCGCGGTCTCGCCGGACGGGCCTCCGGGGGACGGAGAGAGGAGTGGGCCGGTGTTGTCGCCGGAGTGTCACGGAATATGGTACAACGTCGCCCTGATCGTTCCGTCGGCCCTCTTCGTCGCGTATTTGGCTTCGCAGGCTCGGAAGAGCTTCACGAAGCTCGTCTATGGTCATTCTCACATCATGATCGCGTACTACTCCCTCCTCTGGCTCGTTAGCATTCTGAATCTCATGTGGTGCGCTTTCCAGGTATACCGATCTTTACCCGACTAACTAGAATTCTGAAGCTAGGGTTTACTTTGGGTATTCTTTGTTCTCTTCGGTTAAGTTCTAGTGATGGTCAAGAGGTGAACGGAGGTACAATTGAGAATTCTATCCAAACTTTGTAGATATTGTCTTTTTTCTGGCCTCCTGCTGCGTATGATCTTTCGAGCAAATGTTTGAAAGATAATTTTTTAACCTGAATCATGCTAATGTCTTGGTTTCTTTTAAAAGAATGGAAACTGTTGTGCGATGGAGCCCTTTCTGGCACAGGTCTTTTTGGCTGAAAGAGATTGAGTGAATGTTAGGCTGGATGTGATCTAGACCAGCAAAGCTTGTAATTTCACTCGGAATATTTTGAGAGAACTGAGTTTCAATAAGTTTTGTTGGTGATGAGTGACAATGCACAAACAAAGAATGCTGAGTCAAATTGAAAAGGACTAAGGAGATATTGAAAAAAAAAAAAAAAAGCAAATGAATGAGCCAGTGTCTTTATTTGTTTAGACTGGAATAACAGCTAGAATTCAGCAAAATAAACCATATAATGCAATCCAAGCTACACCTTGTGATCGATGTGACTTATCACCTTATCATGATGATTGTGAACTGATTAAAGATTGATGTCATGTATTTTGCTTGTGCCAGCCCATAGCCAGCACAATAAGCACACCACGTGATACTGTGTTAACTACATTTGAAAGTCAATTTATAACTCTGTAAGAATGTCACCTGGATGCTATTTTGAAAATGCTACTTTTAATGTTTCTCAACAATTTGGATACTTGAACAAAGTATGAACAACACAGCATGGTTGGACACACTGGATCTAAGTGACTTGCCAATGTCAATGAAAGTGTCTAACTCTTAGCGGTTGGATTTTTTTTTTTTTGTTGGAATGTCATATTGGTGACTCTTAGTTTTAAGTGCTAGACACTTTAGGTGAAGTGTCATTGAGCTGTTGTGGAGACTTCAAGTGAGTTCCTTGTATTTCAGTATAAACTTATCAAGATTATGTGGACACTTTAAGCAAAGTTTTATTATTATTTTAGTACAAATCACCATTAGTCATTAATTTAAGTATCTCAATATATCTCAAGTAACTTTAAATGAACCTAATAAATAAATTAAACAGCTTGCAAACTAATAACTATTCTATCGGTATTTGTTAGACTGTGTCTACAGTTCTAAGTTATCTCCCTTTTTTTGGTTTTTTTTTTTGGGTGGGGGGGAGCAATGCATGAAAACACATGCACGTGCGCGTGCCTGCAAATCATGGATTTAATTTCTTTTCACATTGGGCTTCTGAACTATAGATCCACTCTTAAACTATTATTCCACATTAGTTATCTAGTTATCTCATTATCTTTCATTTGGAACGCAGGGATGGCAATGCACTCCAGACAAAGAATTCTCATGGAATATGTTGTCCTTGTTTACAAAATCAGGGATGTTGTTCTTGGAAGTCAGTTTGTTGGCCTTTTTACTTCAAGGTAATCATGCAAGTGGGTTGGAAGCTTTAGCACGGACATTTGTTATATCTGGGGTCATAGTTTTGGCAGATATTTTACTCAAGGTAAGCATTGTGGCATAATATCTATTTTTTTTTTTTGGTTCAAGGTTTTATATAGTTCATCAGAACATGCTTTTTAGATTCCATTCATGTTTACAAATCAAATTTATTGCATCCTTCATTCAGCTTATTTCTGCACCAACATCCAGCCTTTTATGTTAGCTTTGTCTAGAATGATTTTAAACATTCTTCTTTTCTAATCTTATATAAAAGAAAATAATTTTCTTAATGCAATGTGTCAAGTGTTATCAATGAGACTTATTATGTCTTGAGCAATTAAAGGAGAGAAATGAGCGGAGACTTGTCCATCCATACACCAGCAGAATATAATACCTGTCACTTTCTTTAGCATAGCAGTTTAGGATTTTGTCACCCTTGAATGCTGTGGACAATTTCATGAATGCATGATGATGATAACTGATAGAGTTCCAGTGAGAATGATGCTGAAGCATGGAGCAATCCTGATTTGCCTTTAAATATATCAAAATTTGGATATAGATGATCTTGATGTGCAGTGTGTAGGAGTGTTGAACTGGCAATTCCAAGGTCCAGTGGAATAAAAAGATTATTGATTGCCAGAGTTTGTGACTTAGGGATCTTTTACTTGTCTTTGTTGGGCTGGGGTCATAACTGCTGAATGAAAGAACTTGCATGCCTCGTGTACCTAAATGCAATTACCTGCATCCACAAAGATGAGAAGCGTGTATGATTCGGAGAAAGGGGGAACAAAAACTTAATAATATGCCTTCCAACTTATTAAAGTGACCGAATCTTCTGCTAACAGAAGAAGATGATAATTGAAAAATACAGATATTTATGTTTTCTTTCTATAACTCTTTATGCAGTAACCCTAACTATTTCGGGTGATCATCACAGTAATGTCCATAAATTGATAAGTGCTTCACCAGATGATTGTTAAACATTGAAAGAAGAAACGATAATTCATGACCAAAAACTGGGAAAGTGGGTGCTCCAGTCCCAAAAGACTAAAACAAAGAATCCATATGCAAAACGGAACAGGAATCCACCTCCAGAAACAAAAATAGAATGGTATATGGTTAGTTTGTTTCCACTTAATGAGGAAGGAATGGAAAAGAATGTTTTGAGGGGAGAAGAGGGAATTACCTGCTGTGCTCCCGTTCTTGCTATTCTTGTTGTTGCATGGAGGATAGAGGTGAATGAATTTATGAAAGAAAAATGGTCACACTGCATAAAGCCCTATCTATAGACATCATCACTGATAAAATACATTTACAATGACTTTAGCTTTATCACTGCCACAAACAAATTCAACACAATTCCAAAATGAGTAGACTCAAAAAGGCATGATGGACCACTTTAATATATGAATTCAGTATGAGTAGTTCAACACCAACTAAAACTTCAAAGCATTATAATTTAAAATACAAGAAACATAGAACAGGACATTCTAACTATATGATTCATTAGCTTGCATCAACTTGGGCACCAGGTACATGGCTTGCGGTAGATTCATGGGTTTTTTTTTCCATATGCATTTGCCTATTGCTAATTCTGGTTTTTATTGCTATTTCTGAACTGAATTGTTGTTTTTGAATAGGTGCATCAGTAGAGAGATATGTACTGCTAATCTCGATTCTGAGTTCCAGTGGCTGTTGATTAGGTTTACATTAGCATGAATGGGTATGGTTCTGAGGTTTTTCTTTCTTCTTCAGGCTATCTATGCATTTGGTTTTGGAGTTCCATTATTTATCGATGACAGTGAATCAGCCAATCGTGCGAAATGGGATTTGTGGATTGTGCACAAGCTCTTGCTTACTGTAGTTTATGGTATAATTTTTTTCATGCACCATTCGAAGTGGAGAGAGAGATTGCCAGGTATTCTTGTCTTTAGCTCATCTTCTAGTTTTGTCTTTACAAGTCATCCTACTCTGGCCGACCCCATGTAGTTGGGAAAAGGCTTAGATGAGTTGAGTTGTTAAAGTCATCCTACTTTGCTGGGCTGCTCAATAATCTCTCTTGTTTGAACCTTTACAGCAAGACCAGCATTTTATAACTACATTTGTGTAATGCTCGCATTGAATCTGTTATCACTGTTTGCCTGCGTGCTTCTGGGAAATGGAGCTGGATTTGGGTTTTGGTATATTTTATTTCTCTTTTCAAAAGATGATGTAGCATTTTCAAAATAATTTCTGCAAAGAATTAATATTGTTCCGACTGTACAGGTTGTTCAATCTGACAACCATATGCTACCACTCTGTTTACCTTCCCCTTCTGTATGTAACGTTCCTAGCAGATTTTTTCCAGGTCAGCTTCCATTTTCCCTTTATTTATTATGAAATTCATAATTTTAAGCTAATTAAGAACTGCTGCAATTGATACAAAACCTTGCCTTTTCCCTCGTGTTATGGTTGGTTGCAGGAGGAAGATATGCGATTGGAGAATGCGTACTACTCTGAGATGAAAGATGCTGGTTTTTTTGATGCTGATTGGGATTAACACCTCAACATGGTAGGCTGTACAATCTTTTCAGTGTTACTGTAAAGCTGTCTAAGATGATTGGTTGCGTACCATACCCCTGTAAATAAGTGCAATGATGGATCATGTTGATTTAAAAAATAAAAAATTAGGAATCGACTGTCTGATTCTCTCACGTCAAATTCAATGCACAAGAAATGTTTATAGTGATTATTGACACAGCAATTAAGTTATTTGGAGATGTTCTTCAAGATATAATGTTCACGTAAAACTGGAAAGAAGTTTGTGTTGGAATATTGGGTAAAAAGTATTTTGACGCTAGCTTATGTTTTCATGACATGGGGGACAAATAATCTACTAAGGTTACTTGGAATACGAGGAATTTTGAGAGAATGGTATAACAAAACATATCAATAATATTACGAAAGCATGAGTATGTAATTAAGTAAAATAAATCAAAATAAAGCTGGGTTTGATATGGAGAATAAGGGAAATATTCCTTGGATATCCTTCTTTATCCTCTATAACTAAAGGAAATAGTTCTGAAAAGTTTAACCAGAGGGGGTAACCCATGTTTATCCCTGAACTTATTTTCTAGGGACCCCAGGAATAACTAGAGTTATCCCTTGATGGTAAAGCTTTATTTTAAAAAGGTGGTTATCCTTGAGATATTCCTGAATAAATGCTATCATGTACACTTATCCATGGATAGCTTTTTATAAATCAAACACTACCTAAAGAGTTCTGTAGTCACGTTTACAGAGTTAACGGCGAGATTGCCCATGTTTAGCGACGTCTTTACTATAAGCATGCATAAACATGCAGCGATGGAGAAATTTTTGTCTGAAATTGAATAACAAAGGAATAAATGGGAAAATAAAAAGTAGAAATTGTTGGTGGATTGAAATATGGTGGCTCAAAAGATCGAGTCTAGAGTTGTACTTTATTCTTAAGTAATTTTGTCTGCACATGTCTTGTAGGATACAACGGTTTTTTTTTGATGAAAGCAGCACTACTTATCATCAGTATAACAAACCAAGAATGCTATGCTTTTTTGAATTCAAATATGCAAATGCTAAAGAAAGGATTTTCGGATGGATGATTTGGAATGCAAGTGGCATGCCCTATTTATAGATTTGCAGTGCCTTTTGGAAGCACTTTTAGGGAATAAAATATAACTGATTTGACTTGATCGGATGTGATCAAGAGATGTGAAGAAAGGAGCTTATCTACTTTTGATATGCTGATTCAGTATCTTGAACTGAAGATCACACAATTTATACACTGTTTCAAAATTTGATTTTTCGTTTCAGCATTTGAGTGCGTTGATCAGCGATCGGGTGCGTCGATGATCAACACCCCGCAATCACTTGATTACATCGATAAGGTGCGTCGATCGGGTTCAACAATCGAGTGCGTCGATCAGCGATTGGTCAACATTGTCGCTCTGATCACCGCATCTCAGCGCTTGATCATGACCCCTTACCCAATCAATCTCAGCATTTGATCCCCTCATCCGATCGATTAACTAATTCAATGATGATCTCAACCTCTCATTGTACAATCTGTATTCAATCATCCTTGATCGTCAGATCTTTATGATTATAAAAAAAATTTAAGGCTCCTTGTGCTCCTCGCGACGATGCGCATGTATGAAGTGCAAAACACTTTGTCGCTCTTCGCACACATGCGCGTGGATGATACGTAGCATTATTCTTTAGCTCTCTACTTATGGTGAGCCTAATTGCATAAGCATTGAAAGAAGTTTACACATAAAGTGGATCAGCCTTTTATAATTTTTAATGTGAAACTAAAGATCTTTAATTTTTCATTCAAAATAATGGGCATATAAGACTCATTTCTTAGCCGAAACTACTCAAAGAATGGAATGAAAATGAGAACAAAATAGTTAAGAAAAAACAAATGGAAAAATAAAAAGCACGAATTGCACATAATGTGAATGGCAATGAGAACAAAATGGCTAAGAAACAAAAAGTTAATTAGAGGAAAAAGTGGCTAGACATTGCCTGATCTCTTTGTGTGCAAAAGAGAGAGAAGAAATTCTTTCATATTTGTTAGAAATTATATAATATTCGTATCCACTTCTTTATTCATTCACCCCATACTCTTCATCTATTTTGAACTTTATTTCAATCGTTTCATTTTGATTTTTTTATAATTTTAGTTCTAAATAGCATATTTTTATTTAATTTTAAGTTAAACGAATGAAACATGATTGCTTAAAAGTTATTTTTTATTAAAAAATTAAAATTATATTAATAAATAAAAATAATTAACTAATAAAAATATTTTTATGTTTACATCTATCATATTTGCCATAACTCTACTAAGGCTGATTCTAAGTCGGATAAAGAAGGATTGCATTAGTAGTTGATAGCTAGCGTAAAACTTCGTTAGATCACCTAAAACATGAATCTATTAAATTAAACTATGTAAAGAAATAGGATGCCCTCATTAAATGATACCTTTGGGTGTTTCAAAAAATAATCATTGAGTGTCAATTTAATTTTAAATAAAGTAGAATAAAAAAATAGATTCATGTAGCTGACCTAATATAGTTAAAAAAAAAAACTTAAATGAGTTGAGCAGCTATCGATATTGCCATGTGTTTTTTATTTTTGCATCTCTTTTTTAAAAAAATATTATTTACCTTCCAATCATCTCCAAAGATAAAGCGATGGTGGACGGGTATAGAAAGGGAGAGTAAGAAAAACTAGTTAGAGAGAATAAAAATATGATTCAAGCATACTTTCTTTTACTATTCCATTTTTTTTTTTTAGGATAAATTTTAGAGATTTATTCAACCAATACGTCCTTTTCAGATCACAAGGGTCAAATTGATATATTATTTTAGCTAGCCTATACCCCGACACAATGGTGACCAAGAACCGACCTTTACCAAAGTAAATTAAATTGCCACACCTGGTAATGTCACAGCACCCTTTGCAATCATTGATATGAACTTACTAGAATAATGCAATCCATGAAATGGACTTCTTTTAAGTTGTCCTTGCTTTAAAGGTCAAATAAGCCACACAGTAGCACATCGCCTCAGTTCTTAAGGTCAGGTGGCTAATATGGATGGACCAACACACCATTTAGCCATTTATAGCTCAATAAATTTAACTTGGGTCTATTGATGCCAAATCACCGTCCTCGAATATCTGCGAGCATTCGATCGCATCCTTCAGCGAGTCCAGGATTTTTGACGAGTTTCTCACGTTTGGAAGCCTGCAAACAAGTCCCGGGGACCGAAAATGCTGATGAAAACCCTTCGACGCTTAAGTCAATACTCTGGACAATAACCATAGCTTGAAAAAGCTCAAAAGAGAAAGAGAGAGGCTTAGAACTCTCTGTGAGTAAGAATGAACGTTTAAGAGTGTGGTAAGTTATCAGTTACCTCATCGAAGGTCCCTCTTACCAATTTTATTGATGCTTGGAGTATGTGAGACTAGTTTGAAGTCTCTGAGACTTAGGACATGATCACTTGTCAGAGCATTTATGATGGTGGCAGCAATGGCAGGGCTTGCTTCTTAGTGGCATGTCAGAAGTGGGTCATGTCCCATCAAATATGGGTAGCTGCATAGTTGGCAGGTACTGCTTGATTTGGACAGCTGTTCAGGCTGCTGCAGGGCATGGCCGATCGTTACGGTGTTTGCCAGATGTGTCCCCCATGCCACATTTCCGTTGCCTTGTGCGGACAGTGATGGGCGATAAAATCAGGCACGTGGACCCCACAGTGTAGCCGTTGAGGCAGAAGATGAGCTTGGAGTTGAAGTCGGCTTTGTCCCTCGTAGAGCATTGATTATAGAGTATGTGCATGGCACTATTTATGCCCTTGGATGAGCTCCAGAGAAGGTTATGGGTGAACACTTGCATGGCACTGTTCATGGCCGAGAGGAAGAGGCCGAGCACTGTTTATGGTCAAGCACTATTCATGGCCAAGGGGAAGAGGCCAAGCACTATTCATGGTCGAGGGGGAAAAGGCCGAGCACTGTTCATGTCCGAGGGGAAGAGGCCGAGCACTGTTCATGGCCAAAGGAAAGAGGCCAAGCACTGTTCATGGCCAAAGGAAAGAGGCCAAGAATTGTTCATGGCCGAGGGAAAGAGACCAAGCACTATTCATGGCCGAGCACTGTTCATGGCCGAGGGAAAGAGGCCGAGCACTGTTCATGGCCGAGGTGAAAGGCCGAGGGGTATCTTTTCGAGGCCGAGGGGCTATCTTGCTGAGACCTAGGGGTGTCTTCCAAGGCCAAGAGGCTGTCTTGCTGAGGCCAAGGGGTTGTCTTCCCGAGGCCGAGGGGCTATCTGGCTGAGGCCGAGGGGGTATCTTTCTGGGTTCAAGGGGCTATCTGGCTGAGGTCGAGGGGGTGTCTTTCCGAGACTGACTCCAGAAACGACTGGTCCAATCCCGGAGAGATTATCGTTGCCCATATGGCTTATTGGCCCCATCAGATACCCCTCACACTCCTGAGTTTGTGCGACCGCATGCCTTGCATCTTCCAAGCGAAAGGAGTGTAGGAATTGTAATATCTTTCTTTTGCACTTGTCTTTGCATGCCAGCTTTGGATAGTTTTCATCTGCCTTGCGTGGACTTGTGACCATATCTGCATGCTTTTTTGTGCTTTTGTCTGCTCAAAGACTTTAAGTAATGTTGGAGGTAAATTGATTATCTTAGACTGGCTGGGAGCAGCCAGTAATCCTCTCCCGACATAGGGTCTGGAAGTGAATGCCCATCAACTGTGAGTTCGGGAGTTGGTCTCTCCCTACTGTGAGCTGACTTTGGGTCTTCTACTTTTGACATAAAATTTGGAGATGGATGCCCATCAATTGTGAGTCCGGGAGTTGGCCTCTCCTTACTGTGAGTTGACTTGGGGCTTCTTCTTGAATGGCTGAAAGTGACCAACAATGTGTTGTAAGTATAATTTAAACAAAGGTCTTACCCGGTCGACCATTGGCTGCCGCGGCAGGGTTGGAGCCGCTGAGGCTGAAATGAAGCCATTGAGGCTGCGATGATGCCGTCGAGGCTGTCGTAACACCGCTAAGGCAGATATAAGGCTGCTAGGGCTGAGATGAAACCGTTGAGATTGTAATGAGACCGTGGAGGCAAAGAGATAGAGCTGTTGAAGCTGATAGAACCGATGAGGCTGTAATAACACAGCTAAGGCAAATATAAGGCCGCTGGGGCTGAGATGAAATTGTTGAGGTTGTAATGAGGCCGTGGAGGCAAAGAGATAGAGCCGCTAAGGCAAGGTTGAGACCGTCAAGAGCTATTTGAACCTCGGAGGGTGACCTGAGAGTTGCTAAAGTTGTTAGGTGCCTTTTAACCCCAAAGGGTGACCTGAGAGTTGTTGAAGTCGTCAGGTGCCTTTTAACCCCGAAGGGTGATCTAAGAGTTGCTGAAGTCGTCAGGTGCCTTTTAACCCCGAAGGGTGACCTGAGGGTGCGTGGACCAGACTCAGGTGCCTTTTTTTCTTTGTGCCGACGATCTTTGTTGCCGACGTTGGAGTCAGCTTTCGATGCTGAGCTGGCCTCGAGCTCTGGTGCCAACGCTGGGTTGATCTTCAGTGCCAAGCTGGCCTCAGGCTTTAGGTGCCAACACGAGGTTGGTCTTGAATGCCGATGCGGAGTTGATCTTTCTTGCATGACATTTTCAAGTATCAATGAGAAGAAGCTTTTATCAAAGTGTAGTGTACCTAGCTTTTATAGCCTTTTTGACCTTTGCGTCATATTCGATGTCGATGCTGATTGGAGGCCTAAGATTTTTTTCTTTCATAATCGGTCCAGGAGCGACCGAGAACAGCCGGGAGTTGGAGGCCCCTTGGATAGGGTCAGAGACAGTCGGAGGCATCCGGGATACGCCATCCGAGGCCAGTACATAGTTGCGAACGTCCAGAGGTGGTTGGGCAAAGAGCTTGTAGCCGAGAACAAGATGCCAGGGGGCCGGCACGGAGTCAGGATAGAGAGCTTTCCTTAGCCTTTCCTGGTGCTGGATCGGAGTATTTTGCGAAGACAAAGAAGATCATTCGAGAGCGAAGGAGAACCAGCATTGTTGGTCTCTTTTGGCATTAAGGGAGCCCTGACATCCAAGTACAAAGAAGGCCATAATGACCCCTCCACCCAATGTCCTCTCTTTGTCCTCTTGCTGGCACCAAGCTTCCTTCCCTTCATATGTTAAATCTTGTTCATTTAAGTTTGCATGGCATGGCACTGGGCTGGGACTTGGACCATGTCCTCGATCATCCCCCCGCACAACCAGGTCAGGAACTTGCTTCTTAGGGGGAACCCGGCCGAAAAGATGTACCAGGTGATGATGATGATGTGACACTTAATGTGGATGGTTTGGAGGAAGAAAAAGCGACCGGAGAGGAGTGTCGATCAGCTCCTGTTAGCCGAATATAGCCTTGGGATCGCACGCCTTTTGTGGATTACGACTGTCCGAGTAGAAGAGGCTATCATTGTGAAGCGTCTTTGGAGAAATTTGTCTTCTTATGTTGATTTGAATATATCAATCCATTGGTAGTCCGCCCCTTCGACTGTACATGTTGACTGTAATTGAAAAGTGCAGGTGCCCTTGCTTGGGAAGGGAGGGGGGCTTCATGACTGTGGTACTTGTTGGCAAGCTTGATAGTATTCTTGCTGGGGAGCTTGAGCTTGATGTTGCTCTTGTAACCTCTGGACAGCCGCCACCAATGTTTGGTCTTGTTGATGGCAACGAGCTGGTTCGCTTGAGTGGCTTGAAGTAGAGATGATGGTGGAGCAAAGAGCTGGCCTCATGTTGCCTAGCTTGTTGAGGGTGCCCCCAGCATGACTGACGGAAGCTTTTTGGGCTCTTATCATCGCCATTGCTTTGATCCACCATTTTGATCTAAAAGGGGACGAGGATCTGCAAGCTAGCATCGCTGACGATCCGTGCTCTGCTCCCCTTCCTGGCGCGCCAAATTTGTTGACGCCAAATCACTGTTCTCGAGTGCCCGCGAGCGTCCGATTGCCTCCTTCAGCGAGCCCGAGATCCTTCGGCGAGCTCCTCGTGCTTGGGAGCATGCAAACAAGTCCCGGAAACCGAAAATTTTGGCGGGGACCCTTCGACGCTCAAGTCATTGCTCTGGGCAATAGCCGTGAGCTTAAGAAAGCTCGAAAGAGAAAGAGAGATGCTTAGAATTCTCTGTGAGCAAGAATGAGTGTTTAAGAGTGTGGTGAGTTATTAGTTACCTCGTCGGGGGTCCCTCTTACCCATTTTATTGATACTTGGAGTTTGTGAGACTAGCTTGGAGTTTGTGAGACTTGAGGCATAATACTTATCAGAGCATTTATGATGGTGGCAGTAATTGCTGGGCTTGCTTCTTAGTGGCATGTTAGAAATGCAGGCCATGTCCCGTCAAATGTGGGTGACTGCATAATTGACAGATACTGCTTGGTTTGGACAGTTGTTGCAAGCTGCTGCACGGCATGGCCTACCATTATGGCGTTTGCCAGATGTATCCCCCACGCCACACTTCTGTTGCCTTGTGCGGATAGTGATGGGCGATGAAGTCAGGCATGTGGGCTCCACAGTGTAGCCTCTAAGGCAGAAGATGAAGCTTGAAGTTGAAACCGACTTTGTCCTTCGTAGAGCATTGATTATAGAGTATGTGCATGGCACTGTTTATGCCCTTGGATGAGCTCCAGAGAAGGCTGTGGATGAACACTTGCATGACACTGTTCATGGCCAAGGGGAAGAGGCCGAGCACTGTTCATGGCCGAGGGAAGAGGCCGAGCACTGTTCATGGCTGAGGGAAAAAGGTCGGACATTGTTCATGGCTAAGAGAGAGAGGTCGAGCACTGTTCATGACGGAGGAAAATAGGCCAAACACTGTTCATGGCTGAGGGGAAGAGGCCAAGCACTGTTCATGATCGAGAGAAAGAGGCCGAGCATTATTCATGGCCGAGGTGAAGAGGCCGAGGGGGTGTCTTCCTGAGGCCGAAGGGCTGTCTTGCTGAGGCCGAGGGGGTTTCTTTTTGAAGCCGAGAGGGTGTCCTTTCGAAGCCGAGGGGCTGTCTGGCTGAGGCCGAGGGGGTATCTTTCCGAGACCAAGGGAATGTCTTCCCAAGGTCGCAGGACTGTCTTCTCGAAGCCGACTCCAGAAATGATTGATCCAATTCTGATGATATTATCGTTGCCCATGAGGTTTATCCTAAAAAGGACCCAAAGAATTGTTCACATCCTTCAACTAGATTGAAGTTAAACAGATGGAGGTTAAGATAAAACCTTTGAGTCGGCGGCTTTTTTTAAAGACCCAGGCTTGCACACACCGTGTGCATGTACATGCATGCATAGAATCAGACGACTCCAGTGGGGCACAGCATGTATCCCTTCTATAATTTTGGAAATTAGCTCTTTTCCGGCTTATCATTTCCCTTTATGTTCAAAATCTCATCCCATGTTGATATTTTGATACCTCATCTTTTGCACCGGCTGCACCTTATCCTCTGCTACCCCATGACACCTAAGAGGACCACTAAGATTATCATCTCCGATATGTCACCATGTCTTCACCAATCACCAGCAACCATGGAAATACCAATAATGGTACCATATGGAAGAAGTCCACCAAAGATTCCAATTAACGGAGCACCTGAGCACAAACATCAAAACTTTAGAACAAGCTGGGCGAATGAGTTTCAAGAACTATATGATATCAATTTTTCATTCTTTTTAGGAGAAGTATTATTCGAACATAACTTAACCTGCAATTCTTTCTCCATTTCTTTTACTTCTTCGTAAACACCACCACTAAAGGCTTTAGTAGGGGTATTTTTATTTGCACCGCCGAAATTGCTCTCCACACCCACCTTATTTTTTATAATTTTTTTTTCTAAACTATCCTTCCTCCTTTTCTCTCCACACACATCCCCGTCTCTTTCCTTTTCGTCTCCTCTTCGACACCACCTTCTTCTTCCTCCCTGACACCCCTCATCTTCCATCTCCTTTCTTTCTTGTCTTCTTCCCTTTCCTAACACCTTCCATTCCCTAGCACCGTCTCTCCCCAGCCCTCTAGCCCTCGTCTCCTTCCTATTCCTCGACATCGATGCCTTTCGGCATCATTTGGTCAAACATGACCGAACAAAGGGCCTCTGTTCGGTCCTATTTGGCCGAACAAAAGCCATTCTGTTCGGCCTGATAGGTTAAGCCGAACAGAGGCCATTCGTTCGATCTTATTGGAAGCCCTTCTTCGGTCCTGTTTGATCGAACGGTGTTGAAGGGCATCGATACTGAGAAATGAAAAGGAGATGAGGCTGGGAGAGGGCCGGTACGGAGTGGAGGGAGTGTTGGGGAAGGAGAAGGAGACAGAAAGGAAAGAAGACGAAAGATAGGGGACGTATTGGGAAGGAGGAATGGTGCAGAAAAGAAGACGAAGGAAGAGAGAGGAAAGGGGGTAATATTGAAGAGAAGATGAGTAGGGAGGAGGGGGAAGGGGACGATTTCAAAGAAAAGACTTTGAGAGAGGGGGTGTGGAAAAAAAAAAAATAATAATAATAATTTTTTTAAATAAAAAAAAGAATATATTAAGTAATTCAGATGGTGCAAATAGAAATTCCCTGGAGATAGAAACGACCATGAAAATTTTGAGAGAAAATAACATAATCCAAATCTAAAGCACCGCACCAAGCTTCATTGTGATTCTTTTCATTGTACGGACGAGAACCTTCCAGGCTTTGCCGTCTCTCCTTTTTACCCACACTTTGTCCAAGGGCGGCGAGCTCTTTTTGCCATCCACTGCTTTCAAATTTCAATGTTGTGAGGTGGTCTCCACTCCGGTCCCCTCGAGCCCATGACTCTTCCTCTAAAGGGTCCGCACCCGACCACACAAGCCTCAAACCAGGAGCCAGAGGAACCTGGCTCCAAGTCATCAAAAACAACTTCGGTGGCGCCTTACGGCACGCCAGCACCATGCATAAAAGAATATAATTGTTGTTATTTTTTTTTTTTTGGTCCAAGTAATGCATCAATAATATAACTTTCTTTGCGTGAGAATCTACGTTACCTGAGTATTATTTTCTTTCAGCCATACGGATGCGACAGCACTACGAAAAGTAAGTCACATCAGTTGGTAACATACTCAAGTGTCATGATCCTTAGCAGCACTCTTATTGCTTTAATCTTAATAGCTTTTAAATAAACGAACGATCACACAAGACGAGCGTGAATCAGTCCAGTTAGATTAGAATACAAAATTTGATGCAAAGAAGCAGGACAGGGGTCACCCGAAGACAAGATTGCTTTAGCTTCGCGATATGTGTCTGGTCTGGACGCATTCAATTAATTGCCTATCACTGCAAGCTATCAGAGTGCATCAGCCCAGCATACAAGCCATGAATGGTTATGAACAATTCAAAAAGTCATAAACAATTTATCAAAATTTGATTATATGAAGAAAGTTTAGAAAACCGATGGACAAGCAAATTAAATAACCATTGCATAATACAAAAAGAACAGGGGTCTGCAAGATTAAGATGACTTATCTTCCTCAATGGAGACATTAAATACACATGAAATGTTCTTGGGAGTTGTCACGAGGGCAAGAGTAATTTGTCCATAAGCGTTCAAAACGATCTGATTCCTGAACCAGTAGCAAGTGGTTAGTGGGATGCAACCAGAAAACATGTGACTGGGCTCTTTTAGTGGTCCCATCAGGTACAGAGAGGAGATGATATGCAATTATACGATGCAAGGGCTTTGAACGAATTTGAGCCTTTGATGTAGTCCAGTGTTGGCAAAATTGATGAACTCATTCAGTTTCTTTTTTTCCTTCTTGTCTCCCTTTTTTGTTTTTTTTGTTTCCCCACCCTTTTTAGGCATCTTCTACTTGAAGCCTAATTGTATTGAATTCTACTTGAAGCCTAATTGTATTGAATATAGTTATTTTTTTTAAGAGCTAAAATGAACTAAGAACAGAAGAACACATGGCTGTGAATCTGAACAACTAGTTTATCAGCAGAGAACAGGGATAATGATGTGTGTATGACTCTAAATAGATGGAAACAAAGGGTTCAAACTGGATGGCATCAAATTATTGCGGACATATTTTTTTTCTTTTTCTTTGATTCTATTTTGAAAATTAATACATGCCTCTACCCCTTTTTTTCCTTGATCCCTAGTCGGTGAAGTTGATCCCACCCTCCACAGGCTGTTCACTAAAACAATACTCTTAATCCTAGACCTTTTCACACACACACACACACACACACACGTATCATGCAAGATTCGAGGTCCATCAGCTAGTGGAAACTCTCTTTGAATTCCATTGGAGCATAATTAAAAAGGCGGTGCAAATTTATAATCATCTCTTTTTCATAAATCATCAAAGTTATTGATTCCATTTATATGCTTACGGTTGTCATCTACTTAGATAATTCACCTGATTCGTCCATTTTGGTGTTGGATTGGCATAATTCTCTTGAAGGAGCACGTAAAATAATATCAATAAACATTGTAATAGAATAACTGAACATGTACTCATTCAATCTCTTGAAGAGTATTGTCCAAAAAGAGGATTCTCAGGGCTATTAAAGTTCTTGTGGACCAATAGGAGAGCATCACATTGATGTGGCACACAAAGTCCTGATCAAACTGATCAGGATGTAGCACCCCCTTCACTCTCCGCACCTTATTTAAAGCAACAGAGACCTTGAAGTATCATGAGCCCTTCATGAAGGGCGCCTGATGAAGGGTGCCTGAGAACTCAAAATAGTTGCTTTACTTGAAGTGCTCGTTTGTTATTTTTCTAGAAAAGAAGTTAAAAAAAAGTTTTTTTTTTTTTGGGTGACAAAACAGAAAAAAAACATAGCACTTTTTTGGGTGACAAAACAGAAAACACACACACACACACACACACACACACACACACACACACACTTCAATGAAAAAAGAAAAAAAAATTATGTAATCTTTCCATAGCCTATTTGGAATAATTATTGGCTCTAATTATTAGCCAGTAGCGCGCTGGCGCGCGCGCACACACACATTTCAATAAAAAAAGAAAAAAAAAATTATGTAAGCTTTCCATAGCCTATTTGGAATAATTATTGGCTCTAATTATTAGCCACGCACGTGCGCGCGCGCACACACACATTTCAATGAAAAAAGAAAAAAAAAATTATGTAAGCTTTCCATAGCCTATTTAGAATAATTATTGGCTCTAATTATTAGCCAGTAGCTATCTTACATACTTGTTAACCAACAGCCACTAAAAAATCCAAACGATTGAAGTGGTCATTTGGTATCAAAAAAAAAAAAAAAAATATATATATATATATATATATATATATATAGTACATGCCAGCATATGGTTTGGTGCCTCATACACAGGTAGTCTCATGCAAATCAGCCCAGATAGATCGAAGTACAAATTTGCTGTAAGAGAGAGGGACAGAAGTCGCCCGGCCTCCAAAATCATGAGCCAACATGCTGGGCCACTGAAGCAACCACCCAGTCCGCCATCGAATTGGCTTCTCTATAGATATGACGGATCTGGGAACAGTCAACCTCCTGCAGGATAGACCAAATATTCCTAATAATCAGAATAGTGGGACACCGAGAGCAATTCTTCTTCAGCAGCCAGAAAATGACCATCATAGAGTCACCCTCGATCATGAGCCTATGAGCATGAAGAATCCGAGCAGCATAAGATATACCCGCCCAAGCAGCATAAAGTTCAGCTATAGGGACAGAGGAGTCGAGAGTACCAAAACCACTCGCCGCCAGCAGATCTCCTTGAGGCCCACGGATGATAAACGCCGAGCTAGCAGCTCTACCACGGACACTCCCATCAAAGTTGACTTTAACAAACCCTGGAGGAGGGCTCCCAGGAAATGAAAACCGTATGCTGGTTCGCTGCCGTAGCAGCAAGGAAACCCCAGAGGCCACAGGAGTCAGAACCAACCGCCATGAAAGCACGGGCGCAATCCGTCATCAAAGATCTAATCTTCCACACAATCCGGTGTGAAGAAATATTATCATCCGTAAAAATGAGCTGATTCCTTGATAGCCAGAGTTGGTAAGCCGTGGCAGACCAGAGACCACGCTCCTGCAGTGAGCCCCTCCGGAGATCATGAAGGAAGGAAGAATGCGGAGAGCCCAAAACATCCAATCTGCTAGAATAGCCCACCAAGTACCATATCCGACTAATTCTGGGACATATGAAGATAGCGTGGTCAGAAGACTCCTCCTCCAGCCTACAAAAAGGACAAGTCAGCTGAATAGACAGACCCCTACGAGATAGAAGGCCACAGGTTGGAAGGCAGTCCCAAAGGAGCTTCCAAATAAATAGCCGAACCCTAGGAAGGGTAGGGGAAGCTTTCAGATCCAAGCAGCATCCATCATGCGATGAGACTGAGGCCTGAACATCTTCAGAAGGTCCCTGGTGGGGGCCCTAGAGAGATAAGATCTTTGCCAAAGCCTGGAATCAGAAAGGCGGCCGGAATAAGGGGCACTGAGAGGATCCACCGAGAAAGCTCCTCACCAAAGAATCGGGATATGCCAGGCAGGGGGATCAGAGGCAATCAAATCCTGAACCCTTAAGCTGGAGGGGGTATCAATATTAATAAAGGAGGGCCACCAAGAGAGAGGAATCTCAGCAATCCAAGTATCCTGGATAACATTAATCAAGGAGCCATCTCCGAATATCCAAGTGGTATTATCCATGATAGAATGGCCATGCCGACAAACCTCCTTCCAAAAGGAGGAACAACCCCTGGATGGGACAATAGGCAGGCCAGACGTCCAATCTCCATACCTCGATCGCATCAGAGAGCTCCAAAGACAAAGCGGCTCCATGAGGAAACGCGATGCATGTCTAGCAAGAAGGGCTTCTCTTCTGACAACCAGGGACTGAATCCCAAGACCACTTCTTGGATAGGCATACAAACCATATCCCAGGATAAAAGATGAATATAGTGGCCATCTTGCATAGAAGCCCATAGAAATTCTCTTAAACATCTCTCGATCCTCCTAAGACAAGTAATCGGGATGGCAGCGTTCGAAAGAAGATGCATGGGAAGAGAAGAAAGAACCGAACGAATAATAATGACGCTATCCATCATAGATAAACCAATGACATGCCACCCCTCAATGCGCTGCCGCACCCTCCTCTCAAGCTTAGAAAAGTCAGAGCAGCGGGGCCGTTTACCGGTTATGGGGATCCCCAAATACATAAATCTGTCAGACTGAGAAGTAATACCCGATAGGTTAATAATGGCTTCCTTGGTGGATCTAGGAGTTTTCCGGCTGAAACATATAGAAGACTTAAGAAAATTAACCTTCTGACCCGAAGCCTGACAATACCGGTGAATAATAGAATGAAAAGAAGCCGCATTCTCAGTGGAAGCCTGACCCAGGTATCAGCGAAAAGAAGATGAGAGACCGAGGGGCCCACACTCCTTGCAATAAATGGAGCTATCCGCCCATCCTGCTGAGCCAGATGGAAAGCTCGAGAAAGATCATCCACAACCAGAATAAACAGTAAAGGGGACAAAGGACACCCCTGCCGCAACCCTACAGAAGAGTGAAAAAACTCAGTCGGGCTCCCATTAATAATCAGAGAAAAGGAAGGACTCTGAACACAAGCCATAATCCACTCTATAAACCGACCATCAAAACCAAACTCTTGAAGAGACAGGTGCAAAAAAGGCCAGCTCACTCTATTATAAGCTCTCCCCATGTCGAGCTTAACAGCCATAAGACAACGACTGGCCGGAGCTCTCTGGAGATCATGCATAAACTCCTGAGCGATGAGGACGTTATTCGAAATAGAACGCCCTCGAATAAACGCCCCTTGTTCGGTAGAAATGAGGCAAGGGATCACCATACTAAGGCGCCGAGCTAATAGATGAGCATAAATCTTATACAAAGTAGTGCATAGGCTGATGGACCGAAAGTGCTGAGGGAGAGAAGCATCTAAACATTTGGGCACTAAAGTAATCAGAATTTGGTTCCATTCCGAAGGAATGTGATTATACTAGAACGCAATCTGAATAGCCTGCACCACCTCTTGCCCAACAATATCCTAATAATGACGGAAGAAGAAAGGCGGGAAGCCATCAGGTCCAGGGGCCTTATCCGAACCAAGCTCCCAAAGGGCCTCCCTAATCTCAACCGCAATAATCAGCCTAACAAGCATATCATTATCCAAGGAAGAAACCTTCCTGGACTCAGGGACCTGAACAATCGAGGCCCCAGCACCAGTGGATTCAGTCCATCTAGACTGAAAGAAATGAAGAAGAAGGTCCCGGATAGTATGGATATCCTCCTGATAGTGCCTCTCACCATCAACTAACATCTGAATCCTATTAGCTGCACGCCACTTCTGGGTAGCCTGATGGAAGAACCTGGTATTACGATCGCCATCATGAATCCACTGAAATCTAGATCTCTGCCACCAAAACACCTCCTGCTGCCGAAGAAGAGAGTGGTGCCTGGCAAGCTTCTCCCGAAGGGCAGAGAGGTCCACGTCTAGCAAAAACCCATCCTGATCCTCCTTAGCATGCAACACACTAATATCAGCTTCATCCTGTTCAATTTGTTTGACCAGATCACCCACCTCCAGCCTGTTCCATTTGGATAGTCTACATCTTGCCAGCATAAGACGATGAGATAATTGATAAATAGCATTACCCCTAATAGGAAGATGCCAAATCTGCGAAATAATAGTACGAGCAGCAGAGTGGACAGACCAAAACTGCTCGAATCTGAACTGCTTACGCTGATGGCCCTCAACCTCCGTAGATAACAAAATGGGGCAATGGTCGGATGCAATCCTAGGAACATGAGTAACAGTAACCGTAGGGTACATATGAATCCACTGAGTCGTAACCATAGCTCTATCTAGTCTATCCCAGACACGAGCAGACCCCTGATGGTTATTACATCAAGTGAATTGGGGCCCCGAAAACGCCAAATCTATCAGCCCAAATGAACCAATAAAGGTTCTAAATTCACTGATATCGGCTGAGCCAGTGACCCGTCTGCCTCCCCATTTTTCATTAGCCTCGGTGATATAGTTGAAATCACCAGCAATGACAGTAGGGAGCCCTTGAGCAAGGAGAGAAAACAGCTCAGACCAGAGGACCCTTCTCTTCCGATAGTCCGTACTAGCATAGACAGCCGAAAGGAGCCAAAGGACAGAATTCCCTTTAGAGACAACCAGGCCAATCTGCTGGTTGCACTGATGAAAAGCATCAATCTGAATCACAGAGATACGCCAAATGGCCAAAATACCCCCAGACAGGCTGTCAGCCTCAACCGCATAAGAGGACCAAGAATGGGCAATCTGCTTCCGAAACCGAGCCAGACTATCATCCGACAATCTAGTTTCCAGAAGAACACATATGTCAAAATTATATAACTGCAGCAATCTACCAAAAGAGGATCCAAATGATGGCTTCCGAGCTCCTCTAATATTCCAAAGTAATATCTTCATTTACAAACTGGATGAAGCTGGGACCCCTCCCTGGTCCTCACCCATAGCACTATCAGAACAACACCCTACTAACAAGGGGCCTCCCTCAGATATCTGCGAAGAACAAGGCTGCGGTCCATCCGCATCAAGCCTATACTCAGTAGATTGGGAAACAGAGCCCAGGCCCAGATTATTCTCAGCCCCATCCTCCAAGGAAGAAGCAGCAACCCTATTTGGGTGGGACTGACCTCCAACCTGGCAACCAGGGGCCAGGGCAAACCGATCAAGAGAAACGATATTCACCCCACTCCTTTTAGACATAGGAGCCTTGCTTTTTCCTTTTCGTTTCTCAGGTTTGAAAATTGACCTCGGAACCAGACTGTCCTTCGGTCTGGCCCACTTAAGGGGACATGGACAAGCATCCTTGGTTACCAATTGACCTTCTCCATCCGAAATCGATCCAAGGGAGGCAAAAGGGTTCTTGGACAACACAAGAAAATCCAGACTAAGCCCTAGGGACCCTTCAGTCACAACAAGCTGCAGCTCCTTCTTTGAGGAATTAAAATCGGCACGCTACTCCAATATCGGCACAGCCCCCTTAGTCGAGATCCCCTGATCCACCACCATCTCAGAGAGAGCCGCAGCATCCACTAAGCAAGCTGCCACCTTTGCAGCCAAAGGAGGCCTCCGGCGAGCAACCTTGGCCGGAACACGCCAAGCATCAGACGCATTACCTAAACCCGAATGCGACCCAACGCTCGCGGACTGAGGAACAAAATTATGGGCAGAAGCTCCAGGCGATGGCATCGAGTGAAGCTTCCTCCTCACTGCCGACTGGGGACCGAAGACAACCCTCCTTTGACGAACGATAGAGATCCATGGACCGAAAACAGAACTACTGACAGAGTCATCCTCAACTACTGTGACCGACTGCGAGCAAGGGCCATCGAGGTGCAGCGTACCACAGCTCTGGCAAATCCCCAACAAGTTTTTAAATGCAAACTGCTACCAGAAAGGAAGATTAAGCCCTTACACACGAGTCCTCTGTCGAAGAGGGCAATGGAGGTTGACACAGATACACGCCCTGGCATAACCTCCCCTGTTTTTCGCCAGAGTAGCAGCATCACCCAAAGCAGCACTGAAGGTACGAACTCCTCCAACGGAAATAACTCCGGCCTCCACGCTTCGGTCCCAACGATTTGGCCATTGACCATCCACGGCCGGTTGAGAACCAATTCACAGGCTTCCGAAGCTTCAAATATGAAGATATGGTAGCAAAATTGTAGGCTGATAGGGACGATGGCACCCTGGATACCCGCCTTCCTAAACTCCCTGATTATAGCATCCATCGAAACCCACTTGAGAAAAGATTGGGCAATGACTGCCCTCTGCTTCCAGCTGGCCAGCTCGGATTCGAGCTCCACCTCTGGAAGACGAACGACCTCAAAAAACGAGGCCTCCAATCTCGCCACAACGGAGAGACCCAGTGAAACTTGGAGTCTAAAGAAGACCACTTGGGAATCTGGCCATCGGTAGTTGCATCGAACGTCATAGAAGCAAAGGAGGCAACAGAAGGAAAGATCCGAGAGAAGCAACGCCATCAACGACAAGGATCGCCGGAGATCGGGACATGAATCTTAAAGCACCACATGAGGGTAGCCCTAGAGAGCACAAAGCACGATTCTTAAAGCATGCATTCAAGCTTTGCTATAGTTCATATTCACCATAGAGAGTTTAAATATAGCCACATCCTACTCTTTTCATATACATACATACATATATATTATTGATTAAAAATGTTTGCACTCCAATTTTTTTTTTCGCAAGCAAGCGATTTGATGGATATTGGCTACAATTTTTTTTATTTTTTAAAAAAATCAAAATTTAATTTTATTTAAGATCATCATAACTTTAGTATTCTTTTACCCAATGTTCTTGTATCCTTGGCCCTTTTATTATTTACGACATTACCGACGTTATACAATAGGCATGGTGGTAGTATTTGCCTACTTGATGGTAAGCTGGCACTGGCACTGGCACGCTCCCTTGGAACCTAGCCTTCACGCTGGAAAACAACAATCATAACTTCACTGCCAAGGCTTTGCCCTTTTCGCATTCCATTCTTTTTTTTTTTATAAAAAAACACTCTACTCCTAAAAAGGACGCTGAGATAAATAAAAGGCAATAAAGGAAGCTTGAGAAGAATCAGTGGTCAGTAGCCTTGGCAAGACCACAAGAGCAAAGCACGAGGGGATAAAAATGGATCCTTTTCATGGGATGACTGAATGAATTCCTTCTTAGTCTAGTCCACATCTGCAACTAAATTACGTCCTTCCAACCAAATCTAGCGACGCCAACAAGCATATGTATTTGATTCGCTTGAGCAAAGTTGCTTTGTGAACGCTGAACAGGTCGCTAATTCATGTACATTTTGAAGAGAATGCATATATAACTCAGAAACATTGAGGCATAGCCAAGCCTCTTTCCATTTTAGAAAATGAATCACATAGTTATTGGTGGGCCAGCTGGAGCCCAAAGCTACTTGACACATGGGGTTTAGAAAAATAGAATCAATTGCAGAACGTTGAAGAAAAGAGTCATGATGTGCTGTTATTTAAGTAAAAGCCTTTGAACAGCGACAAAGAAATTCAAATGCTGATGCCTAAACCACGTCAGATCAAATGAAACAAGCTAATGTCGGTTCGTTTTGACAGCACATACAGACATGGTGATGTTGGGAGGTGGGTTAACTCTGGATCCTCCCAAAACTCCACACATGGGTAGCCCTGGGTTTATGACCGTTTATAAAGGCCCCACCAAAAAGCAAGAACAGCTCGCTTCCCAAAGGACACAACTCTACCATAGAGTGCGAAAAAAAAAAAACAGAAAAAGAAGGCCATTGCATCTATAGATAGATACAAACTGAACTCCCCCCTCCTCTCGTGCCACATCGCCCTGTATACTCTTGCAGCTTCATATATTTCTTCTCAAATTTGGGGAACCCCCCCAACACCCCAAAACCGCATCCCCTCCTCCCCTCTTCTCCAGAAAAATAAAAAAACAAAAAGTACCTCTCGCTCTCTCTCTCTCTCACCCACACACAAGAAGAAAACATTTCACATCTCTCACTCATGGAGGCTCTAGTCCTTTTGGTGCTCATGTTGGCTATGATTAGTGGATCAGGTAAGCTTAGCTTGTTCACAGATTTATACCGATTTTTTTGCTGCATTTTTCTCTCTTTCATGAGTCTAGTGTCTCAAAAGAACTAAAATAGCTGTTTTTTATCACTCCCAGGTTCAAGATCTATAACCTTTTTGTGCTTTTTTGCTTCACTTGAATAATTAGTTGTTGAGGCAAGACGTGCAAATCTAACTCATATCTGTTCTGAGATTGAAATCCACATATGGTTTTACCTTCTCTTTCTTGTTCCTGTGTGTATTTAAGGAAGGGAGGCGGTTGAGGGACTCTAGGTTGGTTAGATCTATGAGTCTGCAATTTTTTTTATTTTTATAACTATCTTAGATGGCTCATGGATTTTCAGAGAACATGTTTGAATAAATGGATTGATCCTTTTGTGTATTTAAATAGTTTTTCAGATTGTCTGAATTTTTTCTTCCAACCTATCTTATGTTTTTGTTTTGGCACATGAGCTAAAAGTGTTCTTTTGTGGTGGTAGATGCTGCTTGGTGTGTTTGCAGGTCTGATGTGAGTAGCAGTGCTCTCCAGAAGGCATTGGACTATGCTTGTGGAGCTGGGGCTGACTGCAGTTCTATTCAGCAAAATGGGGCTTGCTACAATCCCAACACGGTTCTTGCCCATTGCTCATACGCTGTCAACAGCTACTACCAGAGGAAGGGGCAGAATCAACAGGCTTGTGACTTTGCAGCCAGTGCCACTCTCTCTTCAACAGACCCAAGTAAGTCTCCAACAGATAGCTTTCCTCCCATCACTTGAACCCTATTTTTCATCAATTAACCTTTATATCGTGTCTGCAGGTTCCTCTGGGTGCACCTACCCTGCAAGCTCCAGGTATGCTTTCTTTGATCTTGGAGAAAATCATCGACACCATCTTTGTTTCAATATCTTTTCTCCTTGAAATGAAAGGTAGATTTCCTTCATATGCTTGGATCTCCTGGTATTTTATCTAGGTTTCTCTAGAGGGCTTCAAGCTCTCTTTAGTTTTTCCCCCCAACTAATATTTTCATGGATTATTCTCAGCTTCCTATTTTCTTCATCGATATTTTCCAGGTAGATTATCTGCATTGATCAATTTTTTGATCTTACAAGGGGAAATAAGAGCCGTCAGTGTGGTTTCTATCACCAAACACCTGTTTAAAAAGATCTCTATTCTAGTGGGCTTTGAGGAGAAATCTGATCCCACTCCCTCTTGATCTTCTAAAATTATTCTATTTTTAACTTGCACTGTGTTTGAGCAAGCTTCTTTCTCCAAGGTCGATGTAGAAGAGGATTTCGTAAAATTATTTTAAATTCTAATTTTCCTTCCAATCATTGAAGAAGACTTAATACCACCTAGTTACTTCCAAGACTTATTGGCTTGTACTAATTATCTGGCATACAAACTCCATTACTTATTTAGAATGATCTGAACTTTTTTCCCCTTTGGTTTCTGTTCTTTCCTCAGCGCTGCAGGCACGAGCACTACACCAACTAGCCCAACAGCCACCCCAAACACCAATACAGGTACCAACACAGGAACCGGCACTGGAACCACCACAGGCACAACACCCAGCACCTTCAGCCCACCTACCGGCACTGGGACAGGAGGAGTTTTGGGAGGACTAGGCCCTTCAGGAAACAGCATATCCACTGATAGCAGTGATGGCGGGTTCCCCTCAAAGGCTGTGATTACTCCTCTCCTCCTCACCATCATGTTCTCAGGCATGGTTTTCTTGAGGAGTTGATAGATCTTAAGTGATACTACAGTAGGAAATTGGAATACCAAATCATCCAGAGACGCTACACCTCTAGAGCTTGTTTCTTTTCCGTGGTGGCCAACAGAAAGGAGTTTGGATTCCATTTGGGCTGGTGGCATGGAATGGTGGGGGTGGCTGTCATTCTCATCTTGGACCCCCGTTCTTTTGCTATTTTGTAAATCCAGGGAGGCAGAAATTAATTAATTGACATAGTATGTGGCTTCACTTCTCTGTTAGGGCTTATATGTTGTCACTAATGAGTACATGTTATCAGATGCTGCTATTTCCATATGTCTTATTATATATATTAATGCTATGATGCTTTAGACGGTAGCCTTATTCTTTTTGAATGTATGAAAGGTAGTGGTGGAAGTCAAACTAGACAAAGTAAAGTGTTGCTAAAGAAAGATAAAGTAGAAGAATAAGATAAAGCAGAAGAGAAGTTGATTCATACCAGTTGCTTTTGAACATGGAGTCTAAAGGCGCACATGAATGCGAAGCGCAAAAAGAGGTATGGGATTTATTTATACTGTGTGCCGACTATCATGCATCTTTAAAAAAAAATTTAATATGTTATCAACATGGATTAAGAATTGTTATGCACCCCTCACATCTATCAGATTCTCAAGCATTCTGGTTTTAAATTGTGTTGACGGTGAAAAAGGGTACATTATGGGATGATGAAATTAGAATTTGATGAATGTGTGTGAAAGAGAAGATCTCTCTCTCTCTCTTTCTCTCTCTGCACGCGATTTAGAATTTGATGATGGGATGATGAAATTAGAATTTGATGAATGTGTGCGAGAGAGAAGATCTCTTTCTGTGTGTGCGCAAAAGTGTACATTATGGGATGATAAAATTAGAATTTGATGAATGTGTGCGAGAGAGAAGATCTCTCTCTCTCTCTATGTAAAAGGGTACATTATGGGATGATGAAAATAGAATTTGATGAATGTGTGCGAGAGAGAAGATCTCTCTCTGTTTGTGTGTGTGAAAAAGGGTTCATTATGGGATGATGAAATTAAAATTTGATGAATGTGTGTGAGAGAGAAGATTTCTCTCTGTCTCTCTCTCTCTGCATACGTGTGCATGCATGTAAAAAAGTGTGTATGTGCATGCGCACGCATGTGTGTGAAGGGTACATTATGGGATGATAAAATTATAATTTGATGAATGTGTGCGAGAGAGAAGATCTGTGTGTGTGCTCGCGCACGCATGTGAAAAAGGGTACATTATGGGATGATGAAATTAGAATTTGATGAATGTGTGAAAAAGGGTACATGATGAAAAAGATCTCTCTCTCTCTCTCTCTCTCTCTCTCTTTAAAACTTAAAAGGTAAAACAAGAAAACGAACTTTGGCCAGGAATAAATTCAGTAAATGTAGATCTATGGCCCTCGGAGTCTCAGACCTTGAGGCTTGAGCCGAGACTACCTTATGTTCTTTTATATCTCTTAACACACAGTAGACGTAACCAAGCTTGTAGTCATTTGCAGTATTGAAGGATCTTCATGCATCTATCATTCATATATATAATCTCAAGTTGAGAGAAGAAATATATAATTTGGCCATAGTTAAGACGGTCAGTAAGCTAACTGCATGAGTCATACAAAATCACTTGTAAACATATCTAGATATCCACAATATTATGCATATATGATGTTCATGAAGGTATGCTGCATTATTCCTGAAAAATGGCCACTTGAAATGATTTCATTCAGTTTCAAGCATATGTAACTTACCAGCTGGTGAGAGTAACCCGCGTAGGGTTTAAAGCTTTGTACTGGCAGACGTTAGGCGGTCGTGGTTATGAGCCCAAACCTTAAAGGCCATGAGCTATTGATTGGCTTATTGGCTAGCATGCGCGTGGCCCCCGTCCATGGGATCTCCCACGTTCAAATACCATCTCAAGCACATGATTCTGGAAACTTTCCACCTGAGCTTGAGGTTATGCTTTTGACTACACTTCAAATGACATTTTGCTTCGCCTTACGTTTCTATCATGTAACCCAATATATAGGTCTAAATCAGTAGTGAAACAGGTAATGTTAAAAATTATTAGATGATAAATGAGAGTTAAGCATAGAGGCACAATATTACAGGATTTTTTTGTTGAGGAAAAAATATAATATAACAAAATAGGACAGATAAAAAACGTGTAATCAACTGTCATGTGCAGTCAAAAATAGCAAGTGAAATGTGGTAACAGTAAAGTTCATGTAGTTATGATAATTTAGGCAAGATTTATCTATACTTAATTACAATCCTTATATTGTAAAAAAATATTAGGTTAGACTACAGCCAGAACTAGGATACATATAACAATAAGAACAATTGCACTGTAGCATGAATCAAAACAAGATGTTTGTGCCATTTCTGCTATAGGTTGGATCCAGGTATTTCATAGAATTGCCTAACCAACAAGTAGGTAGTTTGTTGGATAAGATGATCTCATTTTATGCGGAAAAGCATGTGTTATCTGAAAGGTTCATGCTTTAGGAATTTTAAGTCATCACTAATACAAGAGAATATGAGCTAAAAGGACAATCTTTCATGCAAATCAAGAAATGTTGCATGCACCTCCAGCAGATAGTGTGCAAGAGATTGCAAAATTAAATGATTTGATAAAATGACATGAGCAACAGAAAATTGTAAACTGAAAGGATCATTCATGTATAAAAGCATGGACCACAAAATGGAGCATACATTCATTCACAACTAATCTCTCATCTAGTGGATTAGCTTTTAGTTGATGAACACCTTTAAAGGGTGAGAGATACATGGAATGAATCCTGGAAGCATAATGTACCTAAACTAGAAAACCTTTTCAAAAGCAAAATCAATATTCTACAAGCCAGGTCAAGCCTTCAAAGCAGCAGTTTCAGGCAACAGACACGTGTATCTGCATTCTAAACAGTAACATATAGAAACTATCGTACAAGGTCTAGCATTCAACAATGAGGCATGTGACTGCTAGCTCTGGTTCTCATAGAAAAATCAATATTCCCACACGCTAAATGTTTATAAGAGCATATCAAGCCACAGGATTATCTTTTCCAAATTACAAGGAATAGATAATCCCAACCCAATGATCAATACAGTCATAAGTAAATACATTAGCAGTGATATTTCCATGAAATGATGTATGAAATAAAGAGTCAAAAAACAGTGGTATGGTGACAGCCTGCAGTCAAAGCAGATATCTCCCGCTTTCGTACACTCCAAGGAAAAGCAGGGATGTTGCTCTTCTCATTCTGGCAAGTGAACCATTTGCTTATCATAAAAGTCATCAATAAAATTATCCAAGAAGGTATAGGCCAAGCCAATAAATCTTGTAAGAAGGGTTCCATGACATTTCTTACGAGGGTCACAAATTTAAGAAACACTGGTTTCTGTTTTCAAATGTGAAAGAGTAGCTCTTCACATGAAGGAGAATAATGGGTGCTGTTCTATGCTGCCTACTTCCCTTCAGACTTATCGGTCCGACGTATTTAAATAACATGCAGAATGTCCCTGGATCTTAGAAATTCTTTCTAAACAAACAAGGAAATATAAAGATATTGTATCCTGCTGTCTGGCTAATTCATCCCTATTTTAATCCAAAATGTCCAAGAAGTGACAGATCTACTCTTTAAAATTTACAAAATGCTGTAGCTATTAGCAGGCTGTTTCAACTTGTTTTCGGCCCCATTGAAAGCCCAGATAAAACCCAACTGAAGCCCATAATCCACTAACAGGTCTCCTTGCAGCTATTTTTATCAACATTTCTTCAGGTGAAAGCTCGTTGACAAAGGTAACAGTATTGCATCATGTCCTGCAAGTATCACACATCCAATTAGGGTAGCAATTTTTAGTCTGTTAGCCTCTTCACTTCTAAGCTCTTCTCAAAAATATCAACTGCTAAATTGTAGGGATGCTTAAATTTAAGGTTTCTAGCCATATCCAATCATATAAACTGGTTTCCCAAGATAATAATTATACTGGTCAAAAGTCCAAATGATTTGGTAATTGATAAAATAAAAAGTGATGCAAAGCCTATTGCATTGTTCATGTCTTAACTTTTACTTCATGATAAAGGTAAATTGCAAAAAATGAGAGATGAGATACATATCATTAAGCCACCTTTGATGTTGAAGAGTCGATGGCAACAAAAAGGGAGCAAAGGTGAGAGAAACAAGGAGGAGAATTTTGGATCAGCTGCCATCAATTTAAAACCGTGATAAAATTAATGAAGAGTCTTGAACATTTTGGAGATAAGCAATGCACGATTGAATTATATGAAAAGTCAGTTCCATATCCTTGGTTATAACCAAACTTAGAGTATAGTTTTTGTGACTGTAGCAACTCAGAGGTGGAGCAAAACGAGGACATATTACGAAACAAAGCATGATGTCTGGATTTCAAATCTCAGAGCCATTTAGAAGCATGCTATTTTTTTTAGGGATTTATCAAACCAAGATAAAATGTCGCATCATGAAGATGGTTCGATGGTTTTGATGCAACGAAAGCATCAAAAGGCTTAGATATTCACTGCATGACAATGGACTCCATGAAGCTCCCGTCCTCTACTTCATCTTAAATCACTCATTAAAAGCTAATAATCTATTGCCATTTCACATGCCGATATGTCTTAGTTCTATAACTTCATTATACTAAAGACATGTAACATCTTCTTGATTAATTTTATGAACTACTAAACCCTTGTTTTATCTAATTCAAAACAGACGACAAACATGGAACTCAAATCGATAAATGATTTAAATAGTTTCTTCTCATATTTTCCCAGAGGGCGAATAAAAAAATCAAGCTGATAGTAGTCCTGAAGATATCCTATTAAATAATAAAAAAGAAGTAAAAAAAAATCATGAAACAAAGATTGGTTCTAGGAAATTCTTCGATATAGTTGTCATCAAATAAAATATAATTTCAAACGCTGCCCCAAAGCCATCTAATTCCGCACTACTAAATGATTGGAGATTTTTTTCCTAAACAAATCGCAGAATTATAGAAGACTCTAACCTCGTGGTGGGAGACCATTTCCCACGCGGAATCGTCCGCACCTCCTTCTGAACGAGGGGTCCTATGAACCCTAATCCTAATCCAAGAAACGGTCGGTATTAATAACCGAGGAGGGGAGCTATGAAAGCGAGAGAAGAGACGAAAACGAGCGACGCGTGATCTTCGACGGTGGTGGAACGTTGGATCGAAACCAATAGGAGCGGATTTGCAAACAGGTTATTGGAACCGGGCCAAGCATGAGCTGAACCCGACCCGTTTTAGACCGATCAAATAAAATAAATTGGACATTGGCTACAGGTACGGTTTTGGGATCGGACGACGCACAAAAAAAAAAAAAAAAAAAAGGGAAAAAATGGGTCCGGTTCTAAAATGGGTCAGGTTTGAGTTTATCCTCCCCCCGTCCCCCCCCCCTAAAAAAATATTTTTTTTAAAGATTATAAAATTACAAATTAGGTGAATTAATAGATTTGAACTTGATGAGGGGTAAAATTATTATTACATTAATATCCGTACATACACAAAAAGTCAGGATCGTTTTCGATTTTCGCCCGCCGTGATGTTCAGAAAAGGATAAAATCTCTCTGTCTCGGCAGGCCGAACCATTCTCACGCATCGGCAGACCGAACCATTCTCAAGCATTGGCAGACCGAACCATTTCTATGCCTCGGCAAGGCCGAGCTTTCTTCACGCCTCAGTAAAACTGAAGCATCCTTCTGCTTTGACTGGATCGAGCTGTCCTCGTGCTTCGGTCAGACTGAGCCACTTTTATTCCTCGGAAAAGCCGAGAAATCCCTGAACCTCTGCGGAACCGAGCTATCCCCATGCCTAGCCCAAGCACACTTGTTACCAATCGTCACGATGAATTCTCTACGCGATGAACGACACCGATCACTTGATTAGGGCTGATGCGGAATGATGATTTATCGAGATTCCAGCTGCACATGCCCCTAACAACCCTAAGTGAGAGACTAGGTGATAATATCATAAGTGGCCTAGAGCCTATAAATCACCAAATCTCAAAGCATCAACTAGCTTTTCTAACCATTGATTCTCTAACTAACTAGATACTAATGCTACTGGCTTCATAACAAACTTGATTCGAATTCGATTCAAATCATAACGGTTTCTAACCCCCTGTGATACGTCCGAGGAATTAGGTAGTTGCCTATCATCATACTAGCAACCTATAAATACCCTTATCCTAAAGCTCTTCAGGTACGCTCACTCTCTCACTAAAAAAACTCCATTAAAGCTCAAGCAGAGCTCTCGGCTCCTCGAGAGGCCATTCCCAAGGAACTCTTCTGCGAGAGCCTTCTCTTCATAGCTTGCTGTGAATCTTCACTGACTTGGACGTTGGAGGGTCTTTCACAGAGGACCAACCCCAACATTCTCTATGCGAGGACTGTCTTGTAGGTTCACCTAGACGGGAGCCAGGCACCCAGATCAGGAAGCGGACCGCGCCCGAGTTGGAGAATGGATTTCCATGGCAATCGAACTTAACCTTGAAAAAACACTTCTTACTAATATATAAATTTATTTTATTTATATTATAGATATAAAGATATAATTTATTTTTTATTTTTATGAAAAAATAAATTTATTTTAATTTTGGGTTGGATAATTAGTTTAATTTGTCTTGATTTGCATAATCAATTCGGAAAAGGTTCGATTATGAGCTGAGGTTTAACTTTCTTTTTTGAAAAAAATCATTTTAAAATTGGCTTCAATTTTTGAGTTTTAAAATTGGATAAAGATCTGATAATGAAAAAAAAATCAATCTAGGGCTATTCTTACACCCAATGTTCAACCATTTAATGGCCAAGCTAGTTGGAGGTTGCATCTTCTATTGCTCCTTGGTAATTTTAGCTGCAAAATTTGGATTTTAGCTAATCTAAGCCTATTAGGGGATCAAATCAATCATAATTAAATTATAAGTGCATCCACATTGGAAGAAATTAGATTTCATGTTAAATTGGCATCATTGGCATGGTGCATTTTAAATGATCAATCACATCCTATTTGGTGCTCCATATTGTGGGATGCCTATTTATTGGTGTTTATTTAGTTTGCATCAGAGTCTAGTGCACGTAACGTGCTTGGTTTGAAAATATGGACATACAAGACAAAGAAATGTAGATAGCTTGGACACCCCACATGATAAGCATAAAGAGAATTTGTATTTTATGGTATTAGGACAAGAAAAACTAAGATTGTTGGATTTTAAACAACTTTAAAGCATATAATTTTATGGATAAAAAGTAATTATCATAATGTATTGAATAGTCCTCTTGATTAAAACATTAGCAATAGTATTTATGGTTGAATCTCTTTCAATACCTTATTTCATATTGATGTGACTGGTGGTGCCACGTAAGTATTAACGGCTAGGGCTAACTAATGGCAAAGACCAAAAGAAGCGGCCCCGCCTCACAGCAGCTCTCTCTTCTCTAAAGTAGTTCCGCTCCCAGATGGCCCTCTCTTCTCCAAAGCGGCCCCGTTCTAAGGCAACCCTCTCTCTTCGAAGCGGTCCCGATCTAAGGCGGCTCCTTCTCTCCAAAGCGGCCCGCTCTGAGGTAGCTCTCTCTTCTCCAAAGCAGCCCCGCTATGAGGCAGCCCTCTCTCTTCGAAGCGGCCACGATCCAAGGTGGCTCCTTCTCTCCAAAGCGGCCCTGCTCCAAGGTGGTTCTCTCTTCTTCAAAGTAGCCCCGCTACAAGGCAGCCCTCTCTCTTCGAAGCGGCCACGATCCAAGGCAGCACCTTCACTCCAAAGCAGCCCCACTCCCAAGCGGCCCTCTCTTCTCCAAAGCGGCCTCACTCACAAGCGCCCCTCTCTTCTCCAAAGCGGCCCTGCTCGTAGGCGGCTCTCTCTTTCTCCAAAATGGTCTCGATCCAAGGCAGCCCCTTCTCTCCGAAGCGGTCCCCCCTTTTCTCCGAGGTGGCCCCTTCTCTCTGAGGTGGCCCTTTCTCTCTGAGGCAGCCCTGCTCTGAGGCGGCTCTCCATCTCAAGGCAGTTTTCGCTCCGAAATTGGCCTCAGCACTGGCTGTAGCATCAACCTCCGCATCAACTTCTGAATGAGTTGCGATGCCTACATGAGCCAGGCCCACCAACCACTTGGCTCGCGTGTCTGATAGGACCAAGCCCATCAACTGTCTAGCCTGCATGTCTAACAAGACCAAGCCTACCAACTATCTTTGAGCTGGGTGCCTGACAATACCAGGCCCACCAACCATCTTCGAGCTCACGTAATCACTATAAGTCTAGCATACATTCTCTTTCATGGAACTCCATGTGGCTGACTCTTAGATGTGGACCAAGGGTCCATAAAAAGGATAAGAGGGACCCTTAGTAAGGTATGAACACTTAACACTCAGAGAACATTCCCATCTCTGGGCCTTTTATCCGAGCTTCTTCAAGCTTACGACTATGACTCTGGTCACTAACTTGCCCGTCGGAGGGTCCCTGCCAGAACTTCTAGCCCCGGGACTTCTTGCAGGTCCTTCATGACGGAGAAAGCTTCACCGACAATCTCACAGAGTTCTCTGACGATCCTTATCAATTATTGGACATCAACAGATTGGTGCACCAGGAAGGGGGAGAGAGCATAGCTCTGTAACACTAAGCTACAAGCCCTCACTCCCTCTATGATAACAATGGTGGTAACGCATACTCGGAAGGCCTCCATTAGTCATGCTGGGGGACATATCCAACCGGTGGAGCAGCAGGAGGCTAACCCTCATGCTATTAACCCTCCTGTTGCTATTCCTTTCGCCACTTTTGCACCATCAGCTATGGCCACTTAAGTCGAGCAACTGACCACACTCACTCAGCAAGTCCAGACCTTGATTGCGGCGGTCCACAGACTGCAAGAGCAACAGTCTATGGCCACCTAGCATCAGCTCTGGCCTCTTACACTGCTTGCAGCAATTGTGATGAGGGATGAAGTGAAATGATGCAATTTAAAAGAAGATAGTAATAACTAAATAAAAAAATGAAGTGAAGCTAGGCTACATTTTTATGTAAAAGAGCAAAAATTTTTATGAAGGGATTTGCATGCTAAACTAGACTTGGATGAGAGTCCTTCAAAATAGTAAAGAGAAAGGATCTTTGTGGCTAAAAAGTCATATAGGCTGGGGCTTAGTTACTCTAATATTTTAGATCAAAAAATGTTGAAAGAGGGGTATCCAGCCATTAATATATCAGAGATTGAAAGGATTACACTCAAGGATGAAGTTCTTGGATGACAAGGAGATTCCTCTAGTTGCAGGACTTCTTGTATCTATTTCTTGTCATGGAAGATCTTCTTTTTTGGAACCTGGAGATCCCGGGGATCCTACACAAACCAAATTAGAGTTAAAAACATAAAAATTTGGTGGAGTATTAATGAAATGAAGGAAGAGAAAGGATAGGTTAAAATTAAGATGAAGCTTGGTGAATTTGAGGTAGCTTGGCCGGCCTTCTTTATAGAGTCTTCTTGCACCTTGGAAGATGGGATGGGATGGTAGAATGGAATAGAGAATGGCTAATGGATCTTGGTGTAGAGATGACTTTCTTGAAGTAGCTAAGGGCTTCTCATCCACTCCCTCTCGGAAGATATTTGCCAACACAAATGAAAGAAAATAAACTTAACTTTCATTCATCATAAATTTTCTTTATAAGATAGCTTGGAGTAGTATTTATAAGCCTCCAAGAATCTTTTAAAAATTCAAATTATATGGAGCTTTTCATGAAAAGTTGCAACCTAAGCTAGCTATAAGGGTGGAAGGTTGAAACAACTTATAACTAAGCTTAAGAAGAGGAGAGAAAAGTGGGTGGCTCCTTTGAATTTGAATTCTTCTTGGTGATGTGACATGTAGTGATGTGGCTTGATGAGGTGTACATCAAGAGGTTGACATGGTATCCAACAATGCTTGCTGAAGTGGCATCCACATTGGATTGATTTGTTGAAGTGGTTGAATGCATCCAATCTTCAGGCTCACTTGCTTATTTTGAACCCAATTCCATACCTCTCTTGAACCCAACTACTAAACTCACTAAATACAAACCAATTTGACCCTACTTAGACTCAAGGACCCAAATTGAAATAAACCAACTTTAATTACATGACTCAAATTCAAAGAAGTAAAATTATTACTCTATTTACATGATACATGAAAGAATTAAACCCATACTGAATTAGATCAAAGCCTCTTTCGAACTTTAGTGTCCACACAAATTCTTCCGAGATGGTATGAACTCGACCCTATCGAGTAAGGACTGGTCTGACTTTGATACCTTTCTAGCAGGTTTAGATCGATTTGCTGCAAATCCTCTTGGGTGAACCAGGAATTCTCAGATTCTGGCCTTTCTTGCCATCGAACTAGTTAACGTTGCTAGCCTTTATTTCTGGTGGTAATTACCTGATCATCCAAGATACATTCAATCCTATCTCTCTGCTCTGGCTGAATTGCTAGTGGACACTTAGGTAGGGTTTCACTCTCGAAGGCTGGGTAAGGTCCAAAAGGCTCACTAGGAATTAATGCCAGTTCTTTGTATTCTTTCAGATCAAAAATATTAAATATAGAACTAATACCATAATCTTGTTGTAAGTCTAACACATATGCATTAGGTCCAACTCTCTTTAATACTTTAAAAGGTCCATCTCCCTGGACATGCAATTTCTTCATAGTTTCCAGCAAGAACCTTTCAAGTCTAAGTTTAACCATGACAAAGTCTCCTATATTGAATTCTTTCATTTGTTTATGTGAATTGGCCATATGCTTATAGACTTCATTGCTCATTTGAATTTTCTTACTAATCTCCTTATACAATTCCTTAATATGCTGTGGATATGACTCGGTGGACTCAGACATTCATGCATGAGTGGGTAATGGAATGAGGTCGATAGGTTTCCTAGGTTTATAACCATGGACAATCTTAAAGAAACTTTTACCAGTAGTCCTATTGACTAAGCTGTTGTAAGCGAATTCAGCACGAGGTAATAGCAGATCCCAGTTTTCTAGACTTTCTCCTACAAGACACCTCAATAAGTTTTTTAGACTTCTATTTACTACTTCGGTCTGTCCATCAGTCTAGGGATGGTAAGCAGTTGAGAAGTTCAGTTTTGTTCCTAGTAGGTGCCAAAGGGTTTTTCAAAAGTAACTCGTGAAATGGATATCCCTATCAAAACAATGGTCTTAAACGCAGTCTTCCACTCATCCCTAGGTCTAATCCTAACCTGATGATAGCCACTCTTAAGGTCAATCTTTGAAAATATTATTGCACCGGCCATCATATCTAACATGTCGTCTAAATGGGGTATAGAAAATCCATATTTAGTTGTGATCTTATTAATGGTACGATTGTCTATACACATCCTTCAAATGCCATCTTTCTTAGGGGTCAATAATGCGGGTACGATACATGAACTCAAACTTTTTCGAATAAATCCCTTTTGAAGGAGTTCTCCAATTTATTTTTGTAACTCAGCAAACTCACTAGGGTTCATCCTATAATGTTGTAGATTTGGTAATGTAGTGCCAGGGACTAAATCTATGGCATGTTGGATATCCCTAAGTGGTGGAAGGTGATCAGGTAGATCTTCAGGGAAGACATCTTGAAACTTTCTTAAATTCTTTTTTTTACATCTTGGGATTGTTTCTTCTGGGGTTGGTTCTGAATTTTCTAGGTTGATGGGATTCAAATTGGTGAACCTTCATTAATTTTCTTTTTTAAGTCTTTATCATTCATCAAATGCAACCCCTGTTTCTTTTCCTTCAAGTTACTAGATCCTCTCTTAATGTTTTCTTTGGAAGAAAAAGAGTTTATAACTATCTTCTTTTCATTAAAATTAAAGGAACAAAAATTAGATCGACCGAATAAAGTAGAATCACGATCATATAACCAAGGTCTGTTAAGAATAATTATGTTGTTGACTTAGACAAAGAGTTGTCCAATCATTTCTAGGGTCAGTGATTAAAACATGATTATTGCCAACATATTAAAGGGCCTAATGGGTCACGCACATTAAAGAGAATTTGGATGAATTAAAATAAAAATTAAATTATATTTAATTCAGATAAGCTGACCAATTAAATAATTCGGTAAGATCCAATTTAAAGGAGATAAAATAATAAGTATATGATCCATCATAGAGGAAAAAATTTTAGGGAGAGATAATTTGCGCATATGATGATCAAATAATTGAATACCCAAATTTGGCTTGTTCCATGTGATGGATGGCTCTGATTATTTGGGTATAGATGGCAAATCTTAGTCATATGAAGAAGGATTCATGTCCATGGGATGGGGCATGAATCTCTATGGTTTGATGGTGAATACATCCAGATTGGGGCATATAGTTATGAGATAACTAACTCCTAATTTCAAGGGCTGAGATTTTGAAACATGGATAATGGATGGAGTCTCTTCCTCTTCCTTGGATTAAGGCTACCATGAGAAAGGGAGGTCTTTTTCTCTTCCTTGGATTAAGGTTGCCATGAGAAAGGGGAGTCTCTTCCTCTCCCTTGGATTAAGGTTTCCATGAGATGGGACGTCTCTTTCTCTCCCTCTCTCTATTAATATGCTTCTTTCTCTTTCTCCTCTAGCATGGTAGAAAAAGATTAGATCTTTAGACCTATGGAGAGATCTTCTGGTTTAAAATTCTAGAAAGGGATTCAAGAGGTGCTAGCACCCCTCTCTCCCTAAGTGTCATCTTCATACCTTGATGTTTCTTATGCTTTGAGTATCACTAGTAGATACCAGGCAAACCTTGGTGAGAAACATTGGATGGTCGTCAAGAATATCCTTAAGTACTTATGAAGGACTAAGAATATATTCTTGGTTTATGGAGGACCCGAACTCATAGTTCAGGGTTATACGGATTCCAGTTTTTAGTCTGATAAAGATGATTATAAATCTCAATCAGGCTATGTCTTTACACTCAGTGGTGGTGCAGTCAGCTGAAAGAGTTTCAAGTAGGAAACGACCGTCGACTCTACGATCGAAGCCGAGTACATTGCAGCATCAGATGCAGCCAAAGAAGCGGTTTGGATTAAGAAGTTCATCACTGAACTTGGTATGGTTTCGAGCATTGCTGATCCAGTACACTTGTATTGCGACAACAATGGAGCTATTGCGCAAGCTAAGGAGCCAAGGTCTCATCAGAGGTCCAAACATGTACTCAGAAGATACCATGTAATTAGAAAGATTATTGGTAGAAATGATGTAAAAATAGAATGAGTTTCCACTGAGGATAATGTAGCTGATCCGCTCACTAAAGCCCTACCGTAGCAGAAGCATGATAATCATGTTAAGTCACTCGGTATTAAATACATGGGTGAATGGCTCTAGTGCAAGTAAGAGATTGTTAGTATATGCCCTAGATCCAATCAGATTGAGTGCTATATACATTCTATGAATACAAATCAAATAAAATGATTTCTTTATCTATCAGATGTCTTTTATTATATATTGATATATTTATCTGTGAGATAAAGTCCAAAAGAATGTGAACCATGCATATGAAATTTGTAATAGAGATTACAAATTGTGAGATCCAAATTGCATGTTATGGTTCGATTCTTTAAATTATTCTAGTCGATGTGTAGATGGAACTGGACACCATCAAAAACTGTAAGACTGGCACACATTGCATATCCTTACCCTTGGGGTGAGCAGCTGATTTCACAAGCTGAAGTATGAAGATACTTGTATAGGTATGTGGATTCTTGTTATTGTAACGATGCATTGGATGACCCATACAGAGATCCCATATAGATATTCTATATAGTGTCAATGGTTGATCTTTAATGACGATGGTGTGAGTGATCCTTTGACTTAAGATCTTCATTGCATCTCATGTGTGGAATGTCATGCTTTATGGCATCCAAACATCGCTCTAGCCATGGGTGGCAAATATGGTGTCGGTTGGGTATGACATGAAGCACATAAAGGTGGTATTTGATCAAGACAGGATTCGTCTTCCTTGATAGAAAGGGTTATATCCCACGGTCACTTGATGGATTAAATTGACTGTTAAATACTGGCAAGGTTGAGTTGGAATTTGAAATGGTTTTGAAGTTCTAATTTATATGAGTTAATTTTTCTAAGATCAAGTAAACAAAGATCAATTACAGGGTTGACACATTCCATACCACTGATTGATCCGGGATATATGACGAAGGGATTGAATCATACGATAATCGTTCATGGACAGGGGTTGTTGATGGTCACGTCAACAAAACCTTTAGCACTTGGGTGATCATGATGCTTTGCTAGATGCCTCTCATGATCTATAATCATGTTGTTGACTTGGATAAAGAGTTGTCCAATTATTTCTAGGGTCAGTGATTAGGACATAATTATTACCAACATATTAAAGGGCACAATGGAGAATTTTGGATGAATTAAAATAAGAATTAAATTAGATTTAATTTAGATAAGATGATCAATTAAATAATTGGGTAAGACCCAATTTAAAGGAGATAAAATAATAAAGGATATGATCCATCATAGAAGAAGAAATTTTAGGGAGAGATAATTTGCACATATGATGAACAAATAATTGGATACCCAAATTTGGCTTGCTCCATATGATGGACGGCTCTGATTATTTGGGTATAGATGAAAAATCTCAGCTATGTGAAGAAGGATTCATGCCCATGGGATGGGGCATGATGAATCTCTACGGTTTGACGGTGAACATGTCAAGATTGGGGTATGTAGTTATGAGATAACTGACTCCTACTTTCAAGGGCTGAGATTTTGACACATGGATGATGAATGGAGTTTCTTCCTCTTCTTTGGATTAACGTTACCATGAAAAAGGGGTCTCTTCCTCTTTCTTGGATTAAGGTTACCATGAGAAAGGGGGGTCTCTTCCTCTCCCTAGATTAACATTCCCATGAGATGGGATGTCTCTTTTATCCCTCTCTCTATTAATATGCTTCTTTCTCTTCCTCCTTTAGCATGGTAGAAAAAGATTAGATCTTTAGACCTACGGAGATATCTTCTAATTTAAAATTCTAGAAGGAGATTTAAGAGGAACTAGCACCCATTTTGTTCCTAAGTGTCATCTTCATACCTTGAAGGTCTTCATCCACTTTTCTCCGCATGGATCACCGTTAGAGGCCGGACGCATAGACGGCTAGTGACAGAGGATTCATCGGCTTCATCCTTTTCTATATTGATAAAGGACCTAGGTATAAATAGATCAAATATTTTTGAATTTTATTTTTGATTAAATGAATCTGTTCCTAAGGATCCTAGGCATATGGGAATTTTGTATTTTATCTTCCACTTCATTTTCATGAATTTGATTCATGTCTCGCATACATAATTCCTAACATGTTTCCTCCAGCTTTGGGTCAGCGAAAGTTTCTACTCGTCGCCATCGACACTTCACCAAATGGGTGGAAGTCGAGGCACTGACCAAGATTACCGAGAGCAAGGTCAAATCTTTCTTCTGAAAGTCCATTATATGCCGATTCGGGTTGTCCCATACCATCATCACCGACAATGGCCGACAGTTCGATAATGCTACATTCAAGGCATTCTGTGCTGAGCTAAATATTTGCTATCGATTCACCTCTGTCGGCCATCCGCAGACCAATGGAGTAGCCGAGGTCACAAATTGGACCATCCTTCGGGGGCTTAGAATCTGGTTGGATGGGTCTAAAGGCAGATAGGTGGAGGAATTCCCAAACGTATTATGGACGTATCACATGACTCCAAGGGCCTCGACAGAAGAGACCCCCTTCACCCTTGTCTTGGGGTTTGAAGCGGTCATCGCCATTGAAATCAGCCTCCCAAACCTCCGAGTGGAGTCATACAATGAAAAGGACAAGCCTGCTCAGCTAAGAGTCAACCTTGGCCTCATTGACAAGGGGCGCGATCGGGCATGGCTCATAATGGCCATATTCCGCCAACGAGCGACCAAGTATTACAATGCTCAGGTCCATCCTAAGATGTTTCATTTTGAAGATTTAGTCCTTAAAAAGGCCAAGGTATCCAAACCAATAGAGGGGGGAAATTATCTCTAAACTAGGAGGGGCCTTATCGGGTCGCCAAAGTACTTCACAGAGGAGCATACTGGATTGAAGGACTCGACGGATGGCCCATCCCTCATACTTGGATTGCAAACAACCTTCACCGATATTATCAATGATGTACCTCCTCAGCTGATGATAATAAAAGGAGTTCCAAATATTATATTTGACTTGTCTCTGAAGCTGAGGACTTGTCAACGTTCGAGTCACCCATCGGGCTGGCACACGAAGCCCCCAAGGTAGTTCTAAAGGAGCTCGGAGGTCTCGTGACTGTCAGGTCACCACTCAGACTGGCATGGAGACACCCCCGAGGCGGTTCAAGATCTTGACATTTTCAACAACGTTCGAGTCGCCCCTCAGGCCGGTACATAAAATCTCCGAGGTAGTTCTAAAGGAGCTCGACGGCCTCGCAATTGTCGGGTCACCACTCGGGCCGGTATGAAGATGTTCTCGAGGCGGTTCAAGCCTCGACAGTTCCAACAATGTTTGAGTCGTCCCTCGGGTTGGCACACGAAACTCTCAAGGTGATTCTAAAGGAGCTCGATGGCCTTGCGACTGTTGGGTCACCACTCGGATCGACATGGAGATACCCCCGAGGTGGTTCAAGACCCCGATAGTTTCGGCAACGTTCGAGTCACCCCTCAGGCTGGCATATGAAACCCCCGAGATGGTTCTAAAGGAGCTCGATAGCCTCGCAGCTGTCGAGTCACCACTTGGGTTGGCATAGAGATGCCTCGAGGCGGTTCAAGACCCCAATAATTCCGACAATGTTTGAGTCATCCCTCGGGCTGGCACACAAAACCCCCGAGTGGTTCTAAAGGAGCTCGGTGGCCTCGTGATTGTCGGGTCACCACTTGGGCCGGCATGGAGATGCCCCTAAGGAGGTTCAAGATCCCAACAGTTCTGACAACGTTTGAGTCACCTCTCGGCCTGGCTCACGAAACCCTCGAGGTAGTTCTAAAGTATTGACCTCATATTGATTTTGATGATCACAAAACAATTAAGTATGATACTAATGATTTTATGGTTAAGTTAAACAAATTTCAGTTGAATCATCAAGATAATGTTACTCCAAATTGGATTACTCTACATATCAAAAGAAAGGTATTACAAAGGTAAAATGAAGGTAATGTGATTGTATTTTTGCAAGTTCAAATGTTTTTGAAAAGGGCAAATGAATTTTTCAAATGGACTTTTGCTTCAAAGGTATCACAAAATATTTGTTTTATAAATGATTAAAACTACCTTTGCATGAACTATTGTATTATTCCTATAGCATGAAAAACATTTTCAAATGAGCCAATGGATTTGTATTCCAAATGTTTTTCCTCAAGCCCGAATGTTTTATCATGGTTCTTCAATGTTTGATCATTCATTTCTCAAATGACTAAATCTATATTTAATAATTTATCATGTAAAAATTGTTTCTCAAAACATTGCATGGCAATCCTAGGATTTCCTGTAAATCCCACTAAATGCAGTCAATGGCATTTCTGTAAATCTTAGTGAAGGCTGTTAGTGGCATTTCTGTAAATCCCACTGAAGGCTGTTAGTGGCATTCCTGTAAATCCCATTGAAAGCTGTTAATGGCATTTCTGTAAATTTCAAAACAGTGTGGGACTTCAAAATAGCTAACTGGATCATGGCTTTGGTTAGCTAGTTTTCCTTTCACAGCTAGCTGGCCGAACATTGTTTGGGAATGTTAACTAGTTAGCTAGCTTACTTCCTCTACTAGCTAACTAGATGGCTTTGTTAGCTAACTGCTTTTCCCTACAAGCTTTTCTTGACCGTGTGGATCTTTGAGTTAGCTAACTGGATTTCTGATTGATGCGTGTCGTAGCGCAACGATTAAAACACCTTAATTTCACTATTAGAATAGTAAGAGTAAGGGATCGATTCCACAGGGACTCTAGTGATTATTTTGAAATAAATTTATAAATTTAACTAAATAGATAATTAGTAGTGCAAAATAATCAAGATATGGTCTATTTTATAAGAGCACGGCCCGTACCCGTAGATCACGGCCCGTCACTTTTAAGAATAGACCAGTCTAAATTACTTTCACTTAAATATAATTTAATAAAATCTAAACATGAATAGAAACTTTATTTCATAGCATTCAATTAAAAAGTTATGACATTAAGAAGGCAACAGAAGAATAAATTCTTCCTAAATCAAAGCAAAAATGGGCTGAATCGGATTAAAGACTTTATGCAGACGCCTCTGGACTCCTCCGAACAGAGCCTCCATGATCGATCTCTATGAATCACAGACGCGACAGAACCTCCATGCTTACGGATGGAACAGAGTTTCCGAACGGCTACTCCAACGCCCACGGACTCACAGATTTCTCCCTCACAGCTTGGAACGGATGCAGATCATTAGATGGGGCTTCCTCCTTGCTCTCCCTCCTTTGCTGCTATTTGTAGAGGCCCAGATGCGGCGAAGACGCGGCGAAGACGCAGCGTTACCAAAACAGAGGACGCGGACGGATCGGAGAAAATCCTAGATAAATCGTGAATAAAATCCAAATTCCTTCTAGAGGAATTTAATTCTTCCAATTTGATAACTTTTAATCTAATCTATTTCTTAATTGGCAAAGGAAAAGATTAGATTGGAATCGGAGAAGAATCGTGCGGAAAGAGGGGACCTGAGAAAACGATGAAGTCGGCACTGGGTTTGCCGACTTCACTTTAAAATCCATGCTAAAACAGATAAATCAATAAAAAATTAATTTCGGGCTCATCTTAAATCCGATTTGAGTGCCGTTTACGAAATTAAATTCCTAAAATCGAGCTCTTTAAGTTGATAAGATTTTATCTAAAATATTAAATAATAATAAGTACATTAAATTATTAATTAATAGGTTTAGTGATAATTATTTATGCGTTTATCACTCCCCTCCAACTTGAATCTTACTCATCCTCGAGAAAATAAGAAATTTAGAAATATGTACCAAGCTAGTCCAATAATTATTAGTTATCTTACAATTCTTTTTTTTTTAAAATTTCTGGTTAGATCATAAGGGAGGTACTTCATTGGATTATTAAGCTTACACATTTAGTGATAGAGTGTAGTCCATAAGAATTTATAGAAGTCTTCCTTCACCAACTTTCCACTTCTCTAATTAAGTCTTCTAACTTAATTTGGGTTGGATGTAATGTCTTTTGTAATTTAGTTCTTTTATTTATTTATGTGTAAAGTCAGTTCAATGTCCTAACCCCTTGCTTTCTAATTAACCCTTGTAGCGAGCTTTAGGCCAATGGCTCCCAAACCAATTGGTTTTAGGGCATTAGATATAAAATACCCCTCGGACTTACTGACTCGAGTTAAAAAGGCTTTAGGTAGGACTGACTCTACTTAGTTTCTTTTACATTCTTACCTTTTTACACGAACAACATCACTTTCTTAGGTGACGGGGCTCGGTTACTCAGTGAAAGATGTTAAGAACCTAATTTATTAACTTTAAGAGATATTTTTTTTTTTTAAGAACATTTTCACCCATACCCTTATTAAGTAGATTGTACTATTAAGATCAGTGGTCAGGAGGGTCTGAAATTATTCTAAAAATTTTTCTGGGCTAAACCCTACATTTTATTAGGTTTTCTTAATAATTTATTCCTCAGTATCTTAAAAATAATCTAACCATTAATTCATTAATAGACTACTTGATTAACTTCAAATCGAGACAGAATTTGGTACACACATCTGATTATAGTTTTACTCGAGGATTTACTTATTCTTTTTCCTTCCTCCCACAACTTAATTTCCATTGTCCCTAATGGAAGAAAAATTAATTTCAAGAAAAGATACTACCTGGTAGAGTATTTGAAGGTTGGACGTTTCATTGTTGCCATCTTCTTTCAATCTGCTTCTATTGCTCTTCTCTGGTCATACTAAAAGAACATACTAAAAGAATAGAAAGTTAAAAATAACTAATAAATTGGGTTGCCTCCCAAGAGCGCTAAGTTTAAAGTCTTCAGCCAGACTGTGCTGCTTATTATGATAGTGTTGGGTTCACAAGATCAATTGATTCAATAATTTCTCCATCATTAATTTCTTCTATATATGGTTTCAAACGTTGGCCATTTACTTTGAATGTATTTCCTTGCTTAGGGTCTTTAAGCTCTACAGCTCCATGGGGAAATACTTGAGTCACTATAAAAGGTCCATTCCATCGTGAATGAAGTTTTCCAAGGAAAAGATGTAATCTTGAATTGTAAAGCATACTTTTTGATTTGGTTCAAAAGTTTTTCTACTAATAAATTTGTCATAATATGCTTTGGTTCGTTCTTTATAAATTTTTGAGCATTCATATGCATCATTTCGTAGCTCTTCTAACTCATTCAATTGGAGTTTTCTATTGACACCTGCATTTTTCATATCATAATTAAATTGTTTGATGGCCCAAAATGCATGGTGTTCTAATTCTACAGGTAAATGATAGGCTTTTCCAAATACGAGCCTGTAAGGAGACATTCCTATGGGAGTTTTAAATGCAGTACGATAAGCCCATAATGCATCATCCAAACGTTCTGACCAATCTTTCCTATCGGGTCTCACCGTTTTCTCAAGGATATTTTTAATTTCTCTATTTGATATTTCAACTTGGCCACTAGTTTGGGGATGATAAGGTGTAGCTACCTTATAAGTAATTCCATATTTATTCATTAATCCTTCGAAGTGTCTATTCATGAAATGTGTACCCCCATCACTAATTATAGCCCTTGGGCATCCAAAATGTGCTAAGGATATTGTGCTGAACAAACTTGATTACAACTTTATGGTAGTTGCCATGGCTTTAATCCATTTTGACACATAATCAACTGCCACTAGAATGTATTCAAATCCAAAAGAGGAAGGAAATGGGCCTATAAAATCAATACCCCATATATCAAAAATTTCTACAACTAAAATAGGGTTTAGGGGCATCATGTCTTTTCGAGATATATTTCCTGTTTGTTAACATTGGAGACAATTACGGCTAAATTCATGTGCATCTTTAAAAAGAGTTGGCCAATAAAACCCACTTTGTAGTACCTTTGCTGCAGTTTTCTTTCCACTAAAATGTCCTCCATAGGCAAGAGAATGACAGAGTTAAGTATACTTTTGAATTCACTCTCTGGGACACATCACCTAATCACCTGATCCGAGCAGTACTTAAATAATTCAGGGTCTTCCTAAAAGTAATATTTGACTTGTGAGAAAAATTTATCTTTTTCTTGTTTTGTCCAGTGGGAAGGTACTTTTTTTGTTACCAAATAATTCACAATGTGGGCAAACCAGGGAAGACTGCTATGGGAAATTGAGAACAATTGCTCATCAGGGAACCTATCTCTGATTATTTCTTATTGTATTCTACTAAGATCTAGAGATATGATCTGCTACCATATTTTCAGAACCCTTCTTATCTAAGATTTCTAGATCAAATTCTTGTAGTAGGAGGATCCATCTAATCAGTATGGGTTTTGTATCCTTTTTTGATATAAGATGCCTCAGCGCTGCATGATCTAAATAAACTAAAACCTTAGACCCTAACAGATATGATCTAAACTTTTCTAGGGCAAACACAACTGCTAGTAATTCTTTTTCAGTGGTAGTATAGTTCATTTGTGCATCTGAAAGAGTTTTGCTAGCATAATAAATTACATGGGGTTCTCGATTGAGTTTCTGTCCTAGAACTGCCCCTACAGCATAATCAGAAGCATCACACATGATTTCGAAAGGTATGGTCCAATCTGGGGGCTTGATAATTGGTGCAGTGGTCAAAGCAGTTCGAAGGATGTTATAGGTTGTGAGACAATCTTTATCAAAATTAAAAGAACTATCCTTGATCAACAAATTACACAATGGTCGAGAAATTTTACTGAAATCTTTGATGAAACGTCTATAAAAACCAGCATGACCAAGGAAAGATCGTACTTGTTTAACTGAGGTTGGGGGTGATAGATTTGAGATCAATTCAACCTTGGCTTTATCAACCTCAATACCTCGCTCTGAAACAATGTGTCCGAGCACAATTCCCTCACGAACCATAAAATGGCTCTTCTCCCAACTTAGGACTAAATTCATTTCCATACATCGTTTCAGTACCTTAGTCAAGTTCTCGAGGCAGCTATCAAATGATGCACCAAAGACTAAAAAATCATCCATAAATACTTCCAAAAATTGACCAATCATATCAGAAAATATGGCCAACATACATCGTTGAAACATGGCTGGTGCATTACAAAGACCAAACGGCATGCGTCTAAAGGCAAATGTTCCAAAGGGACAAGTGAAGGTGGTCTTTTCTTGATCTGCAGGAAATACTGGGACTTGATTGTATCCTGAATATCCATCTAAGAAACAAAAGAAACTTTGTCCCGCTAGCCGTTCTAGAATTTGATCGATAAAAGGCAAAGGAAAGTGGTCTTTCCTAGTCACGGCATTCAACTTTCGATAATCTATACACACTCTCCAACTAGTTGATGTGCGAGTAGGAATTGATTCGCCCTTTTCATTTTTAATCACAGTAATACCTAATTTTTTAGGTACTACTTGGATTGGACTGACCCATTGGCTATCTGAAATTGGATAAATGATACCAGCATCAAGCCATTTTACTACTTCTTTCTTAACAACATCCCTCATGTTTGGATTTAGCCTTCGTTGCATGTCTCTATGTGGTTTGGCTTCAATTTCACTATGAATGTGGTGCATGCAAACGGAAGGGTCAATTCCCTTAAGATCAGCTATTGTCCATCCAATCGCCTCTTTATGTTCTTTAAGTACATCTACCAATTTATCTTCTTGCTCAGAGGTTAGGGTAGATGCAATGATTACTGGAAGGGTGTCATTGGGTCCAAGGAATGAATATTTTAAGTCATCTGGAAGAGGTTTCAACTCTAGTTGGGGTGGTTTTTCCAAGGATGGTATTAAAGGGTTTGGTTTAGTTGGAAGTGGTTCATATTTTATAGTCCAAGGCGGGATGGTGTCGAACTTAGGTGGTTCTAATAACATGTTTATCTCTTTGGTATACTCATCAATATCAAAGTCATCTATTCCAAAATGTGTAAGACATGTTTGTAAAGGATCCGAATCAATCAAACTTTGGAATTTCTTATCTACTACTTCCTCTATCATGTTTACTTCATTTAAATCATACACAGGTGGTCCTTGGGAAGCATTAAAAATATTTAATCTCATCTTCTTGTTTCCAAAAGATACATCCATCACACCTGTTCTACAATTTATGCATGCATTAGCGGTAGCTAGAAAAGGTCTTCCAAGGATGATGGGAATTTGGTTAGGATTACCGCTAGATTCCATATCTAACACAAGGAAGTCGACAGGAAAATAGAATTCATCCACCTTTACTAATACATCTTCCAATATTCCACGAGGTTCTTTGACTGATCTATCTGCCAATTGTAGTGTTACTGTAGTGGGTTTCAATTCTCCAAATCCGAATAACTCATACACTGAACTTGGGAGAAGGTTTACACTCGCACCCAAATCTAATAATGCTTTCTTGATTGTGAAGTTTCCTATGACACATGATATAATCGGGGTACCAGGATCTTTTAGTTTGGGTGGGGTTATTTGCTGAACAACTGAGCTGACTTGCTCAGTCAAATGGATCTTTTTTGGTATTTGTGTCTTGGCTTTCCGTTTTTGTGTGCATAGATCCTTCAAAAATTTGGCATAAGCTGGAACTTGCTTGATAGCATCGAGAAGAGGTAAGTTTATTTGGACTTGCTTAAATAACTCAAGCATCTCATTCATTTTATATTCTTCTTATCTGAAGGCAAAGGAGATTCTAAAGCACTAGGGAATGGGGCTTTAGGTATGATTGCTTGATCATTGAATTCCTTTTCTTTTTCATTTCTTCTCTCTTCTGGTTTAGCCACTTCTAATTTCTGGGTTGGTTCAGGTGGGTTCAATGTTTTTCCACTTCTGAGAGTCATGACTGATTTAGCATGTTCTGGGAATTTGTCAGGACTATTGGAACTCTCAGCCATGAATTGTCCTTTCGGGTTATCGATAGGCTGACTAGGTAACTTACCCTCCTCCCTTCTACTGAATGCTGTGGCTAATTGACCTATCTGAGTTTCTAGTTTTGCAATAGATTGTGTGTGGGAGTGAAGGATTTGAGTATTCATTTCTAGCCCTTTCAATGCTTGTAACACTTTGTCTTCAAAAGTAGGCTGATTATTCGGTGGAGGTTGTGGGATGTTTGGATATTGTGAATATGGCATGCTTCTAAAATTGGTTTCTTGATAATTAGGTCTGATCGATGAATTGGCTACAGGTTGAGGTTTCCAGAAAAAATTTGGATGATTTCGCCAGCCAGGATTGTAAGTATTTGAAAATGGATCATTTCCTGTTCTAGGAGCTAATCGGGTTTGGGCTTGGTGGGCTTGCTCTTGAACAAGTTCAGAAATTGGTATGCAGCTGGGCATTCACCTATAGAATGGGTTGGACTCGAACAAATTATGCAGACCTCATGTAATTGAGTAGATGGGGAAGAGATGTTTCCAACTTGTAGAATCCGGTCAAGTTTATGGGATAATTCATCTACCTTAGTATAGATATCTGTAGAATGACCTATTTCATATATTCCACCTCTTTTAGGTTCTACGGGAGGGTCTCGACGAGCAACTGACATATGATGTAATGAATTCTCACTCAATGTCTCAAAGAGTTGCCAAGCTTCATGTTCATTTTTTAACATAAATGTCCCACCACATGAAGCATCAACCATTTGCCTGCTTTTCTGATAATCCATCATAAAAGCACTGAACCAGTTGCCATTTGGGTATAGCATGATGTGGACATTTTCTAATCAGTTCTTTGAATCTCTCCCATGTCTCATGGAACATTTCTCCATCTGTCTGGAAAAACTTGTTATGGCTTTTCTAATTTGATTCGTTTTTCCTATAGGAAAATATTTCTTAAGAAATTCTCTCTGAAGATGATCCCAAGTTGAAATTATAACAGTGTCTAGTGAATTTAACCAATACTTGGCTTTATCTTTTAGGGAAAAAGGGAATAACTTAAGCCTAAGTGCATCATCAGAGAAATTTTGAATCTTGACAGTTGAGCAAATTTCCAAGAATTCATCTAAGTGTTTGTAGGGATCCTCATTTGTAAGTCCATAGAAAGATGGTAACATTTGGATTACACTTGACTTAATTTCATATTGGACAGCCTCTACTGGAGGCACTTGAATGCAGGGAGAGTAGGTATACCTTGAAGGAGTGAAATACTCTTTTAACTGTCGTGGTTGATTATTTTCGTTATTAGGATCCATAATTCTGAGTCTGTTTGCTCTAATAGTTCTTTCTATCTCAGGATCTAAGGGTATAAGGTTGGGTTGCAACGATCGGCGACCAAGCATACACCCTACCAATGACTCTAAAGCAAACAGTAATTTAGTTTTTATTATTATTATTATTATTTAATAGAAAAAAAGAGGGAAATTCTAAAGAAAATACCCTAAAAATTCCTAGAACTACGAGGAATGAATAATTTAATTAGGGTTTAATAATTCTTAGCAATCAAGTTAGCAAAGATTAGACTCTCTATTCTAGGTTTACCCTAGATCTAGACAGCTCCTAAAAGACCGCCTTGTCCTATTGAGCTGAAGTCCTTAGGGGAATGTCTAATTAATTTTAGAGTTAAAGGTTTGGGTTAATGTAGAATGAAGGATGTGGTTTGTGGGCTAAGGAAGGGTGATGAAATCCCCACCTTATCTTGATTAGGGTTTGTGCCCTTAAAGTTAATTATGAAAATGCTATGCAACAAACAGATGTCCAACTCTTAAAATTATCAAACAAAATTAATCTAATTATTTATTTTTTTTAGATTTTTGTGATTAGGTTTCTAATTTCCTAATAAATTATGAGATGTCAATGGAAGAATTTTAAGTTTTGCAGAAAATAAATCCACCTAAGTCAATCTAAGCATAGAAATAAAATAATTATTTTATTTTTATAATTTTTATAATTTTTTTTATTTTATTTCCTTAAATTAATTATATTTTATGGAAGGTGTCTTAGGGTTTTCTTTCAGGTTTTTTTAATGTTAAAAAGAAAATATGCAATTCTAACAATTAAGGAAATAAAATAAGACACAATAACTATTCAAAAATTAAGAGAAAATTAATCTAATTTATATATATTTTTATATATTTTTAATTTTTATAATTTTTTTTAAAATAACACACTTAAGTCCCCGGCAACGGTGCCAAAAATCTGATGCGTGTCGTAGCGCAACGATTAAAACACCTTAATTTTACTATTAGAATAGCGAGAGTAAGGGATCGATTCCACAGGGACTTTAGCGATTATCTTGAAATAAATTTATAAATTTAATTAAATAGATAATTAGTAGTGCAAAATAATCAAGATATGGTCTATCTTATAAGAGCACGGCTCCTACCGTAGATCACGGCCCGTCCTTTTAAGAATAGATCAGTCTAAATTATTTCACTTAAATATAATTTAATAAAATCTAAATATGAATAGAAACTTTATTTCATAGCATTCAATTAAAAAGTTATGACATTAAGAAGGCAACAGAAGAATAAATTCTTCCTAAATCAAAGCAAAAATGGGCTGAATCGGATTAAAGACTTTATTCAGATGCCTCTGGACTCCTCCAAACAAAGCCTCCATGATCGATCTCTATGAACCACAGACGCGCGACATTAAGCCCTTCAGCTACCTGGAATTAATTTCAGTCAGCTACCTCTTGGATATTTGGGCATGCTCTCTCCTCTATCTCTCTCTCTTCTTTAATTATTTTTTACTTTTAGCTATACTAACTTTTGATCTCTTGGATTATGGCAGAGTTTTTCCTTCTGCAAATGGATTCAATGCATTATTTTACAATGGTTATATTTTTCTTTCCATCTTACTTTTCATTTATTTCAATTGAGTCTAATGGATATTTTTGATGTTGGAATGCTTTAAATAGCTGAGATTACAAGAAGAAAAGAAGGGATTGAAAAGAGATTTGAAAAGAGAAAAAATAGAGGAGAAATTCGTGTGAGAATCTTGTTGAAAATCCTTGTGAGAAGTTAGTGTTGAGCTTTCATTTGTGAATTATTTCAAGAGCTATTGGAGTGTTGATTCAAGTGGTTGATAACATTTAAAGAAGAGATCTTGTGCATTCAAGAGCTTACAAAGAGGAGTTTCAAATTTATTGAAGGCATCATCCAAATCTCCAACAACCACAAGAAGGCTTCGTTCATTCCTTAAAGCTTCATCCCCAAGAAGAAGCCAAAAGCTCCGAATCTGCAAAGTGATCTTTCATTGTTTTATTTGCTCATTTTAGGAGCTTCTTGTACTTAAACCTTGATATTTTTGTTGTAAGGCTTCCTTGTGTCATAAACAAGAGGACTAGCTAGGTAAGGCTAGGGGTTGGCTTCCTTGTGCCGTGAAACAAGAGGACTAGCCAGGTAAAGCTAGGGGTTTGACTGCCTTGTGTCGTACAAATAAGAGGACTAGCTGGGGAAGGCTAGGGGTTTGGCTGCCTTGTGCCATATAAATAAGAGGGCTAGTCAGGGAAGGCTAGAGGTTATAATCGTTTGTTACGATTGGAGTAAAATTTTCAAAGGATTTTTGGGGAGTGGATGTAGGTGCTGGGTTTGGCACCAAACCACTATAAACTTTTTTGTGTTTATGATTGCTTGCATAATTTCTATGTTATTATTGTGTTCACATCACTTCACCGCTACCGATTAAATTTTGATTAGTGATAAGAACATATCTGCGTAATTAATTTTTAAAATACCCAATTCATCCCCCTCTTGGGTTGCTACATCTGGGCAATAATTGGTATCAGAGCAGAGTGCTCTTGATTCCTATAGCTTTAATTAGCTTGGAGCCAATGATCATTAGCAATCCAAATGGGTTCAGTTTTGACTGAGAGACAATCAACTAATAGACCACCTCTATTTGATGGTACAAATTGCACTTATTGGAAAGCACGTATGAAAATTTTTATTCAAGCACTTGATTATGATTTATGGAGTATCATAATCAATAGACCTCACACACCCACTATTAAATCTGATGGTATTGATATTCCCAAACCAGAAATGGAATGGGATGTGCATGATAAGAAGATGGCTTAGCTGAATGCTAAAGCCATGAATGTATTATAATTTTCTTTAGATTTTAATGAATTTAATCATATTTCTACATGCATATCTGCTAAGAAAATTTGGAATAGACTTGAAGTTACCCATGAGGGTACCAATCAAGTTAAAGAATCTAGAATAAATATGTTTGTACATGAATATGAATTGTTTAAAATGGAATCATATGAAAGCATTAGTGATATGTTTACAAGATTCACTAACATTATTAGTGGGCTGAAAAGCTTTGAAAAATCTTATACTAATGGTGATCTTGTTAGAAAAGTTTTAAGATCCTTGCCTAGGTCTTGGGAGGCCAAAGTTACTGCAATTCAAGAAGCCAAGGACCTCAACACACTATCTCTTGAAGAGTTAGTTGGTTCATTGATGACTCATGAGCTTCAGCAGCAATAACATTTTGATGAAGAACATTCCAAAAAGAAGAGGATGTTGGGACTAAAGAGTGCAGCCCTAAATGATGAAAATGAGAGCACCTCAAGTGAAAGTGATGAGGAAAATGATCTAGCTCTTATTACAAGGAAATTTAAGAAATTCATGAGAAAGAAATTTGAAGGAAGAAAAAGGGCATTAATGAAAGAAGAGCCAAGCAATGAAAAAGAATATGAAGTAATTTGTTATGAATGCAACAAACCTACAAGCCAGATTGTCCATATCTAAAGAAAAGCCCCAAGAAATTTAAAAAGAAAACTATGGTAGCTACATAGAGCGATAGTGATGCATCAAGCTCTGAAGAAGAAGAGAAGAATGAAGAAGAAAATCTTTGTCTCATGGCGAACAATGAAGAGGTAAACCCCAACTTCTTAGATGATTTTACGTTTGATGAATTGCATGGTGCATTTTATGAATTAATCGATGATTTTGCAAATCTTAGTTCAAAAATAAAGATTTGAAAAATCAAGTCCAAAATCTTACTTTAGAAAAGGATAAACTATTAGAAGAAAATGAAGTTTTATTACAAGAAAACATGAATTTGAAAAATGAAGTAGATAGATTGAAACCTTTTGTAGATAAGTTTACTTTGAGCTCTACTAAACTTAACATGATTCTTGAAAATCAAAGAGCTGTTTTTAACAAAGCTGGCCTAGGATACAATCCTTTAAAAAGACAAAAGTTTTTGAAAAATATTTATGTGCATGCTAATATTTCTACTGAAGTTACATGTTTTAAATGTGGTAAACCTGGACACAAAGCATATATATGTCACACACACAATGTTAGAAGGATATGGGTTCCAAAAGAAACCACTTTAGCTAACCCTAAAGGACCCAAGAAAGCTTGGGTACCTAGAAGCAAAACTTGATATTATGGATGTAGGTGTGTCTTGCAATCCATGAAGCAAAAAAAAATGATACTTGAATAGCGGGTACTCAAGATACTTGATGGATGATGAATCTCAATTCATCACTTTGAATGCAATTCATGGAGGAGTGGTTACCTTTGAAAGTAATGTCCAAGGTAACATTACTGGCATTGATAAAAGTTGATATCACTCTCTCTACTTATGTTAATAATATCTTGCCTTTAAATAGATTGAATCATAACTTGTCTAGCATTAGTCAATTTTGTAAAAAAGATTTAAAAATTATTTGTTGAATCATCTCTTTGCATAGTTACAAATCTTGTTGATGATTGCATGAAAGCCATTGGTCATAGGCATAGTAATGTTTATATTGTTAATGACCATATTATTGAATGTCTAGTTGTCAAGAACGCTAAAATTGATAAATCTAATTATGGCATCATAGACTTGCTTATGTCAGCATGGATTTACTTTTTAAATTATTCAAAAATGATTTGGTTAAAGGTTTGCCAAAATTGAGTTTCGAAAAAGATAAGATTTGTGATACATGCAAATTTTTGAAAAATTAACCAGAATTTTTATGTCTAAAAATATGATTTCAACTTCTAGACTTTTAGAACTTTTGCATATAGATTCATGATTATTGATAATTTTTCTCGATTTATATAAGTTTTATTTTTAGTTAGCAAAAATGAAGCATCTTTAGTTTTTTCTAAAACTCCTTAGAAGAATTTCAAATGAAAAAGGTTTTCCTATTTTATCTATTAAAAGTGATCATAGAAAAGAATTTAAAAAAAATTTGGCACTTTGAAAAATCTTGTAATGGACATAGGACCTTATGTTCATGTTATATTTGATGAATCTAATGATCTTCCATTAAGGAAGAGAAAGGTTTTGAATGACAGATGAAATTGAAAGTCAAGTCAAGAAGCTCACCTTGGATTCAAGGATACAAGCGATACATGAAGAAGAAATTCAACATGATGGCCCCAAGGTAATGCTGAATTTGAAAGAGAATGAAGGTATGTCCATAATCACCCTAAAGAGCTAATATTAAGTGATCTATCTCATGATATTAGGAGTAGATCATAGTTTAGAGATGCATGTAATAATTTAGTTTTATAGAGCCTAAATGCCAAGCATGATAAACTAAATGGGTATTTAGAAACAAATTGGATGAGCATGATAATTTCATTAGAAATAAATCAAGATTGGTAGCTAAACGATATAATCAAGAGGAAGATATTGATTTTGATGAAACATTTGTTCCTGATTAATAGATTAAAAATTATTAGATTACTTCTTACATTTGCTTGCTTTATAAATGTTAAATTATATTGAATGGATGTTAAGAGCACTTTCCTTAATAAATATATTGCTGAACAAGTATTTGTTGATCAACCATCCGATTTTAAAAATCTTGTGTCTTCAAACCATGTTTTCAATTGAACAAAGCTTTATATGGTTTGAGATAAGTACCCCGAGTATGGTTTGATAGGCTTATTAAGTTCTTGATTAGCAATAAATTTATTAGTGAAAATGTTGATGCAACATTATGAATTAAAAGATAGAATGATGATATATTGATAGTATAAATTTATGTAGATGGCATTATATTCGGTGCTACTAATAATTTCTTGTTCCAAGACTTTGCAAAGTTTATGCAGGGGAAGTTCGAGATGAGTATAATGGGTAAAATCAATTATTTTATCGGACTTTAAATCAAACAATCAAAGAAGAGGATCTTCATAAGCCAATCCTTGTATATCAAGAAAATTTTGAAGTTTGGCGTGAAGAAATCTAAATGTATCGGTACATTTGTTGAGTGATATGGGTCGCAGGCCCATGATCGACAACTAGTGGTATCAGCTTGATCTATTTACTTCTTACTTGATATAATTTTATTGTAAGATTTGGATTATTAAATGCCTACTTTATTAGTGGTAACATTTCTTGATCATATCTTATAATAAATTGCCTATGCGTGAAATGAAAAGGATTTGATAAAGGTGATGCATATTTTGTTGTAATATCTTGTTTGCATATCACCTATGTAAGAAATCTTATGTTATCATATGAAATGTAAAATTAAAATGTGGTGATTGTTATAGAATGTCTACGTATTTTGTATATATACATTGAGATTAGTACGATACATCTATAAAATGTTTGGATTATATGACATTGGTATCATTTCTTGCATAAAAATTTTATTGCATATAGACCAAATTTAAAATATTAAGGGGGAGAAGAATGTAAGTATATTTGAACTCAAATATTTGATGTGGTATCTATTAATATTATATCTCAACATGTTTTTAAATTAATAAGGGGAAGAAGAAACTTACTTGAATATTTGGATACTTTGATGCATTAAGTACTATGATGTATTGAATATCAAATATCTTACTGTTATAAGTGCTTTGATGTATGAATGTGGTATCAACTCTTATATGTGGCAATGATTTGAATGCATTTTCTTTTGATATCAAACTATAAAACTGCTACCTTGCTCCAATATGAAAAAGTGATATTTTGATCTTACATTCAAAAGTTATGAATAATGATTGTCGTTAAATGATTAATATTTTTGTATCTTATTGTTACTATTGAAGATTAGAATTTTTATAATATAGACTTTGTTGTGAACTTTAATATATTTGGACTTTAATGTATTTTTAACCTTGATATATATTGTTTTTTTGATTTGAGATTATGAACCTTGATGAACTTTGAAGTATCTTTGTTGTATGGCTGAAATTATATTTTGTATAATCAAGCCTTGAACTTAATAGTTTGTATTATGTACTTATGCGTTTTAATGTATTATGAATGCTTAATGCTTTTTTTTGAATGCTTAATCGTGCACATTCTTTCATCTCTTTTTAATTAATGACAAAAAGGGGGAGAGAATAGCATACACTTCATTTACATTTATGGGAGAGATTAGCATACATTATATTCATGGAAGAAAATAGCATGTAATGAGAAAAGTATATACATTAAAGGAAAGAGAATTTTATTTTATTTTTTTGTATGCTTAATGGTTTTGTCATCATCAAAAAGGAAGAGATTGTTGACCTCATATTAATTTTGATAATCACAAAATAATTAAGTATGATACTAATGATTTTGTGGTTAAGTTAAACAAATTTCAAGTGAATCATCAAAATAATGCTACTCCAAATTGGATTACTCTACATATCAAAAGAAAGATATTACAAAGGTAAAACGAAGGTAATGTGATTGTATTTTTGCAAGTCCAAATGTTTTTGAAAAGGGCAAATGAATTTTTCAAATGGACTTTTGCTTCAAAAGTATCACACAAAATATTTATTTTATAAATGACTAAAACTACCTTTGCATGAACTATTGTATTATTCCTATAGCATGAAAAACATTTTCAAATGAGCCAATGGATTTGTATTCCAAATATTTTTCCTCAAGCCCAAATGTTTTATTATGGTTCTTCAATGTTTGATCATTCATTTCTCAAATGACTAAATCTATATTTGATAATTTATCATGTAAAAATTGTTTCTGAAAGCATTGCATGGCAATCCTGTAAATCCTACTAAATGCAGTCAATAGCATTTCTGTAAATCCCACTGAAGGCTATCAGTGGCATATTTGTAAATCCCACTGAAGGCTGTCAGTGGTGTTCCTGTAAATCCCATTGAAAGCTATTAATGGTATTTATGTAAATTTTAAAACCATGTGGGACTTCAAAATAGCTAACTGGATCATGGCTTTGGTTAGCTAGTTTTCCTTTCACAGCTAGCTGGCCGAACATTGTTTGGGAATAGCTAACTGGTTAGCTAGCTTACTTCCTCTACTAGCTAACTGGATGGCCTTGTTAGCTAATTGCTTTTCCCTGCAAGCTTTTCTTGACCGTGTGGATCTTTGAGTTAGCTAACTGGATTTCTGATCCAGCTAGCTAAGGGATTTTTGCATCTTTTCTTGGCCGAGTGGAATTTTGTATTAGCTAACTGGATTTCAGTCCAGCTAGCTAACGAAGTCTGTAGATTTTTTCTGTGCGTATGGAATTTTGAAATAGCTAACTAGCTAGCTAGCTTTCTCCTTCTCCTAGCTAGCTGAATGGATTTCTTAGCTAACTACTTTTCCCTGTTACCAGAATTAACGGCTTAATGTCAATGGCTTAAACTTTTGAACCATTAACACTCGATTAGAAGAAAGAGCAATAGCCCTCATGAAAACAGTGGGAGGCCCTTCGCCTTTCGCATACTAGGCTAGATTGAGAAAATGACGTCTCTTCGCCTTCGTAACGTAAAAATTAATCTAATAGCCTATGCATTAGAAATTACAAGGGTGAAGCAAGGCTCTTGCAAATGACTTTCCCTCAAAAAATATCCAACAAATGGAATCAAAGAGTGATCTTGATGCTTTTTTCTTCATAATTATAGGGGTTAAGCATTCAACTAGTATTATGTTTTGAGTTTCTTCTACATATATCTTCATTTCATCTTTTTTCCATCATGTAGCGAAATGTGCTGACCTCAAATGAGCAATGTTTGGCTACTCTACCTTGCATTTTAGGTGCAGGCAATGTGGAATCTTGTGCACCACCGAAAAAGTCGATCCATCCTTTAGGTTCAGGCAAGAAAAATTCTCTTGTTTATGTCTTAAATTGTTTGGCATCAGCAAAGAGTCTATATCTGTTCATATTCTTTAAAAACAAAAGACTTTGGCCCCAAAAGTTCTTAACATGGTTCAAGCAACTGGAGAAAGCACAAGGAAGTCACCAAACACATGGTTCAATCTAGTTAATTTTTGAATGTTTTGAAAAAAAAAAAGATGTAAAAAAATTTATGCCATTAGTTTCTTCCTCCGGTTCATATGAAAGATGGTTTCATTCTCTAGCTTTCATATCTTAGGGAGAGGGGCCTATGCATTAGAAATAAAGCAAGGGCCTGCATAAGGGTGAAGCAAGGCTCTTGCAAATGACTTTCCCTCAAAAAATATTGTACAAATGGAATCAAAGAGTGATTTTGATGCTTTTTTCTTGATAATTAGAGGGGTTAAGCATTCAACTTGTAGTGTGTTTCAAGTTGCTTCTACATATATCTGCATTTCATCTTTTTTGTCTCATATAGAGAAATGTGCTGGCCTCACATCAGCAATGTACTTTACCTTGTATTTTAGGTGCAGGCAATGTGGAGTCTAATGCACCACCGAAGAAGTCTATCCAACCTTCAAGTTCAGGCAAGGAAAATTCTCTTGCTTGTGTCTTAAATTTTGTGGTATCAGCAAATAGTCTGCTTCAGTTCATCTTCTTTAAAAGCAAAAGACTTTGGCCCCGAAAGTTCTTAACATGGTTCAAGCAGTTGGAGAAAGCACAAGAAAGTCACCAAACACATGGTTCAATCTAGTTAATTTTTAATGATTTGAAAAAAAAAAGATGTAAAAAATTTTATGCCATTAGTTTCTTCCTCCAGTACATATGAAAGATGGTTTCATTCTCTAGCTTTCATATCTTAGGGAGAGGGGCCTATGCATTATAAATTAAGCCTGCACAAGGGTGAAGCAAGGCTCTTGCAAATGACTTTCCCTCAAAAAATATTGTACAAATGGAACCAAAGAGTGTTCTTGATGCTTTTTTCTTGATAATTAGAGGGGTTAAGCAATCAAATTATATTGTGTTTCGAGTTTCTTCTACATATGTGTGCATTTCATCTTTTTTGTATCATGTAGAGAAATGTGCTGACCTCATATGAGCAATGTCTGGCTACTTTACCTTGTATTTTAGGAGCAGGCAATGTGGAATCTACTGCACCACCGAACAAGTCTATCCAGCCTTCAAGTTCAGTGAAGGAAAATTCTCTTGTTTACATCTTAAATATTGTGGCATCATCAAATAGTCTGTATTAGTTCATCTTCTTTAGAAGCAAAAGACTTTTTGGCCCCAAAAGTTCTTAACATGGTTCAAGCAGTTTGAGAAATCATAGGGAAGTCACCAGATACATGGTTCAATCTTGTTAATTTTTAAATGTTTTGATAAAAAAAATAAATGTAAAAAATTTTATGCCATTAGTTTCTTCCTTCAGTACATATGAAAGATGATTTCATTCTCTAGCTTTCATATCTTAGGGAGAGGGGCCTATGCATTAGAAATTAAGCAAGTGCATGCACAAGGGTGAAGCAAGGCTCTTGCAAATGACTTTCCCTCAAAAAATATTGTACAAATGGAATCAAAGAGTGGTTTTGATGCTTTTTTCTTGATAATTAGAGAGGTTAAGCATTCAACTTGTAGTGTCTTTCGAGTTGCTTCTACATATATCTGCATTTCATCTTTTTTGTATCATATAGAGAAATGTGCTGACCTCACATGAGCAATGTACTTTACCTTGTATTTTAGGGGCAGGCAATGTGGAGTCTAGTGCACCACCGAAGAAGTCTATCTAGCCTTCAAGTTTAGGCAAGGAAAATTCTCTTGTTTGTGTCTTAAATTTTGTTGTATCAACAAATAGTTTGCATCAATTCATCTTCTTTAAAAGTAAAAGACTTTGGGCTCAAAAGTTTTTAACATGGTTCAAGCGGTTGGAGAAAGCACAAGGAAGTCGCCAAACACATGGTTTAATCTAGTTAATTTTTAATGTTTTGAAAAAATAATAAGATGTAAAAATTTTTATGGCACTAGTTTCTTCCTCTAGTACATATGAAAGATGGTTTCATTTTCTAGCTTTCATATCTTAGGGAGAGGGCCCTATGCATTAGAAATAAAGTAAGGGCCTACACAAGGGTGAAGCAAGGCTCTTGCAAATGACTTTTCCTCAAAAAATATGTACAAATGGAATCAAAGAGTGATCTTGATGCTTTTTTCTTGATAATTAGAGAGGTTAAGCATTCAACTTGTAGTGTGTTTCGAGTTTCTTCTACATATATCTATAATTCATCTTTTTTGTATCATGCAGACAAATGTGCTGACCTCACATGAGCAATGTCTGGCTACTTTACCATGTATTTTAGGTGTAGGCAATGTGGAATCTCGTGCACCATCGAAGAAGTCTATTAAGCCTTCAAGTTCAGGCAAGAAAAATTCTCTTGTTTATGTATTAAATTTTGTGGCATAAGCAAATAGTCTGTATCAGTTCATCTTCTCTAAAAGAAAAAGACTTTGGCCCCCAAAGTTCTTAACATGGTTCAAGCAGTTGGAGAAAGCACAAGGAAGTCACCAGACACATGGTTCAATCTAGTTAATTTTTTTAATATTTAAAAAAAAAATATATAAAAAATTTTATGCCATTAATTTCTTCTTCCAGTACATATGAAAGATGGTCTCATTTTCTAGCTTTCATATCTTAGGGAGAGGGGCCTATGCATTAGAAATTATGCAAGGGCCTGCACAAGGGTGAAGCAAGGCTCTTGCATATGACTTTCCCTCAAAAAATATCCTACAAATGGAATCAAAGAGTGATCTTGATGCTTTTTTCTTCATAATTAGAGGGGTTAAGCATTCAACTAGTATTGTGTTTCGAATTTCTTCTACATATATCTGCATTTCATCTTTTTTTCATCATGTAGCGAAATGTGCTGACCTCACATGTGCAATGTCTGGCTACTCTACCTTATATTTTAGATGTAGGCAATGCGAAATCTTGTGCACCACCGAAGAAGTCTATCTAGCCTTCAAGTTCAGGCAAGAAAAATTCTTTTGTTTATGTCTTCAATTTTGTGGCATCAACAAAGAGTTTGTATTAGTTCATCTTTTTTAAAAACAAAAGACTTTGGCCCCAAAAGTTCTTAACATGGTTCAAGCAGCTAGAGAAAGCACAGGGAAGTCACTAGACACATGGTTCAATCTAGTTAATTTTTTAATGTTTTGACCAAAAAAATAAGATGTAAAAAATTTTATGCCATTAGTTTCTTCCTTCAGTACATATGAAAGATGGTTTCATTTTCTAGCTTTCATATCTTAGGGAGAGGGGCCTATGCATTAGAAATAAAGCAAATTAAGGTCTTGACTGGTGAAGCAAGCTAGGCTCTTGCAAATGACTTTTCCTTAAAAAATATTGTACAAATGGAATCAAAGAGTGATCTTGTTGCTTTTTTCTTGATAATTAGAGGGTTAAGAATTCAACTTGTAGCGTGTTTTGAATCTCTTCTACATATATCTGCATTTTATCTATTTTGTATCATGTAGAGAAATGTGCTGACCTCATATGAGCATTGTCTGACTTCTTTTCCTTATATTTTAGGTGTAGGCAATGTGGAATCTAGTGCACCACCGAAGAAGTTTATCCAGCCTTCAAGTTCAGGTAAGGAAAATTTTCTTGTTTATGTCTTAAATTTTGTGGCATCAGCAAATAGTCTGTATTAATTCATCTTCTTTAAAAGCAAAAGACTTTTTGGCCCCAAAAGTTCTTAACATTGTTCAAGCAGTTTGAGAAAGCATAGGGAAGTCACCAGATACATGGTTCAATCTTGTTAATTTTTTAATGTTTTGACAAAAAAATATGATGTAAAAATTTTTATGCCATTAGTTTCTTCCTTCAGTACATATGAAAGATGGTTTCATTCTCTAGCTTTCATATCTTAGGGAGAGGGGCCTATGCATTAGAAATAAAGCAAGGGCCAGCATAAGGGTGAAGCAAGGCTCTTGCAAATGACTTTTCCCTAAAAAATATTGTACAAATGGAATTAAAGAGTGATCTTGATGCTTTTTTCTTGATAATTAGAGGGGTTAACTGTTCAACTTATGGTGTGTTTCGAGTTTCTTCTACATATGTGTGCATTTCATCTTTTTTGTATCATATAGAGAAATGTGCTGACCTCACATGAGCAATGTCTAGCTACTTTACCTTGTATTTTAGGTGCAGGCAATGTGGAATCTACTGCATCACCGAAGAAGTCTATCTGGCCTTCAAGTTCAGGCAAGGAAAATTCTCTTGTTTACATCTTAAATTTTGTGGCATAAGCAAATAGTCTGTATTAGTTCATCTTCTTTAAAAGCAAAAGACTTTTTGGCCCCAAAAGTTCTTAACATGGTTCAAGCAGTTTGAGAAAGCACAAGGAAGTCACTAGATACATGGTTCAATCTTGTTAATTTTTTAATGTTAAAAAAAAAAAAAATAAGATGTAAAAAATTTTATGCCATTAGTTTCTTCCTTCAGTACATATGAAAGATGGTTTCATTCTCTAGCTTTCATATTTTAGGGAGAGGGGCCTATGCATTAGAAATAAAGTAAGTGTTGAAAATTATATATTCTAGATATGAATCAAATTCATAAAAATATATAAGAAGATATAATATAAACTTCTTAGATGCCCAGGATCCTTAGGAACATATTCATTAATTCTCAAATAAAATCTAAAATATTAGATTTATTCATACCTGAGTCCTTTATCGATGTAGAAAAGGATGAAGCCGGTGAATCCTCTACCACTAGCCATCCACGTGTCCAGCCTCTAACGGTGATCCATGTGGAGAAGAGTGGATGAAGACCTTCAAGGCATGAAGATGACACTTTGGGAGAGAGGGATGCTAGCGCCTCTTGAATCCCTTATAGAAATATAGAAGATATTTCTGAAGATCTAAAAGATCTAATCCTTTTCTTCTCATGCTCTCACTTCCTAAGAGGAAGGAACCATATTTATAGGGTGAGAAAGAAACGTTCCAAGGGAGAAGAAGAGACCTCTTTTAATGGTAACGTCATGGTAACGTTAATCCAAGTGTCACAATCTCAGCCTTTGAAATTAGGAGTTGGTTATCTCATAACTACATGCCCTAATTTGTATGTGTTCATCATCAACCGTAGAGATTCATCATACCTCATCCCATGGGCATGATTCCATCTTCACATGGCTGAGATTGGCCATCCATACCCGAATAATCAGAGCCATCCATCACATGGATCAAGTCATATTTGGGTATCCAATTATTTATTCATCATATGCACAAATAATTTCTCCTTAACATTCCTTCTACTTTAATGGATCATATCCATTATTATTTTATCTTTTTAAATTGGGTCTCACCAATTATTTAATGATCATCTTATCTGAATTAAATCTAATTTAATTCTTATTTTAATTCATCCAAATTCTTCTTAATGCGTGTGACCCATTAGGCCCTTTAACATGTTGGCAATAATCATGTCCTAATCATAGACCCTAGGAATGATTGGACAACTCTTTGTCCAAGTCAACAACATGATTATAGATCATGAGAGGCCTCTAGCAAGCATCATGACCACCTAACCGCTAAAGGTTTTGTTGACATGACCATCAACAATACATGTCCATGAACGGTTACCATATGATCAAATCCTTTCGTCATATCTCAGATCAATCAGTGGTATGGAATGTGTCAACCCTGTAATTGATCTTTATTTACTTGATCTTAAAAAAAATTGACTCATATGAATTAGAACTTCGAAACCATTTCGAATTCCAACTCAACCTTGTAAGGATTTAACAATCAATTTAATCCATCAAGTGGCCGTGGGATATAACCCTTTCTATCAAGGGAGACGGATCCTATCTTGATCAAACACCATCTTCATGTGCTTCATGTCATACCCAACCGATACTATATTTGCCACTCATGGCTAGAGCGACGTTTGGATGTCGTCAAAGCATGACATTCCACACATGAGATGCAATAAAGATCTCAAGTCAAAGGATCACTCACACCACCGTCATTAGAGATCAACCATCGATACTATATAGAATATCCATATGAGATCTCTGTACGGGTCATCCAATGCATCATTACAATAAGGAGCATCCACACACCTATCCAAGCATCTTCATACTTCAGCTTGTGAAATCAGCTGCTCACCCCAAGGGTGAGGATATGCAATGTGTGCCAGTCTCATGATGTTCGATGGTGTCTAGTTCCATCTACACATCGACTAGGGAAGTTTAAAGAATCGAACCATAACGTACAATTTGAATATCATAATTTGTAATCTCTATTACAAATTTCATATGCACGGTTCATATTCTTTTGGACTTTATCTCACAGATAAATATATCAAATAAAAGATATCTAAATAGATAAAGAAACCATTTTATTTAATTTGTATTCATAGAATGTATACAACATTCAATCCAATTGGATCTAGGGTATACACTAATAGCAAGGGCCTGCATAAGGGTGAAGCAAGGCTCTTGCAAAAGACTTTCCTCTAAAAAATATTGTACAAATGGAATTAAAGAGTGATCTTGATTATTTTTTCTTGATAATTAGAAGGGTTAAGCATTCAACTTATAGTGTATTTCGAGTTTCTTCTACTTATGTGTGCATTTAATCTTTTTGTATCATGTAGAGAAATGTGCTGACCTCACATGAGCAATGTCTAGCTACTTTATCTTGTATTTTAGGTGCAGGAAATGTGGAATCTAGTGCACCACTAAAGAAGTCTATCCAGCCTTCAAATTCAGGCAAGGAAAATTCTTTTGTTTTTGTCTTAAATTTTGTGGCTTCAGCAAATAGTCTGTATCAATCATCTTCTTTAAAAGCAAAAGACTTTGGCCCCAAAAGTTCTTAACATGGTTCAAGCAGTTTGAGAAAGCTCAGGGAAGTCACCAGACACATGGTTCAGTCTAGTTAATTTTTTAATGTTTTGATAAAAAAATAAGATGTAAACAATTTTATGACATTAGTTTCTTCCTTCAGTACATATGAAAGATGGTTTCATTCTCTAGCTTTCATATCTTAGGGAGAGGGACCTATGCTTTAGAAATAAAGCAAAGGCCTGCACAAGGGTGAAGCAAGGCTCTCGCAAATGACTCTCCCTCAAAAAATATCCTACAAATAGAATCAAAGAGTGATCTTGATGCTTTTTTCTTCATAATTAGATGGGCTAAGCATTCAACTAGTATTGTGTTTTGAGTTTCTTCTACATATATCTGCATTTCATATTTTTTCCATCACCTAGAGAAATGTGCTAACTTCACATGTGCAATATCTGGCTACTTTACCTTTATTTTAGGTGCAGGCAATGCGGAATCTAGTGCACCATCGTAGAAGTCTATCCAGCCTTCAAGTTCATGCAAGGAAAATTCTCTTGTTTATGTATTAAATTTTGTGGCATCAGCAAAGAGGCTGTATCAGTTCATCTTCTTTAAAAGCAGAAGACTTTGGCCCCAAAAGTTCTTAACATGCATGGTTGAAGTAGTTGGAGAAAGCACAGGGAGGTCACCAGACACATGGTTCAATCTAGTTAGTTTTTTAATGTTCGGAAAAAAAATAATATGTAAAAAGTTTTATGCCATTAATTAGTTTCTTCCTCCAGTACAAGAGTGAAGCAAGGCTCTTGCAAATGACTTTCCCTCAAAAAATATTGTACAAATGGAATCAAAGAGTGATCTTGATGCTTTTTTCTAGCTAATTAGAGGGTTTAAGCTTTCAACTAGTATTGTGCTTCTAGTTTCTTCTACATATATCTGCATTTCATCTTTTTTCCATCATGTAGTGAAATGTGCTGGCCTCACATGAGCAATGTCTGGCTACTTCACCTTGTATTTTAGGTGCTGGCAATGTGGAATCTACTGTACCACCGATGAAGACGATCCAGCCTTTAGGTTCAGGCAAGAAAAATTCCCCTGTTTACGTTTTAAATTTTGTCTGACAGACATGAAGTAGCACGAGTATGTTAGCATAATAGTTTCAGTAATGTGAATTTGAAGCAAGACATTGCTTCATTGATGAACGAAGAGATTTTGTTTGATAGATCATAATACTGAAAAGAATGATCAGCCAGGACCATACATAATTCTGAGAGATGAGGAGCCATCCCCCCTGTGGATCAAGTTTGCTGGAGGTAGGCCAGCCACCTTTAAACTTTTCTTTTGGTTCTTTTTTTTTCTCTGTTGTATAAAACACTTCTCATGACACATGCATGAGCATTGTCATCATCGACTGGTATATAAAATAATAGTATTTGCTATATGGACATGCTATATACTTTGCACATAAGATATTTTGTGGTCATGGCTTTCATCCCTTAGGATTTACTGATGAAATTAGAGCTGTGAATCTTGCATCACCTGTACCACCCGAGTCGAAATGCTAATGTTCTAGATTTTTCATCTCATTTTAGGTGTCTGCTAGGAAGCTAATTTTACATGTTTAGTCTGTCATTTCTCATCCTTGATTCCGAATTATTTCCTTTCTCAGCACAAATTCCACCAATGCTGGTTTCAATATGAGAAAAGATTATTTTTTCAGAAAATATCATGTCATGCAATGTAGTAGAATTTTGATATTGTTCTGGAGAGTAGAAATGATTTGCCATGCTACCATTGGCGAAAGCAAGTGTAGAGAGTAATTGTGTCGTCCATGTACAATACGATACAATACGATATGATCCCCATGTATTATACTTGTGAGTGCATGCACATGAGACATGCATTAACGCAGCCAGCAATCATAATCCAAGCAGGGTTAGAGTTGCTACCCCTGTCAAAAAAAAAGGCATTCCATTGTGATGTGGCTGATCCAATGTCGTTAGAGAACCGTGAAGGAAGCTAATAGAGCCCGCTTCGACCTCCAAGGCCCATCTCGACCTCCGCATCGGCAGCGGTCCATTCTTATCTCGGTGTCGGTCTCGACGTCGGCTCCGGCCTACCTTGACCTCCTGGTCCATCAACATCCTTCCCCAAGACCCATTTCAGGCTCGGCCACATATGAACAGTGCCGGGGTCGGCCATGTATGAACAGTGCCGGGGGTCGGCCATGTATGAACAGTGCCGGGGTTCGGCCATGTATGAACAGTGCCAGGGGTCGGCCATGTATGAAGAGTGCCAGGGGTCGGCCATATGAACAGTGCCGGGGGTCGGCCACATATGAACAGTGCCGGGGGTCGGCCATGTATGAACAGTGCCGGGGGTCGGCCATGTATGAACAGTGCCGGTGGTCGGCCATGTATGAACAGTGCCGGGGGTCGGCCATGTATGAACAGTGCCGGTGGTCGGCCATGTATGAACAGTGCCGGGGGTCGGCCATGTATGAACAGTGCCAGGGGTCGGCCATATATGAACAGTGCCATGTGAACAGTGCCGTGTGAACAGTGCCATGCAAGTGAACAGTGCCATGCAAGTGAACGGGCTTCAACTCCAAACTGCATCTTCTGTCCAAATGGCTGCACTTTGGGGCCCATACGCCTAACTTTATCACTCATCGTTGTCCGCGCAGGAATGCAAAAAAAAGATGACGTAAGGGACACGTCTGGCAAGCGCCGTAGCGGTTAGCCATGCCCTGCAGCACCCCATGCTTCACAGACATCAGTTAATGCTCTGACTAGTGACAGCACCCCATGCTTCACGGACATCAGTTCCGACACTTCACCCATCAAAGTCATCATTATGGAGCCTCAACCACTCAAGCCAGACAAACTCTTAAGCGTCTATAAAATGGGTAAGAGGGACCCCTGACCAGGTAACACACTCATAACACTCCTAAACGCTCATACAGAGAGAGCTCCTCTCTGGGCCTCTCTCTCTCTTTTTCGAGCTTCCTCAAGCTCACGGATGATGCCCAGACCACTGACTTGAGCGTCGGAGGGTCCCGCTGGGGCCCCCGGGACTTGCTTGCAGGCGCGAGGAGCTCACTGGAGGAGACGACCGCACGCTCGAGGCCGGTGATTTGGCATCATCAGATTGGCGCGCCAGGAAGGGGGGGATCAACGATGCTAGTTTGCATATCCTCATCCCTTTTTATCAAAACGGTGGATCGTGAAGATGGTGGATTGTGAAGATTTCACCAGTTAAGCTGGGGGGCACCTTCAACGAGCTGAGCAGCAGGAGGCCAGTCTTTCGTTCCATCATCACCACTATCTCAGACCATTCAAACAGAACATGATGCCACTCATTCTACAAATCCAAACATTGACGGTGGCTGTCCAAAAGCTCTAGAAGCCACATCTTATGACCACGCAACAGCGAGCAAAAGCTTTTACTCGCCCTTTGGTCACTGCCCAGGCCAGCCATCCTTCATCCCGCTGGGAATCTCCCCAGCAAAAGGTCCAACGTCATCAAGCCCATCAGTGACTTAAAGCTCAAAGAGCCACCACTCGCCGCACAAGCAGCCCTCTCTCCTATGGACAGCGACGCAGAGGAAGGTCTGGCCATGGCTCCGGTTCCCAACTCTGCCCCGAGGCATCGACTCTTCTCCAGACCCGGCGCTAGCGCCTCGGCTTCAGATCCAGCCCCAGAGGCTCCCGTTTTCATGCTCCTGGCACCACATCCCCGAGCGCCAGGCAAGCTTTTCTTCTTCTCTGCCACATCCTAGGTCCGAGTGAAAGCTCCCAAAGCAGCCGCGTCCAAATGCATTACATGCACCTATGCACGTGATGAGACTTCATAGGAGAGAGAAGGACCATGGAAGCTGGAGGGCTCCTTACTTGAATCAATGTCGAGGCTGCCCAAATCTTATAACTCCCAGCAACATCATCTCCTAACCATCCAACTTCAGCGGACTCTCCCATCCGCTCATCTCCAACGACCGTTGGCTGCTCGGGCTTCCCTCGGCGACCTCTAGCTCCCGAGTTCGACTCCGACTCTTGTCCGTGGCTCTGCTCCAGCGTCCCCGGCTCTGGATCCCATCTCTCTCTTCACTGCACTCCAAAAATGGGTCCCCAGCTTCATTTCGGAAAGGAGCTGGTCATCAACCGACTCCAGGCGCCGTCCCAACTTGATTCCCTGGGGGGCAGACCACCAGCGGGCGGAAATGCTCAAGTCCACATAGGGAAAATAGGGGTGCTACAAGAGCTAAGTACGATGCACCTAAGACAGTTTTCTTTCATTGACACTTAAAAATGTCATGCAGGGAAGACCAACCTTGTATCAGCTTTCAAGACAAACCTCGTGTTGGCATTTCAAAAGCCCGACCCCGGTCGGCACCAAAGCCCTGGGCCAGCCAGGCATGAAGCCCAGTGTACCACTGGCAGAGCGGTGTACCACCGGCTCTCAGCAACAAAAGCCCGATCCCGGTCGGCACCAAAGCCCTGGGCCAGCCAGGCATGAAGCCCAGTGTACCACTGGCAGAGCGGCGTACCACCGGCTCTCAGCAACAAAAGCCCGACCCCGGTCGGCACCAAAGCCCTGGGCCAGCCAGGCATGAAGCCCAGTGTACCACTGGCAGAGCGGTGTACCACCGGCTCTCAGCAACAAAAGCCCGACCCGGTCGGCACCAAAGCCCTAGGCCAGCCAGGCATGAAGCCCAGTATACCACTGGCAGAGCGGTGTACCACCGGCTCTCAGCAACAAAAGCCCGACCCCGGTCGGCACCAAAGCCCTGGGCCAGCCAGGCATGAAGCCCAGTGTACCACTGGTAGAGCGGTGTACCACCGTCTCTCAGCAACAAAAGCCCGACCCCGGTCGGCACCAAAGCCCTGGGCCAGCCAGGCATGAAGCGCAGTGTACCACTGGCAGAGCGGTGTACCACCGACTCTCAGCAACAAAAGCCCGACCCCGGTCGGCACCAAAGCCCTGGACCAGCCAGGCATGAAGCCCAATGTACCACTGGTAGAGCGGTGTACCACCGGCTCTCAGCAACAAAAGCCCGACCCCGGTCGGCACCAAAGCCCTGGGCCAGCCAGGCATGAAGCCCAGTGTACCACTGGCAGAGCGGTGTACCACCGGCTCTCAGCAACAAAAGCTCGACCCCGATCGGCACATGAAGCCCTGCACCAACCAGGCATGAAGCCCGACACCCGTCGGCACATGAAGCCCTGCACCAACCAGGCATGAAGCCCGACGCCCGTCGGCGCATGAAGCCCTGCATCAGGCAAGGATCAGCCACTTGGGAGGTAACGCCCCTTTCGCCTTGCTGGGGTAGGCCCGCTTCATCTCAGGGGCGAGGGGGCATCTGATGTGGCTGATCCAATGTCGTTAGAGAACCGTGAAGGAAGCTGATAGAGCCCCGCTTCGACCTCCAAGGCCCATCTCGACCTCCGCATCGGCAGCGGTCCATTCTCATCTCGGTGTCGGTCTCGATGTCGGCTCTGGCCTACCTTGACCTCCTGGTCCATCAACATCCTTCCCCAAGACCCATTTCAGGCTCGGCCACATATGAACAGTGCCGGGGGTCGGCCATGTATGAACAGTGCCGGGGGTCGGCCATGTATAAACAATGCCAGGGGTCGGCCATATACGAACAGTGCCGGGGGTCGGCCATGTACGAACAGTGCCGGGGGTCGGCCATGTATGAACAGTGCCGGGGTCGGCCATGTACGAACAGTGCCGGGGGTCGGCCATGTACGAACAGTGCCGGGGGTCGGCCATGTACGAACAGTGCCGGGGGTCGGCCATGTACGAACAGTGCCGGGGGTCGGCCATGTACGAACAGTGCCGGGGGTCGGCCATGTACGAACAGTGCCGGGGGTCGGCCATGTACGAACAGTGCAGGGGGTCGGCCATGTACGAACAGTGCAGGGGGTCGGCCATGTACGAACAGTGCCGGGGGTCGGCCATGTACGAACAGTGCCGGGGGTCGGCCATGTACGAACAGTGCCGAGGGTCGGCCATGTATGAACAGTGCCAGGGGTCGGCCACATATGAACAGTGCCAGGGGTCGGCCATATATGAACAGTGCCATGTGAACAGTGCCATGTAAACAGTGCCATGCAAGTGAACAGTGCCATGCAAGTGAACGGGCTTCAACTCCAAACTGCATCTTCTGTCCCAATGGCTGCACTTTGGGGCCCATACGCCTAACTTTATCACTCATCGTTGTCCGTGCAGGAATGCAAAAAAAAGATGACGTAAGGGACACGTCTGGCAAGCGCCGTAGCGGTTAGCCATGCCCTGCAGCACCCCATGCTTCACGGACATCAGTTAATGCTCTGACTAGTGACAGCACCCCATGCTTCACGGACATCAGTTTCGACACTTCACCCATCAAAGTCATCATTATGGAGCCTCAACCACTCAAGCCAGACAAACTCTTAAGCGTCTATAAAATGGGTAAGAGGGACCCCTGACCAGGTAACACACTCATAACACTCCTAAACGCTCATACAGAGAGCTCCTCTCTGGGCCTCTCTCTCTCTTTTTCGAGCTTCCTCAAGCTCACGGCTGATGCCCAGACCACTGACTTGAGCATCGGAGGGTCCCGCTGGGGCCCCTTCGGCCCTCGGGACTTGCTTGCAGGCGCGAGGAGCTCACTGGAGGAGACGACCGAATGCTCGAGGCCGGTGATTTGGCGTCATCACATTGCATGTCTAATTCTTTTCTTAAACTAAGCTCACCAATTCATGTCGATTGCCCTCTGCAGGGGGAATTTGAAATCTTCCATGCAGGGGGGAATTACTGAAATTTGAGCTCAGACACCAGGGAATCTTCACTCGAAAGCCTATGAAATGATTCAAGTGATGCCTGAAAACCTTCAGCTCACCGAGCACCAACGGCAGGACATTTGGCCAAAATCTTATGAAGCCGATCCTCCCACCTTGGGATATATTGGGGTTTATTTCTTTGGAAAAGAACTTCCAGAGTACGGCTTCCACTGACTCTTTTGTTGCTCTGCAACTAATTTTTAGCAGCAAAAGTTGTCAGAAGACAATTAGATCACACAACCACCTAAATGAACCAAAGTTTCCCTTATATTATGAGGCTGGTACTGTTCTTATCTAATCTACCTACCTGGCTTTGTAGGCATAGAGACCCGTACAGGAACTTAATAAAAAGGATGGACAGATCCGATGAAGCACTCCAGTGCGACCTGGGAGAAATCAAGTTGCTGTTATTTATGTCGACGGATTTAGATGAGGAATCCCTGGGTAAGTTTTCACCATTGAGTGTGAACTATTACACCACAGCCCTAGATTTGTTACTTCTTCCGTAAACCGAAATGTCTTTTCTTTTTTTTTTTGATAAAATATATATTACTATTCTATGATTTAAGCTCAGATTACACCTATGTGTTTGAAATGTTACGTTTAACTATCATGTGCTTTAAATTCTATCAAATTATGCACATGCTACGCTTAACTATTATATGTTTTAAATACTATTAAATTATGCTTATATAGTTAGAAATGTTATATTTAACTATTCATATATTTTTAACTTATTTAACCTTTACTTAATGTGCCCAAACTTTCATATAGGTGTAATTTGATGGTGTTTAAAGCATATAGTATTTAAGTGTAACTGATCAAACTACACGGTCGTAATTTGATAAAAATTAAAACATATGGTGGTTAAATGCATCATTTTAAATCACATGGATGCAATTTAATAATCCTTAAATCATAGAAAAGTAATTTATATTTTACTTTGTTTTTGCTAATCTTTTTGCTTGTAACTATCCGAATCTGAATCATGTTCATCAGAATGAAAGCAGTTATAGATTTATTTGACTTTTTACCTGAGTCTACTTGCCCATCTCCCACACTAGTAAACCTTGTAGACTCTCAATGCAACTCAACTCATCTAAGCCTTTTTTCAACTACATGGGATCAGCTTCATCAATCTGCTTCCTCCACTATGCTCTATTAGGACTAAGTCAACACTCAAATTATAAATAGTTATATCTTTTTTAATTATTTTTATCCATATTAGTTTAGATCTACCTCTATCTCTATCATTACCATAGAATATTGTTAAAAAATTACTCTTTCTGAATGGAGCATTTAAAGGCCTTCGTTGTATATGTCTAAACAACCTTAATCGATTTTCTCTCATTTTATCTTCAATTGGGGCTGCTCCTATCATTTCTCGTATATGATTATTTTTAATTCTATCTTTTAAAGTTTTACCACATATCTATCTTAACATGCAACTTAATTTATTCACGTATTGTTTCAGTATTGCCCAACACCTTATTTCCATATAGTATAGCTAGTCTAATAGCTATTTTTAGAATTTTTCTTTTAATTTTAATGGGATGCTTCGATTATACAATACTTCCGAAGCACTCCTCCACTTAATCCATCCTGTTTTAACTCTATGATTCACATCTTCGCCTATTTTACCTTCTTACTGGATAATTGATCCCAAATACCTAAATTTTTTACTCCTTGTTATCTCTTGGCTTGCAATCTTTATTGTCTCTTTATTTGTATTTCTACTTCCACTAACATTATATTTTTTATGTATTCAGACTTAGTTCTACTAATCTTGATACCCTGAGATCCTAAAGCCTCTATCCAAATATCTAACTTAGCATTTAATCTAGATTTAGTTTCATCAATCAATACTATATCGTCTGCAAATAACATACACCAAGAGACATCATCTTGAATATGTTTGGTTAATTCATCCATAAATAATACAAAAAGATACGAACTTAAGGTAGATCCTTGATGTAAACCTACAGTAATTAAAAACTCACTAGTTTCTTCTATTGTTATTTTAACAATAGTTATTGCTCTATCATACATATTTTTTATCAATTCTATGTACCTTTTGGTTACTCCTTTTTTTCTCTAAAATTCATCATATTATTTCTCTAGGTACTCTATCATATGTTTTCTTTAAATCAATAAAGACCATATGAGATCCTTATATATTTTCTTTAAATCAATAAAGACCATATATATGAGATCCTTTTTTGTTCTCTATATCTCTCCATTAATCTTTTTAATAAATAAATAGCTTTCATGGTCTATCTTTCATGTATAAATCCAAATTGATTATTTGACACCAAAGTTTCAGCTCTTATTCGATTTTCTATTACTCTCTCTTCCATAATTTTATTGTATGACTCATCAACTTAATCCCTCTATAATTTCGCATAATTTTGAATATCTTCTTTATTTTGTATATGGGTATTAATATACTTTTTCTTCAATCATTCGGTATTCTTTTAGTTGCTGCAATATTGTTAAATAAATTGGTTAGCCATATAACTCTAATTTCTTCTAAGCCTTTTCAAATCTCAATAGAGATTGCATCTGACCCTTATTTCTTTGTATTTTTTATTTTACTCAAAACTTTTGCATCTGGCCCTAAAGCCTTTGTATGTAAACCTTGTAGATTGATTCTCTCTAATTCATGGCATGCTTTGCACCTTTCAAGACTTTGCTTTAAATTTGCTAGTCTGATAAAATTTTACGCAGCCCAAAATTATAATATGAAGCGTTTATGACAAATGATAAATTTACCCAATATAATGGGCTAACTGCATGAATTCGGCACATTTTTTATTTAAGCTTATTATGCTCCTTTCTGAATCTTGCCTAGCAATCAGTTTCATTTCCTAATAGCCTATATTGTTCATTGAAGTCCACCCTTTCATATCAAAGTATTGGTAAAGGATAGTTGATATATATGCAGGAAGTTATTTTATTTCTTTAGTGCAGTCTAATGCAGTTAAGTGCAAGTTCACATATAATTATAAATTGCATAGATCTTGTCCTGCAACTAACTTATTGTTACAAATTGTTGATTGTAATAATGACAAATGTCCAGCGGCACTGAGATCTGAACACAGGAACAATAAATTCCTGTGGGGTTTGTTTCTGCCCAAAAAGCCTAATTGTTGATTGTAATAATGACAAATGATGCTGATGTAGTTGCTGCTGAAACTTTGCTGCTCCTTAAATCAGAAGGTAGTGAGAGGGTTCAAATGGTGGATGAACCTGAATTCCCTCTGGGCTTTGAAGGATACATTCTGGGCCTTGAAGGATTCACTCATGAAACAAACCCACCTGGCTACCCACAGAAAAGGAACAGACTCAACTAATTAAGCCAGGAATATTGCTGGAAAAAGAACTGTTTTTTTTATCAGGTATGAAATGTCATGACATTTATGATCATAAGCTTTAAGGCCCATGACCCATCTTTTAAATCTACAGCTTCTGGTAATTAAACAGATATAAGATGTCAATGATGCAATGTTTCTATATCATTAGAATTACCAGCTGGACAGTCATTGAGTTTTGATTAGATTGCCAACTTAGATTTCAGGCATCCGGTCACTTTCTTTATTTTCCTCAAACGAAGTTGTCAGAGACTTACATAGCTTAACTCATGTAGTCCTGCACTGTGATTTTTGTGGACAGATTACAAAACCAGGAAGCAGAACCTGCTACAACAATAAGCATATGACCAAGAGAATAAAGAACATGTAGAGCTATAGAAAAACCCCTTCTTATGTTGGATGTGTATCAAAACTGATGTCATTATGCATGCTTTTAGTTGTTTCAGCTGAAGGTGAATGGGATCCATGTTAAGTACTGAACTTTGTCTCTTGTTTTAAGTTGTAACAGAGCTTGCTATTTGTACTTTCCATATTGTTGGTTATTAAATCTGTTTGTGAATAATTGTGTAACCATCTAAAATTAGTCTGACATTAGATGAAAAAAAAAGTATTATATGCTTATAACTTAAGTCCACTTGCTACCCATTAACTTCCAATCAAGTTTTATGGGCCATATGGTTTCAGTCCACTAATGAAGTTAATTGTGTCAATGGGTGGTCTTGGAACGTTATAAATGTTATCAGAACCGATCCAAGTGTGTGAAAATTGGTAGGCTATGAAACTGTAGTAGAATTTCTAGAGTTAGGAAGTTGATGTGTATCATTCTTTTTTTTTATGTTAATGTGTTTTCTGATGTTTCCTCAAGACTATTTTCTGGCTCATGATTTGCCAATAATTGCCTCAGGGAGATAACAATGTCGTGGGAGTACTATGTTTCTCTTGCTTTTAATTGACCCGTCCAATCCAAATTGGATCAACTATATTTTGGTTTGTACAATTATTCCCTTCATGGTTGATTAAGCAGTCTTTGTTGGGGTTTAGTCCTTGATGAACACCACTGAGATTAGCCTCGCTGAAGAATTACCCTGGGCTTTTACTCTTTGTTGCCAACGATCAGATTGGCGCAGCATTAACACGTCCGTTCTTGAATCCTTTGATCCAGAGTTCAAAACATTCTTCCTGGGAGGGAAACCTCACATGAACTCTCCCAGCATTGAAAAAGGAAAGATGGGCTCGCTGGAACAACTCCATGAAGACCCCCACGCATTACAAAGCCTCCACGGCTTCGTCCTTTAAAGCAGATTCACGCGAGCACCGAAGCATTGATTTTCCTGTAAGTGGGATTCTAAGAAAGCATCCATGAAGCACACAACGCTCTCATGACTGGAACAACCCCCTCCCATCGTGCTCCTGAAACACCGAAGGAGCCAACACCTCAGCAGGAGGAGGGAAGATAGAGAGGTAATGAGAAAAATTCTTGGGAGAAAAGAATCTATGTTTTATTCCATCCAAACCCTAAATACTAGGGTTTAAAAACATTCACCAAGTAGGCCAGGCTCAGAATCAACAAAAACTCCCATGGACTAATCCAATGAGATTAAACTAATCCCCAAGCCCGTGTACTCCCGTGACTTGATTTAATCTCAACCCTTGGACCCACACCCAGTCCAATACAAGTTAGCCCCCTTGGGCCTTGATAGCACCACACCAGGCCCAACAATCTTCACCTTGATGCTTTTAAGGCCTCAGCACATTAGCTGCAATCCCTACGAAAGCTATCTCGTGGAAGAGCCTTGGTTAGTGCATCTGCTGGGTTCTTCTTAGTACGTGCCTTCATCAGCTCCACTTTACCTTCTTCTACTAACTCTTTGTAGTCGAAGCCTTCCTTTCGATAGTATCTTTTGCTACTAGTCCTACCTTGTACCTGATATCCCTTGCTCTGAAGGCTCTTTCTTGCACTGATAAACCCATTTGCAATCAATTGGTTTCTTTTCTTGTGGCAATTGGACTACCTGCCATGCGCCAGTCTTGTGGAGAGACTGCATCTTCTCTACCATAGCCTGGACCCACCTATCTCTATCCTGGCTATCCTGACTCTCCACAGCCTCCTCATAGGTGTAAGGGTCTTCATTCACTATCACCAGAGTATATGACATCAAATCCTCGAAAATGTATCAAACTTGTGGTTGCACGTTTCTCCTGGGCATGTGCAATACAATCCTAGTATTAGTCCCTTGCTCAGCTGCATCCTTCTGAGTCCTCTGCTCAGCTGCATCCTACTGAACTTTCTGGCTTCTGACCCTTCTACTAGTCCTCTCCATCTAAATCTCAAATCCTCATATTCCACTAGCAAATAGCACGACTGTGTAGGAGGTCATATGACTTATGTTATCGTGTTCCATCTCCTGCAGTCCCTACTGTGCATATGTACCATCTTTACTTTGGAGGATCGAGCTCTCATCGAAGATCACATCTCTACTGATGACAACCTTCTTCTTTAAGGGGTTCCATAGCCGATACCCCTTGATTCCCTTTAGATAGCCCAGGAATACCATCTTCTTAGATCTGGCATCTAACTTGCTCTGCTCCCCAGCACCAACATGCACATATGCCATGCATCTATACATCCTCAGATGGTTCAAGCTTGTCTTCCCTCCAGACCATATCTTCTTTGGAATGCCTCCATCCAACCTGGTGTGCGGTAATTGATTGATCAAGTAGCTAGCTGCACCTACTACGTCAATCCAGAACATCTTTGGAAGCCCTACCTGCAGCCTCAAGCATCTTGCTTTTTCAATAGTATTTTATTCATTCTCTTAGCTACCCTTTCTTGTTAAAAAGTTTCTATCACTGAGAAGTGCCTTTTGATGCCCCACTCCTCATGAAATCTCTGGAACTCCCTGCTGGTGTATTCGTCGCCATTGTCTGACCTCAGACACTTTACACTCCTACCCTGCTCCTCTACCTTAGCCTTTCATATTCTGAACTTGATGAAGACCTCTTATTTCTTCTTCATGAAGTAGATCTACTGCTTCATTGAGAAATCATCTATCAGGGTCAAAAAGTATCTAGTCCCATTCCTTGTAGAAACCAGGGCTAGTCTCCAAACATCCATGTGTACTAGCTCCAAGGGTTCTGCACTCCTAGCTATGCTGACCAAGAACTGCACTCTCCTCTGCTTCACCATCTGACATGGCTCACAGATCTTTATGACTTCACCACTCAAGTCCGAAAGTAGCCCTCTCTTGCTCAGTTCTTTTATCCCCCTTGTCTCCCATGTGGCCTAGGTGGTAACGCCACATCCTATACACATCCCAAGAATTCTGTTCCATAACTGCTACCTCAGATTTCACAATCACCACAGAGCCCTCCAACATGTATATGTTGTTTTTCAGCCTTTTTTCTCTCATCATGACTATAGCTTCATTGGAGATGTTCAGAACTCCACTCCTGGCATGACTGCTGAAGCTATATCCAGTTTGCTCCAGGTATCCCAGTGACACCAAATTTTTCTTAAGTTCTGGGATATGCTTCACGCTGGTAAGAGTGCACACCATGCCATCAAACATTTTCACCCTCATTGTGTTAATCCCTGCCACCTTGCATGGGTGATCATCTTCAAGAGTCACACACCCCTCATCAACCTCTGTGTAAGTGCTGAACCACGATCGGTTGGAAGTGTAATGATAAGAACAAGTTGAATCCAAGGTCCATACCTTACCTCTGTGTTGTGCCTATGACCATCTGATATCACTAAGAGATCATCCTCCACCTTTTGGCCTGTAATTATACTCATAGACTCAGATCCTTCCTTTTCTTCCTTTTAATTTTTTTTCTTAGGACAATCCCTTTTAAAATGTCCTACCTCACCATAATTGTAGCACTTAGCCTCCTTGGACCTTATCCCCTAGGCCTGCTCCTGTCCCTGTCTCTACGTGACCCTTCCCCAATTGATAGACCCTCCTGAAGAATAGCTTTTTTGGTTATCTTTTCCCTCTGCTCATTCGTTCGAAGCACCGAGATAATATCTTTATAAAACAATGTCTCCTTCCTGTAGAGTAGTGCCGTGACCAATGAGTCATGTGATGTGGGCAGCGAACACAATAGTAAAAGTGCCTTATCTTTCTCCTCCATCTTGACCCTGACATTCAGCAATTCATTGCTTATCTGGTCAAACACCTAGAAGTGGCCCAGTACATCTCCACCTTCTGACATCTGAAGGCTGTAGAGGTGCTTCTTGAACATCAACTTGTTGCACATATTCTTTCCCAAATAGATGGCTTGCAACTTTGACCAGAGTTCCTTCAGGCTCTTCTCCTCTAGCACTGAATAAAGGGCTGAATCAGTCAGACATCCTCTGATCACTGAATATTGTCACGCCCCAGACCCAAATATTGGGCTGGGGTGACAACCCGCCGCGTGCCGGGCACGCAAGGCGTCTTAAAAATCTTGATATACAATTCAAAAGGCAATAAATATGAAAACCAACCATAATACAAATGATAGTAGTAAGTTTTGGGTATCAAACCCTACATCCAAGTCATGCTAATAAAGTTGGGCTACAACAAGCCCTACACACAACATAATAGGATTACACCAATGCAATGGTTCTTTTATTTATTGAAAGCTCCATCAACTCCATCATCAACCCTGAGGCTCTGAAAAACATGGTGAAGGTTTAATGAGTTTACACTTAATAAGTAAGCCTATTATACAATCATATTATATTTAACATGCTATCAACATATGCATTTGTCAACTTAACATAAATTGAACATTTGATAATCATCAGAATATGCATTCTAGCAAACTCACTGTTTATGTAATTATAGATTTCTATGTGTCCCATGGCCCTGCAATACCTCAATCAGAGCACATCCTCCAGATGCGTGGCCATCAACATCCACAGAACACATTGTACGATGTGTGGGGCCATACCATAACAGAACACACTCTACGATGTATGTGACCATAAAAATCATACAGAACACATTGTAAGACATGTGGGGCCATACCAAAACAGAACACACTCTACGGTGTGTGTGGCCATAAAAATCATACAGAACATGTCTACAATATGTGGGGCCATATCATAACAGAATACATCTCCAGTGTGTGAGGCCATAAAAATCAAACAGAACACATCTACAATGTGTGGGGCCATAGTAAAGGAGAACCGTGGCGACACATATAAATCTATTTAATATTTTCATCACATGTGCATCATGCATCTGTATTTCACAATATCTCACAGTGGTCTGCACAGTACAAGGAAATGCATATAATCACCTCAATATAAACATGTCGTACAGGCAATCATAATTCTGGCATATACATCAATAAATCATTTCTTACAATATTACCAATCATTATAATCATATAATTGTTCATTTGAAATCCACAGTTTCATGCTACATAGATAATTCAGTTAATTTATAAAAATGCATGCAAACTATATATACTTAATTTATTAATTAAACAATTAAATTTCATAATAGTCTTACTTACCTCCTACGCAAAATCCAAGTGATGAACCAACTAATCAGATGTCTGGGCACCTACAGGATCAATGTACATAATTAATTCACGGAAATCTAATTAATAAAATGACCCTTAAGACCCTACCTAGACTAGTTCACGGGCCCAACTTCGGGCTCGAATATCTCCCACTATACACACCCAATTGGGGAAGTAAAAATACCCCAAGAAACTAGAATTCACCCAAATTCTAGCCATATAATTATTTTACTAAACCCGGCCCGTTACGGGGCCCAAAAATTGGCCCAAACATCCAACGCTGCACGGCCCAAAAGGCCAGAACCGACCGGCCTAGCCGGCCCGGTTCATCACCGCCCACCCGATCCCCTGTTTCACCGAACAGGGGACGGGGACATAGCCGGCGGCCGGGGCCACCGCCGGCCAAATTGAGGGCAGCCCGGCCGCCGCCGCGGCCGGCCACCAAACTCCCGATCTCTCCCTTAATTTCACCCATCTTCTTCCACTCTACCGCGCGGCATGATGCTGTGCCGGCGGCACGGCCGGCCACCTTGGCCGGCCGGACCTCCACCGGACGCACGCCCGGCGCCGGTGGAGGCGACAGGCCAAAGCTCGGGCCCGGCGAGGCGGCGAGCACGCCGCCGGACCCGAACCAATCGGCGTTCGACTTCCGCCACCGCGTGAGAGGAGGGCCAATTGGCCCTCTCTCTCCTCTCTCTCCACCACCACCCCGCCGGACGCCTCCTCCGGCGCCGGCGGAGTCGTCGGCCAGATCTCAGGCCCGGCGAGGCGGCGAGCATGCCGCTGGGCCTGAACCAAGGGGGTCGATCGGGTTGATTCCATTGCTTCTCTGCCTCCCGAGCTCTCTCTATCCCTCTGTCTCTCTCTCTCTCACGCTGTCTCTCTCTCGCTCTCTCTTTCTCTCTCCCGCTCGCTCTCTCTCTCTCTCTCTCTGAGGTAGGGAATTACCTGATGGATGAAGTGTGCCCGCATGAAGGAAGGGTCCTCATCCTCCCTATTTAATCACTTGAGCAGCGCATCGGATCGAAGGTTTCCCGGAAGACTAAGCACTTCACCTGGAGCGAAGCGTTAGTCCGAGGAACTCAACAGTCAGGAGCTTGGTTCATCTGAACCAAGCCTGGTTCATCTGAACCAAATCTGGTTCGTTTGAACCGGGTACTACATTCTCCCCTCCTTATAAAAATTTTGGCCTCGAAATTGTTATACTATAAGTCTCAAAAGTCAACAATCTGAGATAGATAAATTACCTTCAAATAATTGTGGATACTTCGATTTCATCTCTTCCTCAAGCTCCCAAATAGCCTCCCTCTCAGAGTGATCTCTCAGAGTGATTAATCCACTGAACTTTGACATAAGGGATGGTACGTCGTCTTAGAATCTGATCCTTGCGATCCACGATACGCACAGAGTTTCTCATATGATAAATCCTTCCTCAACTGAATAGGCTTATAAGCTATAACATGATTAGGGTCTGAAACATATTTCCTCAGCATAGATACATGGAATACATTGTGAACTCCAAATAAGATCGGGGGCAGTGCTAAGCTGTATGCAACCTCCCCAATTCCATAACATAAGGAATACTACACCATCACAGAACTTAATCCTTGCGGTCCACAATGTGCACAAAATGATCTTCATAGGTTAATTCTTTCTTAAGCTAAATTGGTTCAAGTTCTAACACATAACGGGGTTTGAAATATACCTTCTCAGTCATAAAGGTATGAAACACATTGAACACCCCAAAGTAATGAAGACAGTGCTAATCTATAAGCCACCTCCTATTCCTTGATCAACATCTCAAATAGCCCAATAAATTGAGGACTCAATTCACCTCTAAACACAAATCTCATCACATAATTGATTAGTAAGACTTCCAAATGATTTTCAACCTGAAATTTCAAATCTTAACTTTTCTATTAACTCTGAGCTACATGAAGCTGCTTTAATTAATGATACTTTTCATAGTTGTTAAACCAGCTTAGTAACCAAAATTGTCTCCCTCATTTTATTTCAATAAAAAGGGGATCTATACCTTATATCATAGACAACTTAAATGAATCATTTGAATGTTGGCTTGGTAATCAATAAATAAGCAATTTCACTAAGGGTAAGAAACTATACCAAGCACTTTCTAAATCCATCACACAGTCTCACAGTATATCATCAAAAGCTAATTGGTTCATGCAGATTGTCCATCTATTTGAGGGTGGAAGGCTGGACAGAAATTCAGCTTAATTCACTAAGCCTTATGAAGACATCATCGATTTAGGAGAGTGAGACAAATGGGTTCAGACTCAATTTACGCAGTTTACCATTAAACCAAAAACAAATATTAACATTTTTATCTCACTAAAATTTCATCCTCGAAATTAAATGTCCACAAATTTTGTACCATTAAAGATACTCACTAGCAAACTTTTATTTCATTCCTAGGTACCCAAATGACATATCCAACTTTCAAAATTAATTTGATCTTTCTACCAAATAAAATTGAATTCCTTAAGAAGTATTTCTTTCCTGTCATCTTTTTTTTTTTTTTAACTTCTCACAACACAATCATCATAAATATCATAGAATCCATCACATGTATTATGTCATCCATTCTTAAGGTTAATAACCTATATCAATTACTGTTAATTCCTCGATAAGACAGTTCCAAGTTCTTTTGAATTAAGTATAAGATAGTTTTCTTCCAATGCTCTCTCAACTCATAAATAGTTGAATGTGCCATTAATCATTACGACACTTATTTCAATCATCATAACATACTTGGTTTCACTCTTGAATACTTCAAGCTAACATCAATGAACATTAACCAATCATTTAGGATATCTTTCATAATTATCATAATCAACTAATTTAATTTCTTTGAATAATAGTGCCATCATTAATCATCAGTATGATTAATTTATCTCCTTCATATTTATCAATAATACCACCATAACCAATCAATTTCTCTTGAATAGGTCAGTATATCCTCAATAAATAATGCAATTTAAATGATTCAAATTCTTGAATCGATTATTTTATTACCAATGATTATCAAAATCATCTATAGATTATGCAATGTCTCATGCCATAACATGACCAACTAATTTAAACCCTTCAAATATCTCAAAGTGACTTCACTAATCTAGCTCAGATGGATACAAGACTTATAAGGTCAATAAAGATTGAAAATGCACTTACCATCCGAAAGACATAATTGAAAATTATAGTAATCTCTCTATGACTTGAAAGTGATAATAGATGTACCCTTAACCATAATCCATAACTGATAATCAAAAATAAAATCATCTCCCTCCTATTTTCTTAACAATAATTATGCACTTATGGATGATTGATAATTTATCCATCCTGGAGAAAGATATCTACTTAGGAACTATGAAGAAAGGTACAATAAGTATGCACAATAAATTAATGAACATATATCTTGATTTAGAAATCTATTAACAGATGAAAATTCCCATGAAATTCTTTATCAGTGGAGTTTATCTATTCTCATTATTGCTAAAATCTTTCACTTTCTACCATCAAAATATTTGATCATTTATAGCCAAAATCAGTTCTAAAGATTAATAGAGTCTACTGCTCTCAAAAACTTAAACAGTAATTGTCTCAGAATTTAAAATTTTATATTCTTCCTAAATGGTCCATCAAGATATAATATGCAGTCAACTATTTCATTAGCATCAATATCAACCATCTCCATATCTAGCAAATTAACAATCAGTTTTGAACATGCAATATCCATAATAAAAGTTCTCTTAGTAAAATTCACTATATATACTTATCCATCCAGACTCAAATTCAGAAAGTACTCAATTGTGATTGATCAAAAACATGTAATTAACTATTCCATTCCCAAAATATCATCAATATTAATCATCCCTATAACCAGCAGATTAGCTCATAATCTTAAACTTATAATATCAACAATGTAAGTTCCACTATAAAAATTCATTATACATCCACATTCAAATTTAGATTTACTAACTTCAAATCCACATATCAACTCAATTGCAATATGAACATAATGATGTTATCTTAGTCATATTAGTCATCAATTGAAATTTTCAACTACTATATTATATTCCATATATTCATTTATCTTTTATTGCATATCCAATTAAAAGTTTCATCTCCCATATTATTTAAAGGTCTGAAACTGCTACGAGTCATTCCAACAAGTTTGACGGAGCTAAAACCTCTAGAAGCCCCTAGGCCTCCCCACTGGTCAAGGCTACCAGCCAGGGAGCCCACATAATATCATTGGCTTGCGATGGTTCATTCTTAATCCCTATCAAATTTGTAATTCAATTAATATCTTGATAAACTTTAAATTTCAAGCTTCCAAAGCATAATTCATGAAATTCCTTGAAAGTCATAATTGTCTCCATATCATCCTAGTATTTTGCCTAGAGTGCCAGGTTTCCCTAAGTATAATGTCATCAAAATATGTTCTCAATGTGTTATCATGTCAATATGTCCGTGTCCCTAGGGTCAAAATCTGAGCTCTGATACCATAAAAGCTGTCATGCCCCAGACCCAAATATTAGGCTAGGGTGACAACCCGCCACGTGCCGGGCACGCAAGGCGTCTTAAAAATCTTGATATACAATTCAAATGGCAATAATATGAAAACCAACCATAATACAAATGATAGTTATAAGTTTTGGGTATCAAACCCTACATCCAAGTCATGCTAATAAAGTTGGGCTACAACAAGCCCTACACACAACATAATAGGATTACACCAATGCAATGGTTCTTATTTTATTTATTGAAAGCTCCATCAACTCCATCATCAACCCTGAGGCTCTGAAAAACATTGTGAAGGTTTAATGAGTTTACACTCAATAAGTAAGCCTATTATACAATCATATTATATTTAACATGCTATCAACATATGCATTTGTCAACTTAACATAAATTGAACATTTGATAAGCATCAGAATATGCATTCTAGCAAACTCACTGTTTATGTAATTATAGATTTCCTATGTGTCCCACGGCCCTGCAATACCTCAATCAGAGCACATCCTCCAGATGCGTGGCCATCAACATCCACAGAACACATTGTACGATGTGTGGGGCCATACCATAACAGAACACACTCTACGATGTATGTGGCCATAAAAATCATACAGAACACATTGTAAGACATGTGGGGCCATACCATAACAGAACACACTCTACGGTGTGTGTGGCCATAAAAATCATACAGAACATGTCTACAATATGTGGGGCCATATCATAACAGAATACATCTCCAGTGTGTGAGGCCATAAAAATCAAACAGAACACATCTACAATGTGTGGGGCCATAGTAAAGGAGAACCGCGGCGACACATATAAATCTATTTAACATTTTCATCACATGTGCATCATGCATCTATATTTCACAATATCTCACAGTGGTTTGCACAGTACAAGGAAATGCATATAATCACCTCAATATAAACATGCCGTACAGGCAATCATAATTCTGGCATATACATCAATAAATCATTTCTTACAATATTACCAATCATTATAATCATATAATTGTTCATTTGAAATCCACAGTTCCATGCTACATAGACAATTCAATTAATTTATAAAAATGCATGCAAACTGTATATACTCATTTATTAATTAAACAATTAAATTGCATAATAGTCTTACTTACCTCCTACGCAAAATCCAAGTGATGAACCAACTAATCAGATGTCTGGGCACCTACAGGATCAATGTACATAATTAATTCACGGAAATCTAATTAATAAAATGACCCTTAAGACCCTACCCAGACTAGTTCACGGCCCAACTTCGGGCTCGAATATCTCCCACTATACACACCCAATTGGGGAAGTAAAAATACCCCAAGAAACTAGAATTCACCAGATTCTAGCCATATAATTATTTTACTAAACCCAGCCTGTTACGGGGCCCAAAATCGGCCCAAACATCCAACGCTGCATGGCCCAAAAGGCCTGAACCGGCCGGCCCAGCCGGCCCGGTTCATCACCGCCCACCCGATCCCCTGTTTCACCGAACAGGGGATGGGGACATAGCCGGCGGCCAGGGCCGCCGTCGGCCAAATTGAGGGCGGCCCGGCCGCCGATGGCCGGGCCAGAGCCGGCCGCCGCCGCGCCGGCCACCAAACTCCCGATCTCTCCCTCAATTTCACCCATCTTCTTCCCGGACCTCCACCGGATGCACGCCCGGCGCCGGTGGAGGCGACAGGCCAAAGCTCGGGCCCGGCGAGGCGGCGAGCACGCCGCCAGGCCCGAACCAACCGACGGAAGCCGAACTCCGCCACCGCGCGAGAGGAGGGCAATTAGCCCTCTCTCCTCTCTCTCTCCACCACCACCCCGCCGGACGCCTCCTCCGGCGAAGGTGGAGTCGTCGGCCAGATCTCAGGCCCGGCGAGGCGGCGAGCACGCCCGGGCCTGAACCAAGGGGGTCGACCGGGTTGATTCCATTGCTTCTCTGCCTCCCGAGCTCTCTCTGTCCCTCTGTCTCTCTCTCTCTCACGCTGTCTCTCTCTCTCGCTCTCTCTCTCTCTCTCTCTCTGAGGCAGGGAATTACCTGATGGATGAAGTGCGCCCGCGTGAAGGAAGGGTCCTCATCCTCCCTATTTAATCACTTGAGCAGCGCATCGGATCGAAGGTTTCCCGGAAGACTAAGCGCTTCACCTGGAGCGAAGCGTTAGTCCGGGGAACTCAACAGTCAGGAGCTTGGTTCATCTGAACCAAGCCTGGTTCATCTGAACCAAATCTGGTTCGTTTGAACCGGGTACTACTGAATATACTTTCTTCTCCAACGACATCCACTACTTATCTATCATTTCATCTGGCCTTTCCTCCAAAGCTAGATCTAAACCCTGTTGCATAAGAAGGTTCTCTACCCGAACTTTCCATATAGAAAAACTTTTCTTTCCATCAAACTTCTTAAAATCTAATTTTATGCTGCTAGATCTCAACAAAAAAAATAGCACCAAAAATATTCCAAAAAATTGATAGACCTTGATGAAACAATGATTGGTTCTAGGAAATTCTTTGATATAATGGCATCAAATAAAATATAATTTGAAACACTGCCCCAAAACCATCAAATTTTGCACTACTAAATGATTGGAGATTCTTTCCTAAACAAATAGCAGAATTATATAAGTTGACTCTAACCTCGTGGCGGGAGACCATTTCCCATGAGGAATCGTCCGCACCTCCTTATGAACGAGGGGTCCTATGAACCCTAATCCTAATCCAAGAAACGGCCGGTATTATTAACCAAGGAGGGGAGCTATGAAAGCGAGCAAAGATACAAAAATGAGCGATGCGTGAGTCTTCAACGGTGGTGGAACGTTGGATCGAAACCAATAGGAGCGGATTTGGAAACAGGTTATTGGAACCGAGCCAAGCATGAGCTGAACTCGACCCATTTTAGACCAATCAAATAAATTGGACAGTTGGCTACAGGTAAGGTTCTGGGATTGGATGACGCACCAAAAAAAAAAAAAGAAATAAAAAAAAGGAAAAAATGGGTCCGGTTCGAAAATGGGTCAGGTTTGAGTTTATCCCCCCCAAAAATATTTTTTAAAGATTCTAAAAATTACCAATTAGGTGAATTAATAGATTTGAACTTAACCTTGAAAAAACACTTCTTACTAATATATAATTTTATTTTATTTATATAGATATAAAGATATAATTTATTTTTTATTTTTATGATAAAATAAATTTATTTTAATTTTGGGTTGGATAATTAGCTTAATCTAACTTGATTTGCATAATCAATTCGAAAAGGTTTGATTATGAGTTGAGGTTTAACTTTCTTTTTGAAAAAAATTGTTTTAAAATTTTCTTCAATTTTTGAGTTTTAAATTGGATAAAGGTCTGATAATGAAAAAAAAAAATCAATCTGGGGCTATTCTTACACCTAATGTTCAACCTTTAATGGTAAAGCTAGTTGGAGGTTGCATCTTCTATAGCTCCTTGGTAATTTTAGATGCAAAATTTGGATTTTAGCTAATCTAAACCTATTAGGGGATCAAATCAATCATAATTAATTATAAGTGCTTCCCCATTGGAAGAAATTAGATTTCATGTTAAATTCGCATAATTGGCATAGTGCATTTTAAATGATCGATTATATCCTATGTGGTGCCCCATATTGTGGGGTGCCTATTGGCATTTAAATAATATATTTTTTTAAATATTAAATTAAATTAGTTAAAAAATTAATTAATTTTTTTATTTTTTAATTAATTTAATTTTTAAAATTCAATTTTTAAAATTCAAATTTTAATTAATTTAATATTTAAAAATAAAATTAAAAAAATAATATATCAATTATTCTAATAATCTAATTAATTTTATATAACAAATTATTAAAAAATAAATTATTTTAAAATATAATAAATAAATTATAATAATTGAAAGTTTAATAATCAAAAAAATTGAATAAATGTTTAAAGATTAAAAATATATTTTAATATTAAAAAAATTAAATCTAGTATCTTCTACTTATATAAATACTTTGATTTAGAGGTATTTTGGGGTATTTTAAAAATTTTTAATAGATTTTATTTAGTATATGAATTTGATTTAGGAGTATTTTGGAAATTTGATGTTATATGACTGATGATCTGTTTGTCATACCAACATAGTAATTAATATTATTATAATATTACCAGTGTATACCAAACACAGTAATCAACATTACTGGTAATTTATCCAGTGGTAATCTATCTTGTAGGTAATTCACATTACCATTCAGGATTGCTGGTAATGCACCAAATGCACCTAAGATTATAAATTTGCATGCCCTTAAAAAAAATTATGTATATCCACAACACTTGTCAAACTATCATTCTTTTAATAAATGGATTATGCATGGGCATAAAATTATAGGAAAAAGATTCAAGTAATGTGAGTACATAATAGTGATAATCTATACTTGCAAATCTCGAGTTCTAATGAATGATAAATAGTTAGTTAAACAAAAAACGTGCATAGTTGCTCTCCATAATATATTCCACCACTAAATATAGGTTATTGAAGCTATCTTAATAAAGTTGATTAATTCACTTTAAAGATGACAAGCTAAAAAATATGTTTTGCATGATATATTTCACCACAATCGCTTGAGTTGATTCACTCTCAAAGATTACTATATGTAACATATCCTTTATATAATTTGTGTATGTTGAAAATAGGATTTAAGACCATCTTAAGAATAAACTTGGAACAACTCATTGTATTTTCATATTGCATGCTTCTAAAACATATTTTCAGGAAGCCACCATCACTTGTTAAACCATCATAATATTTTTTTTTAAAAAAAATAGACTATGTATACGTATTAATCATAGAGGAAGATTCAAGCAATATGACACTAGATTTTTTGAGGCACTTGTAATCTACCATCCACATGGTAATGATTTATACTTGCATATCTTAAGTTTTAGTGAATGATAAATAGTTTGTTGTACAAAAAATCTTAGTGCACCATGGTTCACCTAAGACTCACTTGAGTTGATTCATTGCCTTAAATATGATAAATTAAAAAATATAATCTGCATCAAATATTTTGACACTAAACAAATTACACCTTAACAGTTGATTTTTTTTTGGGTGACCTACAAGATTATCAAATCTACACAAACTCTGAAAATAAATTTTGTAACAATCTATAATTACTTTTCACACACCATAGCATTTTTCAAAGAAAGGACCATACAAGTGCATTAGACCAGTAAGGAAGTTCTAAGCAACACCATATTAGAATTTTTACATGGCATTACCAAGCTACCATTTATTAATTGACCAACTTAATAGTTATTTTTACTTTTTGAGCAACCCTGAGGATTATCAAATTCATGTGGCTTACAATAAATTTTGCAACTGTTTGTAATTATTTGATAGACTACCATAACTTTTTTAGTTAAGGAAGATCCAAGAAATGCCATACTAGATTTTTTACTAGGCATGTTAATCTATCATCGATTAATGGTGATGATCCATGCCTGCAAATATTGAGCTCAAATGAAGGTTTAGGTCATGCCTCTTCTATAGTACAAGGGACAACGTGAGGCTGATTCTTGATTTCTTAGACAATGATCTTCATCAGCAAAGGATTTTTTGGAGCAAATGTTATGTTTAAAATTTCTCTCAAAATAAATCTCATCCATTGATGTGTTGAGCCAAAATTTAGCATCAACAAATAGTATTAGGGTTGTCAATGGGCTTCTTTAGGCCTAAGCGCAACCAAGTTTTGATTTTAAATCTCAAGACAAACATTAACCAAGCCCAAATCAAAACTCAAGCCTAAGCTTAAACTTGTTGTGGCCTATGGGTAATATATTGGTCAAACCTCTATTCATGTGAGTTTGAAAATTTAAAGTGGAATCAAACTTTTGAGTCATAAAACTTTCAAGCTTTCTCAAGTTAACAGCCTAGCATGTTGACAATCCTAAAATTCTTATATCTATTGAATGAATTTGCATTAAAAACTTATTATATGCCATACTATATTGATATTAGCATTATACCCATATAGCCATTAAACATGACTCTTTCTCATTGATTTAGTTTTCATCCATTACATGTGGCTTTTGTGGCCATTAAAATGCGGGATCACTTTGAACTATGAGGTTGCAAAACAATTTATTTATTTTTTTTTACAAAAGAAATGAATTATGACATTTGTAAAATAAAGCTGGCTATCTATTTATTATAATCATCATCACATATAATAAAGCATTGGTCATTATTTATTTCCATTCTTTAAGTAATAGACTATCAATTTTATATTAATAGACCATTAATAGTAAAAATATTATTATATTAATGTAAAGAGGATTTTGTATGTTAATCTTTTTAGATTTCTATATTTCTATATTAATTTTTGCAAACTTCATAACTGCTTATCAATCCCTATAATCTTTTGTCTTACATATTAGCTCTTGCGTTAATTTTTCATATCCAAACCAAATTACTAAAGATAGAAAATAACTAAAAAGCCCTTGGAGATGGCTGTAATGAAGATATGTTAAAGTGGAGATATCTCTTTTCACTATTGGAGAGAGATTGGAGGGTTGGAGGAATTCTAGAAATGAGAAGAATGGAAAAGGGTTAACTTAATCAAACTAAGGGCAACATAGAATTATTAAATCAGATTTTGCAAATATGTGCCACCATGTTCAAATAATGATAGAGTGTAAAATATGAACTGCATAATATATACACCTGGCCATTGATAGATATCCTAGCAGTATTACACTAGAAATTTTTTTATATGCCACAACCAATCAAACATTTTCCAATGCTAATGGTTTATTATTACAAATCTCAATCTCCAATGAATAATATATAATTATTTTTTATATAATTTAATGCACATGGTCTCATTCTAGGAGTCTATTGAGTGGATTCATCCTCAAAGATGATAGTTTAAAACATTCAATTGGAACGAGATTTTTATATATAGAAAATATGATGCATAATCCATATCAACAAATGAATTTTTTTAGCAACCTATAAGATTATCAAATTTATATTGCCTAAAAATATATGTAAATTAAAGCATATATATTAATTAATAAAGATAGATCCAAGTGATGCGGCACTAAATTTTTTTCATGCAGCACTACTAATCCATAATAGTGATGATCTATACTTACAAATCTTGTGTTTTAATGAATGATAAATAGTTAGTTGAATAAAAAATTTGTGCGTAGTTGCTCTGCAAGATATATTCCATCAATAAATATAAGATAATAAACTATATAAATAAAGTTGATTCATTTGCTCAAAAGATGGCAAGCTAAAAAAATATGCTTTGCATGATATATTTCACCACTAAATATAGCGTATTGAGACTATCTTAATAGTCACTTGAGTTGATTCACTTTCAAAGATGACTACATATAACATATCCTTTATATAGAATTTGTGTATGTTGAAAATAGGATTTAAGACCATCTTAACATTAAAGTTGGAGCAACTCATTAGATTTTCATATTTGCATGCCTTTAAAACATATTTTTTATGTATCCACCATCACTTGTCAAACCATCATAGCTTTTTTACAAAAAATAGATTATTTATACGTATTAAATTACAGAGAAAAATTCAAGCAATGCAACAACACATTTTTATAAGGCACTTCAAATCTACCATCCATCATTGTGATGGTTTATACTTGCATATCTCAAGTTCCAATGAAAGATAAATGGTTTATTGTATAGAAAATCTTAGTCTACTATGGCCTAGACTTGTTTGAATTGGTTGCCTCAAAATATGATAAATTGAAAAACATGTTATGCAGAAAGAGTTTCGGTCCTACGCTAAACAAAGGATGTTGAAACAACCTCAACGGTCGATTTTCTTTTTGGACCGACCCATAAGATTATCAAATCTGCATGAACTCTTAAAATAAAATTTGAAATAATTTGTAATCACTTTTCAAAGCAAGGACTATGCAAGTCAATTAAACTATTAAGGAAGTTCTAAGCAACACCATACTAGATTTTTACATGGCATTAGCACCGTCGATTAATTAACCATTTTAATAGTTATTTTTTCTTTTTGAGAAACCTTGAGGATAACCAAATTCAGATGGCTTATAATAAATTTTGCAACCATTTATAACTATTTGCACATTTTCCATGAAGGAGGGACCAAGCAATGCTATTATAGATTTTCTATGTGACACTATTAATCTACCATCAAGTAATGGCAACAAAAGATAGGAAATTGATTGCATATAAAAATTAATGCGATTGTGCACTCATGGCTCAACTGCGTTGATTGCTTGCCTAAAAAATAGCAATATGGACCACATACTCTGCATAGGATATTTTTATATAGAACATAGGGTCTTTAATCCATTTACTAATTTGGTTTTCTTCTTTTGGACATACTTACAAGATTGTCCAATTCGCGTGACTATCAAATGAATTTTGTGAGCACCCATCACTATTTTTGAGGCGATCATATATTTCCAAATATGAATTTATAGATATGTTAGGCTATTGAGAGACCTCTAACTAATACCGCACTATATTTTCTATGCGGCATTGTCAATCTACCATTCACTAATAACGATAATCTATACTTGCGAATCTCAAGTTCAAATGGACTGTAAGTAGTCTGTTGCACATAAGAAGTTAGTACGCAATGGCACACTCATGTATCACTTAAATTATTAGCTCGAAAGAAAATAAATAAGAACAAATGCTATTTGTGAGGCATTTATTCATTGAATAGAGAATATCCTTATGACCGGCTGCTTGGTTACATTGAATTTGGAGATATAATCAGGAGCTATAAATATCCAAGGAAAGATAACCATGAACCCCATCCCCTATGCTTCTTTGAGAGTCCATTCCCTTTCTTAGCTAAAAGAAAGGCCCATTTTCTTATTCTTCTTCAAACGCTCTTTTTCTCTTTTTCCCTCGGTCAAGCCATCCCTTGTTTGATAAAAATGAGAAGATTAAAGGCCAAATTGGTATGAAAATTTCTTTTATTTTCTTTTTATTTCATCTGATTGCCTACATGTCTCACTATTCATTTGATTACCAACATATTTTCTTGTTTAGTATCTTGATTATTAGTTTTTTTGTTTGAGATAGAATGCTTTTATGTAGATCGCAACTTGATTTTGTTCTTTTTGATTGCCTTCTCGCCCCTTTTCTCTTTTTCCCTCAGTCAAGCCATCCCTTGTTTGATAAAATGAGGAGATTAAAGGCCAAATTGGTATGAAAATTTCTTTAATTTTCTTTTTATTTCATCTGATTGCCTACATGTCTCACTATTTCATCCGATTACCTACATATTTTCTTGTTTAGTATCTTGATTATTAGTTTTTTTTGTTGAGATAGAATGCTTTTACGTAGATCACAACTTGGTTTTGTTCTTTTTGATTGCCTTCTCGCCCTTTTTCTCTTTTTCTCTCAGTCAAGCCATCCCTTGTTTGATAAAAATGAGGAGATTAAAGGCCAAATTGGTATGAAAATTTCTTTAATTTTCTTTTTATTCATCTGATTGCCTACATGTATCACTATTTCATTCGATTACCTACATATTTTCTTGTTTAGTATCTTGATTATTAGTTTTTTTTGTTTGAGATAGAATGCTTTTACGTAGATTGCAACTTGATTTTGTTCTTTTGATTGCCTTCTTCTTTTTTTTTTTCCGAGGGGGGTGGGTGTGGGGGCAATCGAGTCTAAATAACATGTCAAATAAAATGGTAATATTTTATAAAATGCTAGTCACAATGATGGAGGAATTTTATTCTTGCTTGTTGTTGTTATAATGCCTTTTTTGTTTATATATGATTTCTATCTAATTGGATGATAACTTTTTTTGATGAAAACAATTTGTCTTTATGTATTCTGATTGTAAGATTCATATTTTAAGAGATTTAAAGGAGTTTTACACTGGCTGTCAGCTACCTAACACAATCTCCTCCTTTACCTGGGCTTGGGATCGGACTTGGCAGAGTTTAATTGAAGATAGAATAATAGGAGTAGCCCCAATTGAAGATAAAATAAGAAAAAATTGATTACGATGGTTTAAACATTTACAACATAGACCTTTAGATGCTTTAGTTAAAAAGAATGATCTTTTAAAAATACATGATGAGGATAGACGTAGAGGTAGATCTAAACTAACATGGACAGAAATAATTAAAAAAGATATAACTATTTGTAATTTGAATGTCGACTTGGTCCTGAATAAAGTAGTGGAGAAAGCATATTCATGTAGCTGACCCCATGTAGTTGGGAAGGGCTTAGATGACTTGAGTTGAGTTGTATTCTAATTGTAAGGCATACCAAAAGAGGAGATGAGAATGCATATTAGAATTTTAGAGCTCTCTCAATCACAACTACCTCATGTTTAGCACAAATTCCCTTTTTTACACTTTATTGTTTACATTTCCTTTACAAATTGGATTCCCTTCATATCAACATGTTTGACATCTAATAAGAGATTGCAGTTGTGATTTAATCTAGTTCTCTCTTTTATGTAGCTATATTGTTTGTTTGACTATTTATTGATTTCCAATCAAAACATGTCTACTTATTGTTAAGTTATGCTATGGTCCTCTTTATTAACTATATATTCTTTTAGAAACCCATAAAAAAAAAATCTTCAGATACATTCAAAGGAACCAAAATCTAGAAATAAAGATTATTTTGAATCCGCTTTTAATCACAAATTCTCTATGGTTTGATTTTATTTTTCAAATTACCTTCGATCTACTGGAATGAGAGACATATATGGTTTCATTTTTTTTTAAATTTAGGTCATTCATACATTTGGTAATTAATTTGGAATGGGATATCATAAGTTAAAATGCCATACTTGTTAGAGTTTATCTTCGAATTCACAAACCCAAGAGAAAATTAGGTTTTCAAATTCAAGTAGGACTTTAGTCATAGTCCGTGTAATTTTCAAATTTAGAAGACATAGGAGGACATATTTCTATATATGTGTAAGGCTTTAGTCGTATTCCTTTTTGTACACTATATGTCAATTTTCTATATAAGCATAGAAAATCTTGGTTTTCAAAGTGGCTTAGGCTTAGGCTCTGGCTTTGGCTTAGGTTTAAGCCTCAAAATCTTGCCCCAAGGAATCTTGGATAACTCAGAGAGTTATTGTGAGAGTTCAAGAGAGGGTCTTGCTAGATATATAGGGGTCTAGGGATTTGTAAGAAAAAGTCTATGGTAGAAAAGAAATCCTAGTAATTCTAGAGTTTGATAAGAAACAAGTCTTATAATTTTTAGATATTTTTGATAGAAATTTTTTTTACTCTCCTTTTTCTATGGACGTAGGCCAGTAGGTCGAACCATGTATATCATTATATGTTTGCTCTTTTATTGGTTTTATTCTCTTATTTCCTTATTGATCTTTTGGTCCTTGAGTGCCTTTTCTATACTAAATGGTGTTAGATCTTCTGCTATCATAACAAGTTGTACTAGAGCTTCTTCTATCGCAACAAGTGGTCTCAGAGCTTGCTCAGATCTTCTGCAATCTTCCTTATTGATCTTTTGTTCTTCTGTTATCTTAACAATGCGCATATTAAATGTAACCCATGTAAATAGGACTAAATTGAACATGCATGAGACTAGGCCTTTTTATCATGATTACTGCAGGAACCAAGAATAGCCTCTCTTGCTCTATTATATCTTGGTAGATTTTTGTCAATAATAACTGAAATTTATCAAATGAATTAGTGTATAATTTCCACTAGATGCTTTGAACTATGTAAATACTTTTAGCTATCATCATGGAGAACTTTTCTTATATGCACATCTGATCATCTGATTAGATGATGAAAATTCAACTTGTTACATCTAATTATGTTGGCAATGATGCCATTTTTCTTGTGCAGGATAAAGTGTGTGATATCTGTGGATCTGATAGAAATGCTAAAGAAATTGTGATTTGCTCTCGATGTCGTAGAGCTTCACAACACATGTATAATCCCTTCCTATCCCTTGAATGCATGTGCTTCCAGACCAATTTACGGACAATATTTACATTTCTTTGTACTGACAAGGGCAAAAACAAATGCTTATAATGAAATTTTAGAAACATAACAATTTTTTTAAAGCCAAGGTTAGAGAGAGAAACTCCTATAATACTTGAACAACTAAATTGGAGAAAAGTTTATAGAGTATGTAAGGCCCTAAGCCCATCTACTAGTTCAATTAATCCATTAGTTGGTCGGGTCCACGTGGCCTTAAATACTCAAGTGCAAATTAATTAACAGTAGATGAACTTGAGTTATAACTTTTTACATCATTCTTTTTTCATCCAATGTAGGACTATTCATGCATAGAGTATTATAATCTCTCCTCTTTATTAGATGAGTCCTTATTGCATACCATAAGTTAACCAGAATCTACCCCGAGTGAGGTCGTTGGTGCTACGGAATGACTTTATGTTATGACAAAATTTTCTTTTTACCACCAACCTATAGGTAGCCTTTCGTACCCCCTTTATCAAGTACTGTCCTCATCACATTCCACAAGATAGCCAAAATCTATCCTAAGTGGATATTTGGTGCTAGAAGGGTGGCTCCATGCTATGGTTGAACTTTCTCTCTACTACCGTCCCATGGATAGCTCTTTTCTCTTACCCATAACCTTCACATACTTAGATCAACTTTAATACTATTTGTAATGGCTCGAGCTCACTTACTGGTGCAATTAACCTATTAGGCCAGATTCACGTGGCATTGAAAACTCAAATATAAGTCAATTGGTAGTAGGTAAACATGAATTATAATTCTTCAAATCATTTTTTAATTTAGATTATAAATATTCCAATAAAAAGCAAGAATTCTTTATAAACACATTTTTAAAATACTATATATTTAAATTATAAATATTTAATATATATATATTATATTATTTAAATATTAAATAATGTTTATAATATAAATAATATCAAATGTATATTATAAATTATTTAAATATAATAATTTAATATGCTAGAAGGTCATAAATATTAGTAATTTTGAATTTAGCACCATATATTATTATATAAGTATATAATGCTATTTAAAATAATAAAAGTTATATTAATATTAAATTCAAATTAATATAATATATTATATATATTTAAGATTAAATATAAAATTAAATATTTAAATATTATTAAGTATCTATTAAATATATAATTAAATTAAATATTATTAAATATTTACATAAAATTCAAATTTGCTGGACTTTGGTAATTTAGATGCTTATCATTCAAATGTGAATTAGATTACCATGATTTGTAATAATCTTGGATTATCAAGAATCAAATATTACTGTCTAGATTATGTCTAATTACCCATCATGGTAATATATATGGTAATATAAGATTACCAAGATGAATACTACCAACCAAATGACCTATAGTCTCTTCACTGCCAAAGTAATGAGAACAAGCATTTTGACTATCATTGTAGGACTAATTTCCATACTTCGAAGATTGATCTCCTTCTATTGTAGCAGGTTTTTCACATATAGTTGGCCATCTAAACTGGTAGGAGAACTTGATAGAAGACCTAAATTGAAGCAGGAAATTCCCATTAATTTCCATCAAAATACCTCCCTTCTTCTTGTAATGCTGATCTACCTTAGGCACATCATCTCATGGTGAGGGATGGAAACACCATGGTTTATCATTTGATCATGGTTTATGATGAAGCATCACTAACTCAAAACCAAGCAACCAAACCAGAAGAACAACTAGAAATTGTGGGCAAGAAAAAAAGATTAATATTTCATTGGATAATCTCCCATACAGAAAATATGAAAAAAAAGTGTTATCTTCCTTCTATACAGCACTTTTTATTGCTATCACTTATGTTAGATACAGAGATACTTATAAAAGTAATAGAGTTCTAAAATGGTCAAAGTAAGATAAATGAGGTTGATGGCTCAGGTCTTCATGTAAGGCTAATAACTAAAGTGGCATAGGTATTTAGCATATTAAATAGAGATACATGATAGAAAACATAGAAATGATATAGGTATTAGTGCATGATAGAAAATGTAGGAAATGACATAGGTACCTGCAAGGATGAGCATTCAGTTAGTTTCGTTCAAAATTTTATAAAATCAAACAAATCAAATTTTATAAAATTAATAAACAAATCAAACCAATTTGTAAAAGAACTGAATTGATCGAACTAAATTATGTTAATTCAGTTTGGTTGATTTTTTCAGTTTGGAGCTTATTATTTTGGGCTTTAAGCTTAAAAACCTGAAAATAGAAGAGATAAGGCTTTTGTTTGGGATTTAAGCCTTAAAAACATTAAAGTAGAAAGACTAAAATAGTTAAAGACCTATTGTTTAGGCATTAAATCCAACATCCAACATAATTTAAAACCAAAAATTTGAATAATTTAAGATTAATTTGTATAATTTTAAATCCAATATAAACTTCTTTAATATCAATAGGTGAAACGTATTTGTATAAGTTTAACACCACATAAATAAGTACAACTCTCAAATCAAAAAAATTATTTGCTTGCATAAGTAAACTCTAGGATTACAAAGAGTATATAAGTATATGTAAAAAAATCAGTTCAGTTTGATTTTTTCGATTTTAATCCTTAAAGAGCCAAACCAGACTGAATAACTGATATTTTTTTTTTAAGAAACCCAAACCAAATTGAATTGTAAAAAAAAATCAAATTGACTGAATTATAATGATTCAGTTTGGTTTTTTTGTTAATCCAAAATTATGCTCACTCCTAGATATTTGGTTGAAAAAGGTAGTGGATGGAATATTAAATGGATATGTATTGTGGAAATCATATAAATGGTATAGATATGAAGTATGCTCAGATCAACACATCCTACAAGATGACTCTATTAAATTCCTCCATAAAATGAACTTCACAAAATTTAACATACCACTAACCATTTCCTTGTTAACTTGAACTTCTAGAGCCTATAGTTAGTCTATTATATAAGAGCTTGGGTTTATTGGAGTTCATGAGTTGGAATTCCCCTCAATTCAGTATATCTAGATGTGCTTGTCATTGTATCTTCTTTTCTTTAATGTGTTTATTGCTACAAGTAATCAGAGCTGGTTGCCAAAGATATGTTCTACTATATGCTATGATCAACTAGGAGCTGTGGTGGTAATTATCTTGTTCTCAATGATTCTGCTACCTATTAATGTCCACTTGTAAATGTGAAGTACACTACTTTAGAGAATATATAATATGGCTACAATCCTACGTATCAATGCTCAATTGATTCAAATTTTTACTTTAGTTTTTAGAGAAGCCAGTCCCATTCCTCAAGCATGCATCATTCTATCACCACAAGCAGTCCATACTGTTTTCTTGTCTAACATTTTATTTTTGGTGTGTTTTATCCCAAATTTCAGCTATTGCATGGATGGGCAGCTACGTGACTCTGTGACAAACGAATGGTACTGTGAAGCGTGCAGTGGCAGCAGAAGCAAACCAGTTAGGACTAGGCCACTGCGTGGTTCAGTAGGGACTTCTGAAGTACAAGCAAAGCCTTCAGGTTATCTTCCACAAATTTAAATTTGCCTATGGCTGTTCCCCTGTCTGATTTGCATCAGCAAATAGTCTGTATCAGTTCATCTTCTTTGAAAGCAAAAGACTTTGGCCCCAAAAGTTCTTAACATGTTACAAGCAGTTGGAAAAAGCACTGGGAAGTCACCAAACACATGGTTTAATCTAGTTATTTTTTTAATGTTTTCAAAAAAAAAAAAGACGTAAAAATTTTTTTGTCATTAGTTTCTTCCTTCAATACATATGAAAGATGGTTTCATTATTTAGCTTTCATATCTTAAGGAGAGGGATCTATGCATTAGAAAGCAAGGGCCAGCATGGGGGTGAAGCAAGGCTCTTGCAGATGACTTTCCCTCAAAAAATATTGTACAAATGGAATCAAAGAATTAGAGGTGTTAAGCATTCAACTAGTATTGTGTTTCGAGTTTCTTCTACACATATATTTCATCTTTTTTCCATCATGTCGAGAAATGTGCTGACCTCACATGAGCAATGTCTGGCTAATTTACCTTGTATTTTAGGTGCAGGCAACGTGGAATCTATTGCACCACCGAAGAAGTCCATCCAGACTTCAGGTTTAGGCAAGGAGAATTCTCTTGTTTACGTCTTAAATTTTGTGGCATCCTCAAATAGTTTGTATCAGTTCATCTTCTTTAAAAGCAAAAGACTTTGGCCCCAAAAGCTCTTAACATGGTACAAGCAGTTGGAAAAAGCATAAGGAAGTCACCAAACACATGGTTCAATCTAGTTAATTTTTTTAATGTTTTGAAAAAAAAATAAGATGTAAAAAATTTTATGCCATTAGTTTTTTTCCTCCGGTACAAATGAAAGATGGTTTCATTCTCTAGCTTTCATATCTTAGGGAGAGAGGCCAATGTATTAGAAATAAAGCAAGGGCCTGCACAAGGGTGAAGCAAGGCTCTCACAAATGACTTTCCCTCAAAAAATATCCTGCAAATGGAATCAAAGAGTGATCTTGATGCTTTTTTCTTCATACTTAGAGGGGTTAAGCATTCAACTAGTATTGTGTTTCGAGTTTCTTCTACATATATATGCATTTCATCTTTTTTCCATCATGTAGCGAAATGTGCTGACCTCACATGAGCAATGTCTGGCTACTCTACCTTGTATTTTAGGTGCAGACAATGTGGAATCTTATGCACCATCGAAGAAGTCGATCCAGCCTTCAGGTTCAGGCAATTCTCTTGTTTATCTCTTAAATTTTGTGGCATCAGCAAAGAGTTTGTATCAGTTCATCTTCTTTTAAAAGCAAAAGACTTTGGCACCAAAAGTTCTTAACATGGTTCAAGCAGTTGGAGAAAGCACAAGGAAGTCACCAAACACATGGTCAACCTAGTTAATTTTTTAATGTTTTGAAAAAAAAAATAAGATGTAAAAAATTTATGCCATTAGTTTCTTCCTCCAGTTCATATGAAAGATGGTTTCATTCTCTAGCTTTCATATCTTAGGGAGAGGGGCCTATGCATTAAAAATAAAGCAAGGGCCTGCACAAGGGTGAAGCAAGGCTCTTGCAAATGACTTTCCCTCAAAAAATATTGTACAAATGGAATTAAAGAGTGATTTTGATGCTTTTTCTTGATAATTAGAGGGGTTAAGCATTCAACTTGTAGTGTGTTTCGAGTTGGTTCTACATATATCTGCATTTCATCTTTTTTGTATCATATAGAGAAATGTGCTGACCTCACATGAGCAATGTACTTTACCTTGTATTTTAGGTGCAGGCAATGTGGAGTCTGGTGCACCACCGAAGAAGTCTATCCAGCCTTCAAGTTCAGGCAAGGAAAATTCTCTTGTTTGTGTCTTAAATTTAGTGGTATCAGCAAATAGTCTGCATCAGTTCATCTTCTTTAAAAGCAAAAGACTTTGGCCCCAAAAGTTCTTAACATGATTCAAGCAGTTGGAGAAAGCACAAGGAAGTCACCAAACACATGGTTCAATCTAGTTAATTTTTAATGTTTTAAAAAAAATAAGATGTAAAAAATTTTATGCCATTAGTTTCTTCCTCCAGTACATATGAAAGATGGTTTCATTTTCTAGCTTTCATATCTTAGGGAGAGGGGCCTATGTATTAGAAATAAAGTACGGGCCTGCACAAGGGTGAAGCAAGGCTCTTGCAAATGGTATTTCCTCAAAAAATATTGTACAAATCGAATCAAAGAGTGATCTTGATGCTTTTTTTCTTTATAATTAGAGAGGTTAACCATTCAACTTGCAGTGTGTTTCGAGTTTCTTCTACATATATCTGCAATTCATCTTTTTTGTATCATGTAGAGAAATGTGTTGACCTCACATGAGCAATGTCTGGCTACTTTACCTTGTATTTTAGGTGTAGGCAATGTGGAATCTATTGCACCATCGAAGAAGTCTATCCAACCTTCAAGTTCAGGCAAGGAAAATTCTCTTGTGTATGTCTTAAATTTTGTGGCATCAGAAAATAGTCTATATTAATTCATCTTCTTTAAAAGAAAATGACATTTTGGCCCCAAAAGTTCTTAACATGGTTTAAGCAGTTTGAGAAAGCACAGCGAAGTCTCCAGATACATGGATCAATCTTGTTAATTTTTTTAATGTTTTGACAAAAAAAATAAGATGTAAAAAATTTTATGCCATTAGTTTCTTCCTTCAGTACATATGAAAGATGGTTTCATTCTCTAGCTTTCATATCTTAAGGAGAGGGGCCTATGCAGTAGAAATAAAGCAAGGGCCTGCACAAGGGTGAAGCAAGGCTCTTGCAAATGACTTTTCCTCAAAAAATATCCTACATGGTTTCATTCTCTAGCTTTCATATCTTTGGGAGAGGGGCCGATGCATTAGAAATTGAGCAAGGGCCTGCATAAGGATGAAGCAAGGCTCTTGCAAATGACTTTCCCTCAAAAAATATCCTACAAATGGAATCAGAGAGTGATGCTTTTTTCTTCATAATTAGAGGGGTTAAGCATTCAACTAGTATTGTGTTTCGAGTTTCTTCTGCATATATCTTCATTTCATCTTTTTTCTATCATGTAGCAAAATGTGCTGACCTCACATGAGCAATGTCTGGCTACTCTACCTTGTATTTTAGGTGCAGGCAATGTGGAATCTTGTGCACCATGGAAGAAGTCAATCCAGCCTTCAGGTTCAGGCAAGAAAAATTCTCTTATTTATGTCTTAAATTTTGTGGCATCAGCAAAGAGTCTGTATCAGTTCATATTCTTTAAAAACAAAAGACTTTGGCCCCAAAAGTTCTTAACATGGTTCAAGCAGTTGGAGAAAGCATAGGGAAGTCACCAAACACATGGTTCAATCTAGTTAATTTTTTAATGTTTTGATAAAAAAAAGATGTAAAAAATTTTATGCCATTAGTTTCTTCCTCCAGTTCATATGAAAGATGGTTTCATTCTCTAGCTTTCATATCTTAGGGAGAGGGGCCTATGTAAGCATATAGGATCTTCAATAAATAATTTGTTACATAAAATCAAATATAAAATACTTACTTGATGCAGAATTCATCATAATAGTAGATAGAGCTTGAGACTTGAGTCTGATTAGATTTTCACAGCCTTTTCTAAAAATAACTATTTTCTCTCTCTTAATCTTATTTCATTCGTAGGAGATAACTTGATGGATTTTGTAAACTGCTAACCTTATCAAGTGGAGAGAGGACCGATTATATATATATATATATATATATATATATATATATATACATTCAATTGGTATTTTCATAATGACTTTAATTCTATTAAATACAAGAATTAACGGCTTAATGTTAATGGTTTAAACTTTCGGACCATTAACATCCGATTAGAAGAAAGAGCGGTAGCCCTTCATCTTGTGCATACGAGAAAAATGGTGGGGCATACTAGATTGAGAAAAGGATTATTCGAAAAGGATGACTCTTCACCTAAAGATTAATCTAACATTCTCCCACTTGGGCCAATAGTTTATGACATTAATATTTGATAGTGTAAATATTAGGCACACAAAATTAAATTTCATAATGTCATTCATTTATCATGATTGATTTTAACATAATAAATTACATAATAAGAGTTATGGCAGTCATACACATATAAATCATATACTACTCTATTAGGTCACATTATTTATATATAAATAACTTAATATCCACTTAATTGTCTTAAAGACACATTATTTTTTTTGTTCAAAACATTAAGCGAATACAAGGAACAAGAAATAATTTAATAAAATCAAAAATGTATCATATTAATGAGCTCAAGAGTGTCATAACATCATCATAATAAATCTTCAATACAACCAAGACCCATTCTATATACATATTCTCTAAATGTCTTTGGTTGTCAACCTTTAGTTAAAGGATCTGCAATTATAAGATCTGTTCTAATATGTTCAATGCACACTCTTTGTTTCTGAACCTCCTCCTTAATAGTAAAGTACTTTAATTTCATATGTTTTAATATGTTCAATGCACACTCTTTGTTTCTGAACCTCTTCCTTGCCAGTAAAGTACTTTAATTCCATATGTTTAGCACCTTTGAAATATTTGTCATTATGGAGAAGAAAATTGCTGCAGAATTATCATAATAAATGTTCAATGGCTTGATAATAGTGTCGACAACCCCAAGCACTGAAATAAAGTTTTGCAGCCATAATGCATGAATTGTAGCTTCAAAAGCATTTATGGGTAATGAAACATTAACCCTTACTTCATTTATATTCATAATCTGTTTGTCCCACTAACTTTACCATTCATGTGGATTATACACTAGTGCTTCTACTAGACAACCCCAAATATATAGGTGTCTTAAACTAGGTTTCCTTTCAGTCCATAACTCAAAAGAAGTTTTAGAAACTGCCTTACTAGGAAGCCTTCTTATCATTATCAGCAACCTGTGTTACTTTAGTGGATGCTTTCTCCTTAAATTTCTTGGATTTTGGTTTGATAACTTTACCAACTCCTTGACCCACTAGGTTTATTGAATGAACCCCTTACGCTTTTAATCTTGTTTTCTCTTGAGTAAGCTTACTGGTCAATTCATTAACATCGATCCCACTTATCCTTAATAGTGTTATAGTTAATTTGAAAAGGCCCATACTTTTGAGGTAATGAGTTTATAATGAATTGTACCAGAAAGGAGTCATCCACAGTCATTCCCAAGGTCTTAAGTCTTACTGCAATATTAGTCATATCAAGGACATGTTGCTGCATACTTCACGACCCATCATATTTTATGATCGTAAGTTCAGCCATTAGTGTCCCTGCAAGTAACTTATCAGATGAACGAAAACGTTCTTTTATAAGCTTAAAATATTCTTTAGCAGTTACACTTTTTGTAAGAGTAGACTTAATGTTGTTGGCAATTGTCATTCGTATGAAATAAAGACATAACCTATTAGATCTATCACATGCTTTATGTTTTAACTTCTCTGCCTCACTGCTCGTATCAATAATATCAGTATACTTTTCTTTTAATAGTGCCAAGTCAAGATCCAAGATAATTAAATGAAAATTGACTTTCTCACGCCATTCAGAGAAGTTCAAACATTTAAAGATAGCAATAGCAGAATCATGTGAATGCAGAGAAACAACTACAAAACATAAATGCTCAAATTTAGATAATTAAACATAAATATATATTATAGATTTTTTTTGGATAAAAACAACAATATATATATATACATCATTATCGTAATTAGAGTGCTATTTAAACTTTAAGGTAATTAATAAACCTTGTCAAATATATATAGTATCTTTGGATATCCATATTATATTTGATAAGAGAATATTAGATTTTCTTCTTTAGGTTTGTTAGTTATAGAATATCAATCCACCTTTGGGTGAATTCTTAATTTCTAACAACCAACAAATCTTTATGATTAAAACAACATCATTCTATAAAATTTCATAAATTATATGACTGAATATAAACTAGTTGAGCCACTTTGGTGACTAACTAATTTAATCTTGATGTCATATAACTAAATAATAATACTAATATTATTTAAAAAATCTCTTTATAGACTCGTACAACCGTATATTTGATTGCTAAGGAGTCGGATAATCTAATCTGGTTGATGATATGGATCCTCATAAATCAAAGAGAGCCCTGACACGGCATCGAATGCCAAAGCTAGAGGTGAAGGACATCAATTAAAGAGAGACCCACTAATACAAATGTGTTCTTGCTGGTCTTTTCTTCACTATAGGAAAAATCAGAAATAGCGACGCCAATTTAGCGATGCATTTTTGCGTCACTAAATTACGACCAAATTGCGACCAAATTGCGACAACTCAGCGAGAAAAAAAAAAAGCTACTCAATTAGCGATGCAATAATAATGCGTCGCAATATAGCGACGCATTAGCGACGCAAAAGCCAAAAAATAAAAAAAAATCGTTAATATAGCGACGCAGTGATTGCATCGCTATTTAGTGATGCAATAGCGATGCAAATAATAAAAAAATAAAAATATATAATTTTTAATATAGCGATGCATTAGCGATGCAAAAACTATTTTAATTTAAAAAAATTGTTAATATAGCGATGCAGTGATTACGTCGCTACTTAGCGACGCAATAGCGACGCATTTAACAAAAAATAAAAAAAATTTTAATTTTCAATATAGCGATGCAATAATGAGTTGCTATATTGCGACACAACTGTTTGCATCACAATATAGTGACGTAGTGATTGCGTCGCTATTTAGCGACGCAATAGCGATACAAATACCAAAAAATTAAAAAAAATTAATTTTTAATATAGCGACGCAACATTGAGTCACTATATTGTGACGCACATTTTGCATCGCAATATAGCGACGCATTAGCGATGCAAAAACCTAAAAAATTAAATAAATTTGTTAATATAGCGACACAACGGTTGCGTTGCTATTTAGCGACGCAATAGCGACGCATATACCAAAAAATAAAAAAATTTAATTTTTAATATAACAACGCAAAAACCCAAAAATTAAAAAATAAATCGTTAATTTAGCGATGCATATAACAAAAAAATAATTTTTTTCATGGCCGTGGTCGGCAACCAAGGCCGTGGCCTGGCCACCGCCAGGCCGTCGGTAAAATTTAAAAAAAGGGGTTTTTTCCACAACCCCTCCCGTGAAAAAAAAACAAAAAATATAAAGTGGTTCCCCTCTTTCTTGCCGGCCACGACAGTGTCCGTCGTCGATCATCGCCGATCGGGATCATGGCTTGGATCGATCGCAACCGTCGGATCATCGCAGATCGGATGGATCGCAACCGTCGGATCGATCATCGCTGATTGGGATCATGGCTTGGATCGATCGCAACCATCGAATCGTCGCCGATCGGATGGATCGCAGTGGTCGAATCGATCATCGCCGATCGGGATCATGGCTTGGATCGATCGCAACCGATCGGATATCATCGCCGATCGGATGGATTGTAACCGTCGAAATGATCATCATCGATTGGATCATGGCTTGGATCGATCGCAACCATCGGATCATCGCTGATCAGTTGGATCGCAATCATCGGATCGATCATCGCCGATTGGGATCATGGGTTCAATCGATCGCAACCGTCGGATATCGTCACCAATTGGATGGATCGCAACCGTCGGATCGATCATCGCCGATCGGGGTCATGGCTTGGATCGATCGCAACCATCCAATATCATCCCCGATCGGATGGATCACAATGGTCGGATCGATCATCGCCGATCGGGATCATAGCTTTGATCGATCGCAACCGTCAGATCATCGCTGATCGGATGGATCGCAACTTTCGAATCGATCATCGCCGATCGGAATCATGGCTTGGATCGATCGCAACTGTTAGATCATCATCGATCGGTTCTATATGTAATGGTCGGATCGATCATCCCCGATCGGGATTATGGTTTGGATCACTCGCAACCATCGGATATCGTCGCCGTTCGGATGGATCGCAATGGTCGGATCGATCATCGCCAATCGGGATCATGGCTTTGATCGATCGCAACCGTTGGATCATCACCAATCGGATGGATGGCAACGGTCGGATCAATCATCGTCGATTGGGATCATGGCTTGGATCGATCGCAACCGTTGGATCGTCGCCGATTGGATGGATCGCAGCAGTCAGATCGATCATCGTCGATCGGGATAATGGCTTGGATCACTCATAGTCGTCGAATATCGTAGCTGATCGGATGGATCGAAACAGTCGGATCGATCATCGCCGATCGGGATCATGGCTTGGATCGATCGCAACCATCGGATCGTCGCCGATCGGTTGGATCGCAACGGTCGGATCGATCATCACCGATCGGGATCATGGCTTGGATCACTCACAACCGCCGGATATCATCGCCGATCGGATGGATCGCAATCATTGAATCGATCATCACCGATTGGGATCATGGCCTAGATCGATCGCAACCATTGGATCCTCACCGATTAGTTGGATCGCAACCGTCGGATCGATCATCGCCGATCAGGATCATGGGTTCAATCGATCGCAACCATCGGATATCATCGCCGATCGGATGGATCGCAACCGTTGGATCGATCATTGCAAATCGGGATCATGGCTTAGATCGATCGCAACCATCGGAAAGTCGCTGATTGGATGGATCGCAACGGTCGGATCGATCATCACCGATCGGAATCATGGCTTGGATCGACCGCAACCGTCAGATATTGTCCCCGATCGGATGGATTGCAACGGTCAGATTGATCATCGCTGATCGAGATCATGGCTTGGATCGATCGCAACCGTCGGATCATCACCGATCGGATGGATCTCAACGGTCGGATCGATCATCTCCGATTGGGATCATGGCTTGGATTGATCACAACTATCGGATCATCGCCGATTGGTTGGATCGCAACGATCAGATCGATCATCGCCGATTGGGATCATAGCCTGAATCGATCGTAACCGTCGGATCGTTGCCAATTGGTTAGATCACAACCATCGGATCGATCATCGCTAATTAGGATCATGGGTTCAATTGATCGTAACCATCGGATATCATCGCTGATCGGATGGATCGCAACTGTCGGATCGATCATCATCGATCGGGATCATGGCTTGGATCGATCGCAATCGTCCGATCGTCACCGATCGAATGGATCGCAGTGGTCGGATCGATCATCGCCAATCGGGATCATGGCTTTGATCGATCACAACCGTCGGATCGTCGCCGATCGGATGGATCGCAACGGTCGAATCGATCATCGCTAATTGGGATCATGGCTTGGATCGATCGCAACCGTTGGATCATCACCGATCGGTTCTATATGTAATGGTCAGATCGATCATCCCCGATCGGGATCATGGCTTGGATCACTCGCAACCGTCGGATATCGTAGCCGATCGGATGGATCGAAATGGTCGGATCGATCATCCCCGATCGGAATCATGGCTTGGATCGATCACAACCGTTGGATCATCGTCGATCGGATCGATAGTAGCGGTCGGATCGATCATCGCCTCGGGATCATGGCTTGGATCGATCACAACCGTTGGATCATCGCCGATCGGTTGGATCGCAACGGTCGGATCGATCATCGCCAATTGGGATCATGGCCTGGATTGATCGCAACTGTCGGATCGTCGCTGATTAGTTGGATCGCAACCATCAGATCGATCATCGCCGATCAGGATCATGGGTTCAATCGATCGCAACCATCGGATATCATCGCCGATCGGATGGATCACAACCGTCAGATCGATCATCGCACATCGAGATCATGGCTTAGATCGATCGCAACCGTCGGATCATCGCCGATCGGATGGATTGCAGCGGTCGGATCCAAGCTATAATGCGTTGTAATATTAGTTTATAAATTAATAAACTAATGTTGCGGTGCAACGTATTTGCATCGCAATATTGCGATGCATAACGGATGCATCGTAATATTAGTTTTAAATTAATAAACTAATATCAATATTTGTAATATTAAATTAATAAACTAATAGCAATATTGCGATGCATAGTGGATGCGTCGCAATATTAGTTTGTTAATTTAAAACTAATATTGCAACATATTATGAATGCATCGCAATATTGCGACGCATAATGGATGTGTCACAATATTAGTTTTAAATTAACAAACTAATATTGCGACGCATTATGATTGCATCACAATATTGCGACGCATAATGGATGCGTCGCAATATTAGTTTTAAATTAACAAACTAATATTGCGATGCATTATGATTGCGGCGCAATATTGCGACGCATAATGGATGCGTCGCAATATTAGTTTTAAATTAACAAATAATATTGCGACGCATCCATTATTCATCGCAATATTGCGACGCATTCATAATGCATCGCAAATATTGATATTAGTTTATTAATTTAATAATATAAATATTGTGACGCATAGCATATGCATCGCAATATTGCGACGCAAATCAGATGCATCGCTAATTTCTCGCCAAAATGCCTAATGGCGGCAACTTGGCGACGCAATCAGCGATGCATAATTAGCGTCGCTGATTAGCGACATATTAGCGACGCAATCTTGCATCGCTAATCCTGATTCATAAATCCGTGCGGATCCCCCTCTTCTTCTTCCTCCTCACGAGCCCGAACCCCCCCCCCTCCCGCCTTCTCCTTTCTCGTCCTCCATCTTCCCCATGTCCGGCGGCTCTCCAGCGGCTCTCCGGCACCCGAATCACTCGCCAGGTACTCCTCTCCCTCCCTCTAAAAAAAAAAAATTAACAGTGGGGGGAAATCCCCCCCCTTCCCATCTTCTCCGGCCACAGCCGCGGTCGTGGCCGGTCGTGGCCTGGCCACAGTGGCCAGGACATGGGAAAATATTGATTTAACAGGGGGGAACCCCTCCCCCCCCTCTCGTCAATTTAACAGCTTGGGGGGGGGGGGGGGAATCCCCCCCTCCCGTCTTCTCCGGCCATAGCTGCGGCCGTGGCTGATCGTGGCCTAGCCACGGAAAAAATTAATTTAACAGGGGGGAAACCCCTCCCCCCCCTCCCGTCTTCTTCGGCCACGGCTGCAGCCGTGGCCGGTCGTGGCCTGGCCACAGTGGCCAGGCCACGGGAAAAAATTAATTTTACAGGGGGGAACCCCTCCCCCCTCCCGTCTTTTATGGCCACGGCTACGGCCGTGGCCGGTCATGGCCTGGCCACAGTGGCTAGGCCATGGGAAAAAAAAAATTAACAGGGGGGGAGGAAATCCCCCCCTCCTCCCATCTTCTCCGGCCCCGGCCGTGGCCGTCTGTGGCCTGGCCACGGTGGCCTTGGCCAGGCCACCAAAAAAATAAAAATAAAAAAAAATAAAAAATAACAGGAATGGATTCTAATTTTATTGATATGATAATATGTGAGTTCTAAAAAAAAACATGGATGGATTCTAAAAAAAACATTTGACATTTGTGAGTTCTAATTTTATTGATATTATAATATGATATTTTAATAATTTTATAATATCATATTATAATATAATTTTATAATATTATATTATATCTTGATTATTTACATTCTGCTTCAAATTGAATGATGCATTAAATTATGTAATGCCAGAATGAACGTCTTGTTGTAGTTCTATTTAATTTTCAGCACCGAATTAGTAGTTTCAATGATTTATATTTTAGTCTTCACATAGAATTATGTAATGAGTTTATTACGGAATTGACAAGAATGTTTGAATAACAAGCATAAGTTCGATTGTCTTTGGATTTTCATATTATTTCTCACAGCACTATAACCTTTAGACCCGTTTGAGAATTTGTAGGACTTAGTCTTGCAAATTCTCAAATTGTCATGGTGGACAGTTTGAGAATATTTTTTACGATATGTTAGTCTGCTATTAATCATCATTGGTTGAGATTGTGGTTTGTATTTGCTCATACGTTCTCCTAGTGTGGCATATATACCACACATTTAGGAGAACATATGGGAAAATGCTGCTGAAATTTCAACTTAACCGATCGATGATAATTAATAGCAGAATAACATATCATAAAAAATATTCTTGAATGGGATAGGGCCTTACCTTTTAGACATGGAGTGAAGGTGGAATTAATTTAGGACACTTGAATGCTTGTGAAGTCTCATGATTGAACGGACCGCCTTGCGGCCCGACCCAAACTCAAGCCCTAGCATTAGCCTGGCATGAACCTGTGCCTCGGTCCTTGCTAGCACGCCAAGGATCGTAGCCATGGCCCGGCCTTGCAGGGTAGGGACCTTAGTTGTGTAAAAGAAAATTGATTTAGTTATAAATGATTTAAATGGTTGTTATTAACCTTAGTTGTGTAAAAGAAATAATTTAGTTATATATTAGTAATGCTAATATAGTTTTATAATATGGTTTCCTTTAATGGTTTACCAGAAATTGTATAAGTCGGTCAAAAATGAGCGGGGCCGCTCGTGGATGTATGCAAGGATAAAAGATGGCTTGCTTAATCCAGATTTTTTGAATGGATTGGAAGAATTTATCGCATTTGCATGTAGCCAACCTGAATGGATGGATGGGCCTAGGATTAGGTGCCCATGCAACTTTCACAGGTGTCAGAATAAAGCCTACAGAGATATTGAAACTGTTAGGGTGCATTTGTGTAAAAAGGGGTTTATTCCTGATTACGATGTTTGGTACTGTCATGGTGAACCAGAGGAAATTCCAGCAGCTGTTACAAGCCAACAAGTGTCAATTCCTGTAGATGAACCATTTGTGAATTTAAACACATATGAAGAAATGGTGATGAATGCATCGGGTAATGAATTCAATCAGAATACATTTATGGAAGAGCCAAATCAAGAATTGTATCCTGGTTGTGAGGGTCATTCTCAGTTGTCTACGACTGTTCGGTTGTTGAATATTAAGGCAGAACATCAATTATCAGAAAAGGCGTTCAATTATGTAGCTGGGTTAATCAAAAAATTTTTGCCAAATGATAATATTGTAGCAGACAGTTTTTACTCAACGAAGAAGTTGTTGCGTGGGCTTGGGCTCCCAGTTAATAAGATCGATTGTTGCTTGAACAATTGCATGATATATTGGGGTGAAGACTCAGAGCTGCGATGGTGTAAGATTTGTGGGCAATCGAGGTACAAAAATAGCGAAAGGGGAGCTAGTACAAGTAGGAGGAAAAGTGTGCCTTATAAGAGGATGCATTACTTTCCTCTTACTCCATGCCTGCAGAGATTATACAGATCTGAGGCTACAGCTGCTGATATGAGATGGCATGCCGAACATGAATCTAAAGAGGATGAAATGCGACATCCATCAGATTCAAAAGCTTGAAAGCATTTCAATGAAAATCATCCTGATTTCGCTGAAGATATAAGGAATATGAGATTAGGTCTTTGTACCGATGGCTTCCAACCATTTGGTCAAGTGGGCCAACAGTATTCATGTTGGCCTGTGATACTGACTGTATATAACCTTCCTCCATGGAAGTGCATGAAAGATTCTGCAATGTTTTTGACAGTTTTGGTTCCAGGACCATCAAATCCAAAGGAAAAGATTGATGTCTTCCTGCAACCGTTGGTGGCCAAATTGAAAATGTTGTGGGAAACAGGAGTCATAGCCTACGATATTTCTATAAAACAGAATAAGTGAGAGCTGCTTTGATGTGGACAATAAGTGACTTCCCGGCATATGCAATGTTGTCTGGTTGGAGCATTATTGGACGTCTGGCATGCCCCCATTGCATGTATGATTCGGATGCATTTACATTGCAGAAGAGTAGTAAGCAGTCATGGTTTGATAATCATAGGAAGTTCTTGCCTCCAAATCATCCTTATAGGCGTAACTTGACCGCCTTCCGGAAGAATAAAGCAGTCACAAAATTCGTCGAACCGGTTAGGTCCAGCATGGATATATTTGATACTATAGAGCATTTGGGTTGAGGTATGCTTGGGAACCAGATGCAGATAGAATAAATGACCGTATATGTAAAGAACATAACTGGAAGAAGATGAGTATATTTTGGGATTTGCCGTATTGGAGCACAAATCTCATCCGGCATAACTTGGATGTTATGCATATCGAGAAAAATTTCTTTGATAACATATTTAACACGGTGCTAAACATCCCGGGAAAAACCAAAGACACTGCAAAGTCAAGAGAAGAACTTAATCTTTATTGCAGAAGAGGTGATTTGAGGAGGAGTGCCGACGGGACCTATCCTAAAGCATGTTACACTCTTGACAGAAATTCACGAGAAGTATTATGTAACTGGGTTAGAGGGTTAAAATTTCCAGATGGTTATACCTCAAATATCGGTAGGTGTGTGGACATGCATAAGCTCAAGTTGTTCGGCATGAAGAGTCACGACTGCCTATAACTTTTCGTGAGTTGCTTCCGTACCATGTCTGGAAGGCATTGACAGAGCTCAGCTTGTTCTTCAAGGAGTTATCTGCCGCAGTCATTACTTCTACATCCATGGCAAGGATTGAGAAGGAAATTCCAATTATTTTATGCAAGCTGGAGCGAATATTTTCTCCCAGTTTTTGACTCAATGGAGCATTTACCGGTTCACTTGCCATATGAAGCGAGCATAGCTGGTCCCATGCAGTATCGCTGGATATATCCTTTCGAGAGGTAAATATATACATCAGTAAGACATGTTGATATTTCAAATATTATTTCATTGCGAGAACATTGGTTTATTTATTTTTTCACCTTACATATAGGTACCTTAAGAAGTTAAAAAATAATGTGCGTAATAAGGCAAGGGTTGAAGGTTCAATATGTAATGCACACTTGGTCGAAGAAGTTTCAGCTTTTGCCTCGCATTACTTTGAGGGTCACGTCCGCACGAGGAGCCGAAATGTTGGTCGTAATGATGACGTATGTGTGGACGAAGGAGAACCTAATGACGGTAGAATATCAGTTTTTAAAGGTATCGGCCGTTCATTTGGGGCGCAGAAGTCAAGAAATCTTAGCGATATGGAGTATAATGCAGCACATTATTACATCCTAATGAACTGTAGAGAAGTCGATCCATACATTGAGTAAGTATATACTTCAATGCTTAATTGGAACTTCTAATTTAAATTGCAATATACCACAATATTTAATTGCTAACAGATTTTTAATCCTTATCATCCTGTAAGGATGTATTGTGATAGACAACGACAGATGAATCCCGACATCAGTCAAGTTGCCATTGGGCAGAAGTTAGAAACGGAGTTCGCTTACTGGTTTTATGAATTTGTGAGTAGTATCACTTAATCAATTTCAATAATGGCTTTTATTTTTGAATTGGTTGTGAATAGCTTATTAATTTATAGGTAAACGGTCCATGGTCCACAACCGATAATATTTTCATTAAATGTCTATCGCAATGGCCATTAAAGACCGTAACAACCTCTACTGGCTATTTTGTAATGGGTACAAATTTCAGATTGAACGACTAGCATCTTCAAGAGGCACGCAGAACTAGGGCGTGTGTGTTAAAGGAGAAAGTGTTGGAGCAAATATGCAGGATTATTACGGAAAGTTAGTAGAGGTGGTTGAAGTTGAAGTTGAATATCCCGGTTGGCCTATTAAACGAACCGTATTGTTTCGTTGCGATTGGTTCGATCCGACACTTTCTGTGGGAAAAAGGATTCATAACGACTACAATATAGTTGAAGTGAACCATCGACGAAGATTGCAGAAATATGATCCATTCATCCTTGCATCCCAAGCCCAGTAAGTGTTTTACTGCGGATATCCAAGTTTGAGCAACGACAAGCGAGATTGGTGGGCTGTTTCTAAAATCGTCCCACGTTCAACAATCATATTAGACGAGAGTTCATCAAGTCAATCAGCCGAGTGCCCTGCATTTCAAGAGGATGAGATGGAAATGCATGCAATTGAGGACGACACAAGGGCTCCTGAAACATCACTTAGAGATCCAAATGGTGATGTCCAAGAAATTACGAATTCAAATGTTCGGTTTCCTTCCGATGATAATGAAACTGAATCGCAGTCCGATACGGCATCAAATGTTGAACCAACATCTCACGAAACAAATGAAACTGATTAAATATAGAGGTTTTTTCAAATTCAATTTATTTTTACAAATGTTATATTTTTACATATTTAATCATTAATTGTAATAACATTCATGAATCTTTAGTATTTTAGTATGATGGGCCGAGGTAGATCTACCGGCGACAGACAGAGTGAGCAGAGACGTAGCTCTGCCGCATCAGATCCCATGAGCTTTGGAGATGGAGAGTTTGGATCTCCACACATCGCATAGCCTCCGGTCTCTTCAGCCATCGGCGGTGATCCTGCATTAGTATTATCATCTAGCCGATCGGCACATACATCCGAGAGTTCTTCTACCGTCGGCCGCACCGTACTTGGACTGGATGCTCATGGGCTGTAAGTATATAGTAATTGTAAATATATCATTTATGTTTTTAAGTCAATTACCTATAAACATGTATTTTGTAACAGATTTATTGAGCAACATCATGTATCGAGCCAGATCAGCTCCATATTTTAGAGCCGTGCTGATCCCAGTGGCTACAATTGGCGCCATGTATCTGCAGCCACAAGGGAGTTTTATTTTTCAGAGTTTCAGGTAAACTTATTAAATACAATTTATCTTAAATTTCTTAATCTTAATAAATTCTTAAACTAACTATTTATTTCAATACAGAAAAAGTTTACATGGGACCCTGCTATCCATGATGCCATTAGGGCAGAATGGAATGCTCTTACAGCACGCCGATACTCGACATGCTTCATCGTTGGAGGACATCGGGTGAGCATCCTATCCATGTGCCGGAGGGTATTTGGCATGAGTGGCAGCAGGCGTGGCAGTCTGATGGCTGGTGCAAGAGGTCCGCATCAGCCAGCACGAACCATCGATCCGAGAGGGGCGGTCCTGGCACGGGTCTTTCCTGCCACACTGCGGTGTCTGTTGACCCAATTATTGATTTTGATGATTAATAAAGGAATTGAGTATATTTACTTGATTACTAATATATTTGACAAGTGTTTCAAGGGTTAAAAATATTTGATCGATATAAAGGTATTAAGAAACATGTTATGAATCAATTGCAAATCATAAGTTTCAAAGTTTTAGGACCTGGAGTCGACACCTAGGAATCCTGGAGCCGACCCCATGGCCAGTCAAATATTCTTCTGATTTTTGATATGGTCCGGAGCCGATACCTAGAGTTTCAGAGCCGACACCCAGAGTTTCGGAGCCGACACTTACAGTGTCTGGAGCCGACTCCGATGCGGGGACAAAACGCTTGTTTTTTTTAGTATCTTGGAGCCGACACACATAGTCTTTTGGAGCCGACACCTGACGATGGCGAGCCGACACCTAACTTTTTCAGAGCCGACTCCTCGACGAACTCAGAACTTTCTATTTTATGATAAACGACTTCGAGCCGACACCTGAAAAGTTGGAGCCGACTCCAACCTATCTGGGACGAAATTTTAAAATGCCAGATCAGCTCTAACGGTAATATTTTCTTTTTACCTAACTTCTAACGGATATATTTTGTTTTCAGGTACACTCCAATGGCTAGTTTCTTCCCAAAAATAGATTAAACGAAATCTATAAAAGGGAGAGAAAGCTTGTTTGAAAAATAACAGAAAATAGAGAGAATATTCAAATCAAAAATCCGAGAAGTCTTGAGCCTGAAATCCAAGAGAAAAGTATTCAAACTCAAATCCTTCCACTCCAAAAAGCTCAAAGAGGAATCCAAGGCATTCAAACTTGAAAAATCAAAGGATTCTCAAAAAGGAAGAAGAAGCTCTATTTTTGAAGATTTTCCAACTTCTCATCTGCAACATTTGCAACGAATCAAAGCTGAGGATTCAACATCTCCAAAGAGAAGAGGAAAAGAAAAAAAGCTCAAATTCAATCTACTTCAAACAGGCTTTTCTAACCCTATTCATTTATTTTGAATATTTGCTCATTTGAGGAGCTTTGTATTATTGAAAAATACTATTCTTTCTTGTTTGTGCTAGTTCTATCAAGGGGATTGAACTAGTGGAGGTTGTATACCTCGGGTCAAGCTAGATTAGCTTGAGTTTAGGGTTTTGTGCTGGTGAGCCCGAAAAACCGGCTGGGTTCGTTGTGATCCCTGGGAAACAAGTTCTGAGTTGTGATCTTGGAAAACAACTCGACTGTAATCAAGAGGATTATAGTGTGGACCCAAGTGAATCTTGGGAGTGGACGTAGGTGTTGGATACACCGAACCACTATAAAATCTTTGTGTTTGCTGTGCTTCGATTATCTCTATCTCTATCTCTTGTTTGTGCTTCATATTCACATTGCATTTAATTTCATCTATCTCAAAGCCAATAATTTTTTTAAAGGGTTAAATTTTTTAAAGAACCCAATTCACCCCCCCTCTTGGGTTGCCATCTGGGCCAACAATTGGTATCAGAGCAAGTGCTCATTGTTTATTTGATCACACGATCAAGAGCTAAAGATCCAAATGGCAGCTCAAGTTGGATCTTCATTTGCTGAAGGTCATTCTACAAATAGACCTCCCTTGTTTAATGGTTCCAACTATTCATATTGGAAAGCAAGAATGAGGATATTCATTCAAGCTTCTGATTATGAATTGTGGAGTGTTATAATTAATGGACCTAGCACACCCACACACATTGTTGATGGCTCTATTGTTCCTAAGCCCGAAAGGGATTGGAATGATAATGATAGGAAAATGGCTCAGCTCAATGCTAAGGCCATGAATGTCTTATATTGTTCCTTAGATGCAAACGAATTTAATCATATTCTACATGTAATTCTGCAAAAGAGATATGGGATAGATTAGAAGGTTACCCATGAGGGTACAAACCAAGTTAAAGAATCTAAGATAAATATTCTTGTTCATAAATATGAATTATTTAGCATGGAGCAAACTGAAACTATAGCATGCATGTATACTAGATTCACCGATATTGTAAATGGTTTGAAAAGTCTAGGCAAGACCTATACTAACTCTGAACTTGTTCGCAAAATTCTTAGGTCACTACCAAGGACTTGGGAAGCAAAAGTGACAGCAATCCAAGAAGCCAAGGACCTCAACACTTTACCCTTGGAGGAGCTACTTGGATCCTAATGACCCATGAGCTAACCATGAAGCAGCACATAGAGGAAGATGTTAAGAAGAAAAGACTATAGCTCTTAAGGCTGCAGAAAGTGAGGAGAGCTGCAGTGATAATGATGATGAGACAGCTCTTCTAGCTAGAAGTTCAAAAAATTCATGAGAAGAAAGAGACCCTTCCACAAGAAGAAATCTGGAATTAAGATGGAAGGAGAAAAAGAAAAAGAAAAGGACAAGGACAAAGAGAAAGACCCCTTGATTTGCTATGAGTGTAAGAAACGGGGCACTTTAGATACGATTGTCCTCAATTGAAGAAGACTTACAAGAAGAAGAAAGCCTATGTTGCAACCTGGAGTGACAGCGATGAATCCTCTTCAGAGGAAGAACAAAAAGAAGTTGCAAACATTTGCTTTATGGCAAACGACGACAACGAGGTAAGTTCCGAAAACCCTAGTGATGAGTTTGCATTTGATGAATTATTTGAAGCTTTAATGAACTAGTAGATGATTTTAAAGTTTGAAAAAGAAATATAAATCTTTGAAAAATGATAATTCAATTCTAATTAAAGAAAAAGATAATCTTACTAATGAGACTAAGATGCTGAAATCTGAAAAAAAAATTTGACAAATCAAAAATGATAAATTAAAGAAGGAAGTTGATAAATATAAGAATATTGTTGATAAATTTACTTATAGTTCTGAAAAACTTAATTTATTATTAGTAATCAAAGAGCTATATTTGATAAGGCTGGATTAGGATATAGACCTAACATAAAACAAAAATTTGTCAAAAACTTTTTTAGAAAAGAACAAAATAGAGATAATGTTACATGTCATTATTGTAACAAGAAAGGCCATAAATCCTATGAATGTGATGCAAGAAACAGTAACAAAAAATTAAGTAGTAAAGCAAGAAAATTTGGGTTCCCAAAGGAACGATATTTTATGCTACTAACCATGAAGGACCCAAGAAGGCTTGGGTACCTAAATATAAGACTTAATTATTTTTGCAGGAGTGTCTTGCGGCCAAAAGATCAAAGCGAAAGTGGTATCTCGATAGTGGCTGCTCAAGACACATGACGGGTGACAAGGATCAATTCATCACCCTTGAGAGCAAAAGAGGAGGAGTTGTTACATTTGGTGACAATGGCAAAGGCCAAATCATGGGGTTTGGTAAATTCAAATAACTCCCTCCACATATATTGAAAATGTTTTATATGTCAATGGTTTAAAACATAATCTTAATAAGTATTAGCCAATTATGTGATAAAGGTTTTAAAGTATCATTTGAAGCATCTATCTGCACTGTTTCTAATCCCATTGATAATAGCATTGTTTTTATTGGAAATAGAAATGGCAATGTATACTTGATTGATTTAGACAATTTGTCTACTAGTAATCATTGCTTAGTTGCTAATAATGCTAATATAAATGAGATTGGTTGGTTATGGCATCGTAGATTAGGTCATGCAAGCACACACCTAATTTCAAAATTAATTAAGAATGGATTTAGTAAAAGGACTTCCACAACTAGATTTTGAAAATAACAAAATTTGCGATGCATGTCAATTTGGAAAACAAACTAGAAATTCTTTCAAAACTAAAAATATTGTTTCCACTTCTAGGCCACTTGAACTACTTCACATGGATCTTTTTGGACCTACTAGAACCACAAGTCTAGGAGGAAAGAAATATGGTCTTGTGATTGTAGATGATTATTCTAGATACACTTGGGTATTGTTTTTAGCTCATAAGGATGAGACCTTTCCATTATTTTTGAAATTCTTCAAGAAGGTCACAAATGAGAAAAACAACACCATAGTGTCTCTAAGAAGTGATCATGGCACTGAATTTGAAAATCATTTATTTGAAAACTTTTGCATAGAAAATGGCATTCATCATAATTTTTCAGCACCTAGAACACCACAACAAAATGGAGTAGTTGAAAGAAAAAATAGAACTTTAGAAGACATGGCCCGTACCATGCTATGTGAAAGCAACTTACCAAAATACTTTTGGGCGAAGCTATAAACACGGCATGTTACATTCTTAATAGAGCTTTAATTAGGCCAATCATTAAGAAAACTCCTTATGAACTATGGAATAATAGAAAACCAAACATAAGTTACTTTCATGCATTTGGTTGTAAATGTTTCATTCATAATAATGGTAAAGATAATCTAGGAAAATTTGATGCAAAATCTGATGAAGGCATTTTCTTAGGATATTCAACATCTAGTAAAGCCTATAGAGTATTTAACAAGAGAAACTTAATTGTAGAAGAATCTATTCATGTAATTTTGATGAATCTTTAGCATCGAGTTCCAGAAAGATTGATGATGAGGAAGATACAAACATTCTAGAAAGAGACATTGAAAAATTGAATATAGATGTATCTTCGGATCATGAACAAGAAGCTAAAGATAATGATTCTCCTAGTGTTGATGTTGTTGATGCAAATCATAATGATATAGATCTTCCTAGAGATTGGAGATATGCCTATGGTCATCCAAAAGAATTAATTATAGGTGATCCATCTCAAGGAGTAAGAACTAGATCATCAATGAGAAACATCAATAATCATCTTGCATTTGTATCTCAAATTGAACCTAAAACTATTGAAGAAGCAGAAAAAGATAATAATTGGATGTTAGCTATGCAAGAAGAATTAAATCAATTTACTAGAAATAATGTTTGGACTCTTGTAGATAGACCTAAAGATCATTCTGTTATAGGATCAAAATGGGTATTTAGAAATAAATTAGACGAAAATGGCATAGTAATTAGAAACAAAGCTAGATTAGTTGCAAAAGGATATAATCAAGAAGAAGGAATTGATTTTGATGAAACTTTTGCACCTGTAGCTAGACTAGAAGCAATTAGATTATTACTTGCATTTGCATGTCATATGCATATCAATTTATTTCAAATGGATGTTAAAAGTGCATTTTTAAATGGATTTATAAATGAGGAAGTTTTTGTTGAACAACCACCTGGTTTTGAAGATCATGAATTTCCAAATCATGTTTTTAAATTGCACAAAGCACTATATGGTTTAAAACAAGCACCTAGAGCTTGGTATGAAAGATTAAGTAAATTTCTGATTGAAAATGATTTTACAAGAGGAAATGTTGATAAAACACTATTTTTGAAAAGAAAAGACAAGGATTTATTAGTAGTACAAATATATGTTGATGATATTGTATTCGGTGCTACTAACAATTTGTTATGTCAAGAATTTGCTAAGTTAATGCAGGGTGAGTTTGAAATGAGCATGATGGGAGAACTCAACTTCTTCCTAGGACTTCAAATCAAGCAAAGCAAAGAAGGAATTTCATCAATCAAGCCAAATACACAAAAGAACTTCTCAAGAAGTTTGGAATGGAGTCAATCAAACCACTTGAACTCCTATGAGTCCTTCATGCAAACTGGACAAAGATGAAGATGGTAAGAAAGTAGATCAAAAATATTACAGAGGTATGATCGGATCTCTTCTTTACTTAACAGCTAGTAGACCAGATATCATGTTTGCTGTATGTCTATGCGCTAGATTTCAATCTGAACCTAAAGAATCTCACTTAATTGCTGTAAAAAGAATTTTAAGATATTTAAGTGGAACTAAAAATGTAGGTTTATGGTATTCTAGAGACTCAACATTAAACTTGATTGCATATTCTGACTCTGACTATGCTGGATGTAAATTAGATAGAAAAAGCACAAGTGGAGCATGTCAATTCTTAGGAAGTAACTTAATCTCTTGGTTTAGCAAAAAGCAAAATTCGGTTGCATTATCTACTGCTGAAGCAGAATATGTTGCAGCTGGAAGTTGCTGTGCTCAAATCCTTTGGATTAAGAGACAACTTGAAGATTATGGCATAACACTTGATAAAACTCCAATTAGATGTGATAACACAAGTGCAATAAATTTAACTAAAAATCCAATTCAACATTCAAGAACAAAACACATTGAAATTAGATATCACTTTATAAGAGAACATGTAGCTAATAATGAAATTTGTCTTGAATATGTTAATACTGAAGAACAATTAGCTGATATATTTACAAAACCTTTGAGTGAAGAGAGATTTTGTTATCTTAGAGGTGAATTAGGGATATGTGACCCTTTGGATTGATTTTGAAACACTAAGGAATGACTATCTAGATTTCTATTAATTTCTTGATATTCCTTTCATAATTTTAAGGACAAATTATCTAGTCATCTGAGTAACTTGATTCTTCATACTCCAAAATTTTATCAAGATTTTATCGAATTTATTTTGACAAGTTTCAGATGTTTGAATCTCAATTATTTTTCTCTGAAACTGTCAGTGGAGTCGACACCTCAGAATGAGGAGTCGACACCTTGTCTGTGTCGCTCTCGGTCCCTGACCTTGGAGCCGACACCCGTATAAGTGGAGCCGACTCCAGTTCGAGCTGACTGTGTTAGCGATTTGGAGTCGACACCCGACTTTGCGGGAGTCGACACCTGGGGTCCCAAATCAATTTATTAGGGCAGAGTCGACACCTCGTCATTTCGTATCTTCTCAAATCCTCTACCAAACTCTTCCAAAACTCTCTCAAAGCCTCCCCATCTCTAATTCCTCTCTACCCAAGCTTTCCTAAGGATCCAATGGCACCTAAGAGGAGAGGTTCGGTGATTGGAGCGCCTGTGTGACCGGAAAATGCTCCGTGAGGCGACCCATCGCGAGCCGTCTCCAAGCGAGGATTCCTCCACCGCTTCGGACAATCCCAACTCTTCTTCCCCTCAGGTAGATACCCTAGCAGGGAGGGTAATAACATGGGTAGAAAAGTTGACTTCGAGCTCTTTGAATCCGAAGGTTTTTGATTGGAAGACAACTCAAAGGAATTAGGCTGGGATAAAGTTTGTTCTCTTGATGTTCCTACATACCCAGCACTAGTAAAAGAATTTTACTTCAATTTATCGAGAGGTGATGGTGGTTTAGTGAGCTCTGTCAGAGGTAAACGGATTCATCTTACTTTTCAAAAATTAGGAAACCTCCTAAGCATCCCCATTACCGGATTAGCAGCCGATATGCACAGTGAGAGATCAGCAGCTCTATCAAGGATGTTAGGGAGAGAGGTTACAGAATTTGAAGAGATTAGGGCTAACCAATTGCCCTTGAATTAAGATTACTTCATAACATTTGCAGCAGGATTTTGTTCCCCAAAACCGGTCGTTTTGAGTATGTCTCTGAGCGGGACATTGTTGTGATGGACAGTATATTGACCGGTCAACCTATTAATTTAGCTGCTATGATGATATTCTATATGGCCGAGGCCGGAGGGAAAAGAAGGTCGTCCTTACCTTACGGCATGATTCTGACTATGGTATTTAGGAGCCAAGGAGTAGTGATTCTAGAGAATGAACCATCCAAGAATCTCAGGCACACCGATTACTACAGTTGGCCACTTTGCATAGGATGGGATTTGTAAAGGTGAATGGGCAATGGGAAAGGAAAGGTAACTTGGATGAGAGAGCCCTGAGCCTAGACTTTCTGAACCTTGTGAGGCTGGTCCATCTGTGAGGGTTTCCTCTCTGCAGCCAAGGAGTCCTGTTCCGGCCCCTGCACCTGCTCAAACTCTTGTTCAGCCATCTACTTCATCAGTTGGATTTTCAGACCTTCAATTGGAGCAACTCAAAGACTTACTTGCTGCTCAGAAGGATGAACTGAAGACTGAGTTTGATAATAAATTTATGAATCTTAAAGAAACTCTTTATTCCCTAGATGATCGATTGCAAGATAGAATCAACTCTTAGCTTTCTGCTGGATCTTTAAGTAGTGATCTGAAGAATATATTTGAAGAACTTAAAGATATTGTGGAGATTCTGAGTTTATTCAAAGTGCAATGCTGAGCTTCAAGATAAATTATCACTGCTGTACTTTTGTTGATGAAAGGCTAAAGGACTACGTCAAGATTCAGACTGAAGGAATGCAAAAGATTATAGATCATTTAACAGGATTATTAGAACTAATATGATCTTCATGTAATGTTTGTAATGAAATTTAATTTTGATGAAATGAAAGTTTTTGATGTAATGAAAGTTTTAGTTTTTGATATAATGAAAGTATAGTTTCTTTTTGTAATACTTGACTTTTGATGAAATGAAATTATCTTTTGATCTATCAATTTTATCTTTTGACTTAACTTTCTTTATCTTTTTGTTGATTACAAAAAAGGGGGAGAAAGTTATGTCGTATATGCATTGAATGAAAGATATGTCATATACATTGATTATTTGATTGATTAGTATCAAATTAGTTGAAAATACATAAATAAGCTTAAGTGAACATTGATATAAAAGTGAAAATTGATATAAATGAATCTTAAGTATCAAATATGTATAGCAAAGGAAGAACAATTGATAATTTGAACTTCATAGGGGGAGCTACCTTATTCAGGGGGAGCTACTTGTGAAGATCACTTCCTTAAAATTTTAATTGAGAATACTATGCATATACTCAATGTTTTTATAATCATCAAAAAGGGGGAGATTGTTGACCCAATTATTGATTTTGATGATTAATAAAGGAATTGAGTATATTTATTGATTACTAATAGATTTGACAAGTGTTTCAGGGTTAAAATATTTGATCAATTTAAAGGTATTAAGAAACGTGTTTGAATCAATTGCAAATCATAAGTTTCAAAGTTTCAGGACCTGGAGTCGACACCTAGGAATCCTGGAGCCGACCCCATGGCCAGTCAAATATTCTTCTGATTTTTGATACGGTCCGGAGCCGACACCTAGAGTTTTGGAGCCGACACCCAGAGTTTCGGAGTCGACACTTACAGTGTCTGGAGCCGACTCCGATGCGGGACAGAACGCTTGTTTTTTTAGCATCTTGGAGCACACACAGTCTTTTGGAGCCGACACCTGACGATGGCGAGCCGACACCTAACTTTTTCGGAGCCGACTCCTCGACGAACTCAGAACTTTCTATTTTTGGATAAATGACTTGGAGCCGACACCTGAAAAGTTGGAGCCGACTCCAACCTGTCTGGGACGAAATTTTAAAATTCCAGATCAGCTCTAACGGTAATATTTTCTTTTTACCTAACTTCTAACGGATATATTTTGTTTCCAGGTACACTCCAACGGCTAGTTTCTTCCCAAAAAGATTAAACAAAATCTATAAAAGGGGGAGAAAGCTCGTTTGAAAAATAACGAAAAATAGAGAGAATATTCAAATCAAAAATCCAAGAAGTCTTGAGCCTGAATCCAGAGAAAAGTATTCAAACTTAAATCCTTCCACTCCAAAAAGCTCAAAGAGGAACCCAAGGCATTCAAACTTGAAAAATCGGAGGATTCTCAAAAAGGAAGAAGAAGCTCTATTTTTGAAGATTTTCCAACTTCTCATCTGCAACATTTGCAACGAATCAAAGCTGAGGCCTGATTCAACATCTCCAAAGAGAAGAGGAAAAGAAAAAAAGAAGAAAAGCTCAAATTCAATCTACTTCAAACAGGCTTTTCTAACCCTATTCATTTATTTTTAAATATTTGCTCATTTGAGGAGCTTTGTATTATTGAAAAACTATTCTTTCTTGTTTGTGCTAGTTCTATCAAGGGAATTGAACTAGTGGAGGTTGTATACCTCGGGTCAAGCTAGATTAGCTTGAGTTTAGGGTTTTGTGCTGGTGAGCCCAGAAAACCGGCTGGGTTCGTTGTGATCCTGGGAAACAATAAGTTCTGAGTTGTGATCTTGGAAAACAACTCGACTGTAATCAAAAGGATTATAGTGTGGACCCAAGTGAATCTTGGGAGTGGACGTAGGTGTTGGATACACCGAACCACTATAAAATCTTTGTGTTTGCCATGCTTCGATTATCTCTATCTCTATATCCTTGTTTGTGCTTCATATTCACATTGCATTTAATTTCATCTATCTCAAAGCCAATAGTTTTTTTTATAAAGGGTTAAATTTTTAAAGAACCCAATTCACCCCCCCCCCTCTTGGGTTGCCATCTGGGCCAACAGGGTCTATTTCGATTCAAGAGCACAGACGCCGCATGGTAAGAAAACTTAAATATTTTAATTACTAATTTAGTTATTTATAAATACTTTTATTTATATCAATTTTTCTTTCTGTTGTTGTAGTCTAAACAGGAGGGCGGAGATCCTGGTGAGTTTCATCTATTTAGGGCGACACACACCAGGAGGGACGGTTCCTGGGTCGATACACGATCACGGAAGGTTACGGTAAGAAATTAGCTTTATATTGTATTTGTTTAATTTCTAAAAATTTTTTTAGAGAAATTTATTGATTCATTTATTGTTGATTTTATAATTCAAAGGCATGAGTCGAGGAACTTCAGTCGGTCCTCCATCGAACTCTCATCAGAGGAGAGTCGACGTGTGTTTTTGGAGGCTATTGGTGCCCAGCCGCGAGACCGCAGGGTCTATGGTCTGGGCACTAGAGCTTCTGCATATTTTCTCTAGCAGGCCTCTAGTTCGCACTATTCTGGCGATATTCCTGCTGAGCGTTTAGAGGACACTCAAAGATCTATTATGGAGGAGGTTCGGCAGGAGGTTCGGCAGGATGTTCGGCAGGAGATTCAGTAGGAGTTCGACCAGCGCACGAAAGTCCTTCAGCATGAGTTCGACCAGCGCACGGAAGTCCTTCAGCACGAGCTCTCTGACATAAGAGAGCAGATGCGTCACATGCGGGATTTGGTTAGCCGCATGTCACAGGGTTTCCAGCCACCATGTGATCGTAATAGTGGAGATTCTTGATGTATTTTTTTTTACTTTTTATGTGTTGTACATGGAAACTTCAAAATTTTAATATATTAATTATTTTTAGAAATTTAATGATGAATATTTCGATTAATATTAGTGTTTCGATCAATATCAGTGTTTCGATCATAATTTTTGTAAATTTAATCGTTTTAATTTATAATTTTTTATATTTTAAAAAAAATTTAATTAGCGATGCATTAGCGACTAAAAATGTGTCGCTAATATATCTAAAATATTATTATTAAATATTATGACGCATTCAATTGCGTCGCAATATTGCGACGCAATTGAATGCATCGCAATATTAAATTTAACCATTTTAATTTTTAATCTTTTTTTTTTTAAAAAATATTTAATTAGCGACGTATTAGTAACTGAAATTGTATCCTTAATATTTCTAAAATATTATTATTAAATATTGTAATGCAACGTCTTAGCGTCGCAATATTGCGACGCACTTGGTTGCATCAAGTGCGTCGCAATATTAAATTTAATCGTTTTAATTTTTAATTTTTAATATTTTTTATATTGCGACGCACTTGGTTGTATCGCAATATTAAATTTAACTATTTTAATTTTTAATATTTTTTATAAAAATTTAATTAGCGACTGAAATTGCGTCGCTAATATTTCTAAAATATTATTATTAAATTTTGCGACGCAACGACCTTGCGTCGCAATATTGCGATGCAAAGATGTTGCGTCGCAATATTGCGACGCAATAAATGCATCGCTGAGAGTCGCTATTTAGCGACACAATTGCGACTACATTCTTTCTGTGATGAGACTTACATCGACGCTATAGTTGCGTCGCTAATGCATCGCAAAACCCAGTTTAGCGATGCATTAGTGACGTATTTTGCGTCGCTATATTTATTTTCTGTTATAGTGCTTCAAGCTTGAAATCTAGGTTGCAGAAACCAAATTTCATCATCCCTTCCTCACAAGGACTCGGGTATGGTTGATGCGGAACAAATATATATTTTAATAGCCAATAATTCAATCAGACAAAACATGAAAGTTCATCGTCAATTCATTTTGATAAAAAATTAATCAATCATAATATATGAACAAATTATTTATTTTTAAACCTTGCTCTGATACCACTTGTAAGCATACAAGATCTTTAATAAATAATTTGTTACATAAAATCGAATATAAATACTTACTTGATGCGAAATTCATGATAATAGTAGATAGACTTAAGACTTGAGTCTAATTGGACAGCCTCTTCTGAAAATAACTAGTTTCTCTCTCTTAACATTATTTCTTTCGTAGTAGATAACTTAATGGATTTTTTAAACTGCTAACCTTATCAGGTGGTGGAGAGAGGACCAAATATATATATATATATATAACATTCAATTGATATTTTCACACTACAAAAAAATACTGAAATAGCAACGCAAAATTAGCTATGCATCTTTGCGTCGCTAAATTGCAACCAAATTGCGACGCCTTAGCGACAACAAAAAATAGCGACGCATTTAGCGACCCCAGAAACATGAGTCGCTATTTAGCGACTCAATAGTGACACAAAAAACTAAAAAATTAAAAAAAATCATTAATTTAGCGACGTAACAATTGCATCGCTAAATAGCGACGCATAGCTCAAAAAATTAAAAAATTATTAAATTTTAATTTAGCGACGCAAATAGTGTGCCGCTATTTTAAGAAAAATTAATATTTATAAAATATAATTATGAAATAAAAATATTACGACGCATTTCATTGCGTCGCAATATTTTTTTAAAAAAATTAATTATGTTAATTAGCGACGCAATAAATCAGAAAATTTTTAAAAATAATTTTTAATTTCGTGATGCAAGTAATGCATCACAATTTTTTAAAAAATAAAACATTGTGACGCAACTAGGTGCGTCGTAATTATTTAAAGAAAAATTAATTTTTATAAAATATAATTATGAAATAAAAATATTGCGACGCAACTCAATGCATCGCCATTTTTTTTAAAAAAATTAATTATGTTAAATAGCGATGCATTAGCGACACAATAAACTAGAAAATAAAAAATTAATTTTTAATTTAGCGATGCAAATAATGCATTGCAATTTTTTTATAAAAATTAAATTTTATAAAATATAATTAAAAGATAAAAAAATTAAAAATAAAACATTGCAACGCAATGAAATGCGTTGCAACTGTTTTAAAAAAATTAATTTTGTTACATGCGTCGGATCGATCATTGCCGATCGAGATCATGGCTTGGATCTATCGCAACCGTTGGATCGTCGCCAATCGGATTGATCGCAACAGTCCGAGATCGATCATCGCCGATCGAGATCATGGCTTGGATCGATCGCAACCGTCGGATCGTCACTGATCGGATTGATCGCAACGGTCCAAGATCGATCATCACCGATCAGGATCATGGCTTGGATTAATCGTAACCGTCGGATCATCGCTGATCGAATTGATCGTAACGGTCCGAGATCGATCTTCGCTGATCGGGATCATGGCTTGGATCGATCACAACCGTCGAATCGTCACCGATCGGATTAATCGCAATGGTCCGAGATCGATCGTCGCCGATCAGGATCATGGCTTGGATCGATCGCAACCATCGGATCGTCGCCGATCGGATTGATCGCAATGGTCCGAGATCGATCGTCGCCGATTGGGATCATAGCTTGGATCGATCGTAATCGTCGGATCGTCGCCGATCGGATTGATCGCAAAGGTCCGAGATAGATCGTCGTTGATCGGGATCATGGCTTGGATCGATCGCAACTGTCGGATCATCACCGATCGGATTGATCACAATGGTCCGAGATCGATCGTCGCCGATCGGGATCATGGCTTGGATCGATCGCAACCGTCGGAGCGTCGCCGATCGAATTGATCGCAACGGCTTGAGATTGATCATCGCCGATCGAGATCATGGCTTGGATCGATCGCAACCGTCGGATCGTCGCCGATCGGATTGATCGCAACGGTCCGAGATCGATCGTCGCTGATCGGGATCATGGCTTGGATCGACCGCAATCGTCGGATCATCATCGGTTGGATTGATTGCAACGGTCCGAGATCGATCGTCATTGATCGGGATCATGGCTTGGATCGATCACAACCGTCGGATCATCGCCGATCAGATTGATCGCAACGGTCCGAGATCAATCGTCGCCGATCGAGATCATGGCTTGGATCGATCGCAACCGTCAGATCGTCACCGATCGGATTGATCACAACGGTCCGATCGTCGCCGATCGGGATCATGGCTTGGATCGATCACAACCGTCGGATTATCGCCGATTGGATTGATTACAATTGTTGGCCCAGATGGCAACCCAAGAGGGGGGGGTGAATTGGGTTCTTAAAAATTTAAGACTTTTTAACTTTAATTGATTAGTTAGCAAGATGTGCAAGTGAGATTAACTAATAAGCAATGAACAAGCAAATAAAGAGAGATAGAGATAGAGAAAATTAGGCACGGCAAACACAAGAATTTTATAGTGGTTCGGCGCAACCAGCACCTACGTCCACTCCCAAGATTCACTTGGGTCCACACTATAATCTCTCTAGATTACAGCCGAGTTGTTTTCCAAGCTCACAACTCAAACTTGTTGTTTTACCGGGTGCACAACGAACCCAGCTGGTTTTAACTCGGGCTTACCAGCACAAAACCCTACACGTTGTTTTTCGGGCTCACAACTAACCCAACACAAGCACTCCGGCTTGTAACGAGGTATACCAACCTCCACTAATTCAATCCACTGATTGAATCAGCAAACAAATAATAAAGATAGTGTTTGAACAATAATGCTCCCCTTGAGCAGATATACAAATTAAGTACAAAATATAAAGGTTAGAAAAGCCTGATAATTTTGCAGATGGTAGATGCTTGGGCTTTCTCCCTTCTTCTCTTCAACTCCTCTTGAAGTGTTGAATCACGCCTCAGCAGATTCTTGACCGTTGAAGTTTTGGAGTTGAGATGAAGCTTTTTCCTCTTTTGAAAATCCTGATTTGACCTTTGAAAACTTGGATTTTCTTCTGGCTTTGTGGAATGATGAGAAGGAGTAGACGAATCTTCCACTTGGATTTCACTCCTTTTGAATCACTCTCTTTGAGCTAAAAGATTTTTCCAATATGCTCTGTTTTTCCCTCTTTTCAAATGATATTCTTTTCTCTCTTTTTGATTTTCTCTTTGTTTGATTTGAAAAGAACTCCTCTATTTATAGAATCTGCAAAAATATATCCGTTAGAGACAAGGAAAAATAGCCGTTATTCAAAAATCTTACCGTTGGGGCTGATGTGTCATCGTTAAAAATCGCGCCCAGATTTCGCGGAGTCGACTCGAGCTTGAGGGAGTCGGCTCGAGGTCGATTACCAAAAATAGAAACATTTTAAGCATTGAAGGGTCGACTCGCGAAAACAAAGTGTCGGCTCCTGAAAGTCGGGAGTCGACTCGAGAAAATGGGGAGTCGACTCGAGAAGTGCTCAAAAACTTTCTGTTGTTGAGCGGAGTCGGCTCGCACAGTCAGGAGTCGGCTCGCAAGCAGGGGTCGACTCTTGAAAACCAAGGGTCGACTCGAGAAACTCAGGGGGAGTCGACTCGGAAACCCTTGAGTCGGCTCGGGACGATACAAAAATCAGAAAAATGTTCTGATTGACTTTAAAACTTGTCCCAATTTTAAAATATAAATATGACTTGAATACATTAAATATGACATTAAGCATGGATTCAAGACATGTTTCAAGAATTCATCGATTGAAATATAATGTAAAATTCTTTTTGAATTGAAATAGCTTGAAACTCTTTTCAAATTGATTCAAAACTCATTAATTAACCATTGAAGTTCATTCCTTTCAATTTGAATAAGCTCAAGGTTTTTGATAAATAAACACATTGTTTTTTAAAATACTCATGGCTTTTGGAAATCATCAAAATCAATAAAGTTGGGGCAATTATGTTTCAATAATTTCTCAACAATCTCCCCCTTTTTGATGATGACAAAAACATTGAGTATATGCATTATAAATTGAAAATTTGTGATTCCAAAATCAACTTTGTGTTCATGGAAAGGCTCCCCCTCAATGAGGTAGCTCCCCCTATGAACCTTAATTCAAAAATTTTTAAATTTAAAACTTAAGCCAAATAACCTTTTTCTTATTTAATTCTCTCCCCTTATTTAATTAGGGCAATTAAAAAGATGATGCAATATACGATTAATATAAAATTCTCCCCCTTTTTTGTAATCAACAAAAAGGTTGAGATGCATCAGAGCATCAAAATTCATTCGAATTCATTCAGCATTTAAGTTATCAATTGAGTATTGAGATATTCAAAATTATATCAATTAAATAAGCATTCAAAGATATTCAAGGTACTCATAATTGAAATAACAAACTTTTCTCATTACTTAAAAGTACATCAAATTACATCAAAATGTAAACAAGCTCATGCAAATTTAAACTTGATTCATCAAAAACATTCATAAAACAAAATTTCCTAGTACATCTATTCTACAACTGCTTCATTTGATTCATTTTAAGTGTCCAACATATCATTTTATTTGCATCAACTTGAAGATCAAATCAATATTCTTCTTAAGCTGATTGGTTCATAAGATAGGATCCATCAGCTATCCTTAAGTCTTTCAAAGATATTCTTTAAGCTCACTTAGGAATTGAGGAGAATGAAAATAAGTCAATCTTGAAATGATATTTTCTTTAATTCATAACTTCTCTTAATTCCTTTCATCTTTCCTTTGATCAAACTCAGCAAAATAGATCTAAGTTGATCTAACTGTATCAGAAAAACTCACAGAAGTAGATGAAGCCTGAGGTGGAGGAGAATAATGCAGCTAGGTCCTGAGAGGAGCAACAGAGGTCTGACCTCAGCTCCAATGTCAACTCTGTCCTCAGCATCTAATCTCATCTCCTTTTCTTTCCCAATTCCATTTTTCTTAAACCCATGCGATGAATAGTGGCCAAAGTAATAATCTGTATGTCTTAAATTCCTTCTTGGGCTCACTATCACTAAACACAATCCCTTGGCTTCTGAAATAACTGAGTCAAGATCATGCCATAGGGAAGACTGATTTCCTTTCTTCCACAATCTGCATATACCATAAAATCATCCTGGGTAGTTGATGGTTCCCAGAAACAACAGCATCCATGACAAATATCTCTCTCAGAAACATAGTCAAACCGGCCTGTCTTGGGAAATAGAATCTGCTGCAAATATTGTGTAGAATCTTAATCCAATGGCAGTTGACTAGCAAAAACTTCTTCAAATCCCTCAAAGTTTCTATTCAATAATCTGGTGAGAGCAGGAGACCTATCTCTGGCAAAGGTGGAGGGTCCAGATAAGGGTAATTCAATCTTAGAAAGAATGTTCAAACAATCCTCTACCTTGCTGACCAACCATTGTCTCCTCTAGACAAATTCTTAAAATTCTTTACCAAGCAGGGTAGTAGGACAGTCCAATGAACAATTTTCTCAAACCCCATTTCTCTAACTGTCCTACAATAATCCCTCATTCTCAAACAATCAAATCAACTTCCTTCCGTGGTACAACTCTACTGCAAGAAGGTCTACCTGAGGAGTAGAGCAGTGGAGCAGGAGATCATCCGAAGAGGAAGAGAGAAGAATCCGGAGTCGGCTCGCGGACGGGTCGTCGCACGGTCTTCTTCCTCTTCATCCCGGCGCCACTACTGGCTCCACGGGTTTTGGGTGCCATTGATTTGGAATGATTGTTAAGGTTTTTGGAAGATTTTGGAGTTTGGAGGTTTTGGAGGGTTTTGAGAAGATTTGGAAGATTAGAATGAACCGTGGGTCGACTCGTGCCCTAAATAACGACTGGGACCACGTCGAGTCGACTCGCGCAAAGTGTGGAGTCGGCTCGCGACAAGTCACAGAGCACGGACACGATCTCGAGTCGACTCGCTCAGAGAGGGGTCGACTCCTGAGTTTCAGCAGAAACTCGAGTCGACTCCGATACTCTCGAGTCGGCTCCGGACAATTTCAGAGAAAAAAGATTGAATTCAGAGAATCCGAAATAAGTCCGGAATTTGATCTTTGAGTATGATTAAAAATCATGGACTTTGAGAGATCAAATTGATATGAGTTCTAGATAAAATTTCCTTAAGATTTTGAGAATTTGAAAGAATTCTAGATATATTTCCTTAAGGTTTCAAAATTTATTCAAAAGGATTACAAATTCCTAATTCTCCTCTAAGATAACAAAATCTTTCTTCATTTAAAGGTTTAGTGAATATGTCAGCTAATTGTTCTTCAGTGTTTACATAATCTAAACAAATTTCATCATTAGCTACATGTTCCCTTATAAAATGATATCTAATTTCTATGTGTTTTGTTCTTGAGTGTTGAATTGGATTTTTAGTTAAGTTGATTGCGCTAGTGTTATCACATCTTATGGGTGTTTTATTAAGTGTGATACCATAGTCTTCAAGTTGTCGCTTAATCCATAGGATTTGCGCACAGCAACTTCCAGCTGCTACATATTCAGCTTCAGTAGTTGATAATGCAACTGAATTTTGCTTTTTGCTAAACCATGTGATTAAGTTACTACCTAAGAAATGGCATGCACCACTTGTGCTTTTTCTATCTAATTTACATCCAGCATAATCAGAATCTGAATATGCAATTAGGTTTAATGTGGAGTCTCTAGAATACCATAAACCTACATTTTTAGTTCCATTTAGATATCTTAAAATTCTTTTAACAGCTATTAAATGTGATTCTTTAGGTTCAGATTGAAATCTAGCACATAAACATACTGAAAACATATATCTGGTCTACTTGCTGTTAAATAAAGAAGGGATCCGATATACCTCGATAATACTTTTGATCAACCTTTTTACCTTCTTCATCTTTGTCCAGCTTGCATGAAGGACTCATTGGAGTTCCGAGGGGTTTCATTGTTTCCATACCAAACTTTTTGAGTAGTTCTCTTGTGTATTTGGTTTGGTTGATAAAGATTCCCTCCTTGCATTGTTTGATCTGGAGTCCAAGGAAGAAGTTGAGTTCTCCCATCATGCTCATCTCGAATTCTCCCTGCATCAACTTTGCAAATTCTTGACAAAGAGAATCGTTAGTAGCACCAAAAATAATGTCATCTACGTATATTTGTACTACAAGTAAATCTTTACTTTTTCTTTTCAAAAACAAAGTTTTATCAACATTTCCTCTTGTAAAATCATTTTCTATTAAGAATTTACTTAACCTATCATACCAAGCTCTAGGTGCTTGTTTCAAACCATATAAAGCTTTGTGCAATTTAAAAACGTGATTTGAAAACTCGTGATCTTCAAAACCTGGTGGTTGTTCTACATAAACTTCTTCATTAATAAATCCATTTAAAAATGCGCTTTTTACATCCATTTGAAATAAGTTAATATATGACATGCAAATGCAAGTAATAGCCTAATGGCTTCTAATCTAGCTACAGGTGCAAAGGTTTCATCAAAATCAATACCTTCTCTTGATTATATCCTTTAGCAACCAATCTAGCTTTGTTTCTAATTACAATGCCATTTTCATCTAGTTTATTTCTATAAATCCATTTTGATCCTATTACTGAATGGTTTTTAGGTCTTTCAACTAAGGTCCAAACATTATTTCTAGTAAATTGATTTAGTTCTTCTTGCATAGCTAACATCCAATTATTATCTTTTTCAGCTTCTTCTATAGTTTTAGGTTCAATTTGTGATACAAATGCAAGATGATTACTAATATTTCTCATGTATGATCTAGTCCTTATTCCTTGAGATGGATCGCCTATAATCAATTCCTTAGGATGACTATGAGCATATCTCCAGTCTCTTGGAAGATCTACATCATTATGATCAATATTGACATCATCGTCCTTATGTGAATCATCATCTTTAGCCTCTTGTTCATGATCAGAAGATACTTCAATATTAAGTTTTTCAAGATCTTTTTCAATTATGTTTGTATCTTCCTCATCATCAATCTTTTCAGATCCAGTTGCTAAAGATTCATCAAAAACTACATGAATGGATTCTTCAACTACTAAGGTTTTCTTGTTAAAGATTCTATATGCCTTACTAGTTGTTGAATAACCTAGAAAAATTCCTTCATCAGATTTAGCATCAAATTTTCCTAAGTTGTTTTTACCATTATTATGAATGAAACATTTACATCCAAATGCATGAAAGTATTTTATATTTGGTTTTCTTTCATTCCATAATTCATAAGGTGTTTTCTTTAATATTGGTCTTATTAAAGCTCTGTTTAAGATGTAACATGCTGTGTTAATTGCTTCCGCCCAAAAATACTTTGGTAAGTTGCTTTCACATAGCATGGTACGGGCCATGTCTTCTAGAGTCTATTTTTTCTTTCAACTACACCGTTTTGTTGTGGAGTCCTAGGGGCTGAAAAATTATGATTAATTCCATTTTCAGTGCAGAAATTTTCAAATAAGTGATTTTCAAATTCTGTTCCATGATCACTTCTTAGAGATACTATAGTAGTGTTTTTCTCATTTGTGACTTTCTTGAAAAATTTCAGGAACATCGAGAAAGTCTCATCTTTGTGAGCTAAAAACATTACCCAAGTATATCTAGAATAATCATCTACAATCACTAGACCATATTTCTTTCCTCCTAGACTTGTGGTTCTAGTTGGTCCGAAAAGATCCATGTGAAGTAGCTCTAGTCCCCTAGAAGTTGAAACAATGTTTTTAGATTTAAAAGAACTTCTAGTTTGTTTTCCAAATTGACATGCATCACATATTTTATTATTTTCAAAATCTAATTTAGGTAATCCTTTAACTAAATCCATTTTAATTAGTTTTGAAATAAGGTGTGTGCTTGCATGACCTAATCTACGATGCCACAACCAACTAATTTCATTTATGTTAGCATTGTCAGCAATTAAGCAATGATCACTCAAAGATAATTTTTCTAAGTCAACTAAGTAAACATTGCCATGTCTATAACCAGTAAATACAATGCTATCATCAATAGAATTAGTTACAGTGCATAAGAAGATTTAAATGAAACATTAAAGTTTTTATCACATAATTGACTTATGCTAATTAGATTATGCTTCAAACCATTAACATAAAGTACATTATCAATAACTATAGATGGAGTTATGCGAACTTTACCAAGGCCCATAATTTGACCTTTACCGTTATCGCCAAACGTCACAACTCCACCTTTCTTTTCTTCTAGGGTGATGAATTCATCTTTGTCACCCGTCATATGTCTTGAGCAGCCACTATCAAGGTACCACTTTTTCTTTGATCTTTTGGCTACAAGACATTCCTGCAATATCATCAAACTTTATGCTTAGGTACCCAAGCTTTCTTGGGTCCTTCATGGTTAGCAGCAATAAAAATTGTTCCTTTCGGAACCCATATTTTCTTAGCTTTAATATTTAACTTGTTGTTATTTAACGTTTTGCATTCAAAGGATTTGTGACCTTTTTCATTACATTTAAAACAAGTTATATTACTTTGGTTGGCTTTTACAAAAATATTCTTTAGAGATTTCTGTTTTCTTAATGTGTTATATCCTAAACCAGCTTTGTCAAAAACAGCTTTTTGACTATCTAGGATCATGTTAAGTTTAGTTGAACTTAAAGTGAATTTCTCAACAATGTCTTTATATTTTTTAACATCTTTCTTAAGAGAGTCAATTTCTTTAGCTTGCTGTTCTTTATCTAAAGCTAAAGTTTCTATTGATCTTTTAAATCTTTAGTTGAGTTTTTAGTTTCAGATTTTAATAAATCTTTTTCTTGATTAAGATTATCTCTTTCTTTCCTAAGTTCTTCTTTTTCATTAGTTAAGTTCTTAACTTCTAAAGCTAATTCATTTTTACTTTTAGCTAAACTAATATTATCATTTTTCAAAAACTTATACTTTTTTTTCAAGGATTTAAAATCAATCATAAGTTCATTGAAAGCCTCAAACATTTCATCAAATGTAAAATCATCATTTGAGTTTTCAGAACTTACCTCATTGTCGTTGTCGTCGTCGTTGGCCATGAAGCAAATATTGGCAACTTCCTTTTGCTCATCTTCTTCCGACGAGGAAGATTCATCAGACCATGTTGCCATATATGCTTTCTTCTTTTTCTTGTAGGCCTTTTTCAGTAAAGGACAATCATACTTGAAGTGCCCTGGCTTTTTGCACTCATAACATACTAAGGGCTCTTTTTCTTTTTCTTTCTCCTTGTCCTTTTTCTTATCCTTTTCTCCTTCAAATCTTGCTCCAAATTTCTTTTTATGGAAGGGCCTTTTTCTCATAAACTTCTGAATTTTTGGCCAAGAGAGCAGTTTCCTCATCATCTTCATCATTACTTTCACTGCTGCTCTCTTCCATTTCTGCAGTCTTGAGGGCAAAAGTTTTCCTTCTTTTTGTTTCCTCCTCAACATGCTGCTTCATTGTTAATCGTGGGTCATTAAGGATCCTAGAAGCTCCTCTAAGGTAGTGCATTGAGGTCTTTGCTTCTTGGATTGCAGTGACTTTTGCTTCCCACGATCTTGGTAGTGACCTAAGAATTTTGCGAACAAGATCAGCATTAGTATAAACTTACCAAGACTTTTCAAACCATTCACAATATCAGTAAATCTAGTGAACATGCATGTGATGGTTTCAGTTTGTTCCATTGTAAACAATTCATATTTATGAACCAAAATATTTATCTTTGATTCTTTTACTTGGTTTGTTCCTTCATGAGTAATTTCCAACCTATCCCAAATTTCTTTAGCGGAATTACAAGTTGAGATTCGGTTGAATTCATTTGAATCTAAGGAACAATATAAAATATTAATGGCTTTAGCATTTAAGTTGTGCCATTCTCCTATCATTATCATTCCAATCCCTTTCGGGTTTAGGAACAATAGTGCCATCAATAAGGTGTGTGGGTGTACTAGGTCCATTAATTATAACACCCCAAAGCTCATAATCAGAAGCTTGAATGAATATCCTCATTCTAGCTTTCCAATAAGAATAGTTTGAGCCATTAAAAAGTGGAGGTCTATTCGTAGAATGACCTTCAGCAAAACTTGAACCAATTTGTGTTGCCATATGGATCTTTAGCCCTTGATCGTGAGATCAAATTCTAAATGAGCACTTGCTCTGATACCAATTGTTGGCCCAGATGGCAACCCAAGAGGGGGGGGGTGAATTGGGTTCTTAAAAATTTAAGACTTTTTAACTTTAATTGATTAGTTAGCAAGATGTGCAAGTGAGATTAACTAATAAGCAATAACAAGCAGTTAATAGAGAGATAGAGAGAGAGGCACGGCAAACAATTTTATAGTGGTTCGGTGCAACCAACACCTACGTCCACTCCCAAGATTCACTTGGGTCCACACTATAATCTCTCTAGATTACAGCCGAGTTGTTTTCCAAGCTCACAACTCAAACTTGTTGTTTTACCGGGTGCACAACGAACCCAGCTGGTTTTAACTCGGGCTTACCAGCACAAAACCCTACACGTTGTTTTTCGGGCTCACAACTAACCCAACACAAGCACTCCGGCTTGTAACGAGGTATACCAACCTCCACTAATTCAATCCACTGATTGAATCAGCAAACAAATAAAGATAGAGTTTGAACAATAATGCTCCCCTTGAGCAGATATACAAATTAAGTACAAAATATATAAGGTTAGAAAAGCCTGATAATTTTGCCGATGGTAGATGCTTGGGCTTTCTCCCTTCTTCTCTTCAACTCCTCTTGAAGTGTTGAATCACGCCTCAGCAGATTCTTGACCGTTGAAGCTTTGGAGTTGAGATGAAGCTTTTCCTCTTTTGAAAATCCGAGATTTGACCTTTGAAAGCACTTGGATTTTCTTCTGGCTTTTGTGGAATGATGAGAAGGAGTAGACGAATCTTCCACTTGGATTTCACTCCTTTTGAATCACTCTCTTTGAGCTAAAAGATTTTTCCAATAAGCTCTGTTTTTCCCTCTTTTCAAATGATATTCTTTTCTCTCTTTTTGATTTTCTCTTTGTTTGATTTGAAAAGAACTCCTCTATTTATAGAATCTGCAAAAATATATCCGTTAGAACAAGGAAAAATAGCCGTTATTCAAAAATCTTACCGTTGGGGCTGATGTGTCATCGTTAAAAATCGCGCCCAGATTTCGTGGAGTCGACTCGAGCTCTGTGGGAGTCGGCTCGAGTCGATTACCAAAAATAGAAACATTTTAAGCATTGAAGGGTCGACTCGCGAAAACAAAGTGTCGGCTCCTGAAAGTCGGAGTCGACTCGAGAAAATGGGAGTCGACTCGAGAAGTGCTCAAAAATGAGTCTTTCTGCCGTCTGAGTCGAGTCGGCTCGCACAGTCAGGAGTCGGCTCGCAAGGTTTCAGGGGTCGACTCTTGAAAACCAAGGTCGACTCGAGAGGGGAGTCGACTCGGAAACCCTTGAGTCGGCTCGGGACGATACAAAAATCAGAAAAATGTTCTGATTGACTTTAAAACTCATCCCAATTAAAATATAAATATAAATTTGACTTGAAAATAATAAATATGACATTAAGCATGAATTCAAGACATGTTTCAAGAATTCATTGATTGAAATATAATGTAAAATTCTTTTTGAATTCTAAGTATAGTTTTGAAACATCTTTCAAATTGATTCAAAAACTCATTAATTAACCATTTAAGTTCATTTTTCAATTTGAATAAGCTCAAGGTTTTTGATAATAAACACATTGTTTTATTTAAAATACTCATGGCTTTTGGAAATCATCAAAATCAATAAAGTTGGGGCAATTATGTTTCAATAATTTCTCAACAACAACGGTCCGAGATCGATCGTCACCGATTGGGATCATGTCTTGGATCGATCGCAACCATCGGATTGTCACCGATCGGATTGATCGTAACAGTCCGAGATCGATCATTGCCAATTGGGATCATGGCTTGGATCGATCGCAACCATTGGATCGTCGCTGATCAGATCGATCACAATGGTCCGAGATCAATCGTCGCCGATCAGGATCATGGCTTGGATCGATCGCAACTGTCAGATCATCGCCGATCGGATTGATCGCAACGGTCCGAAATCGATCATCGCCAATATGGATCATGGCTAGGATCGATCGCAACCGTCGGATCGTCGCTGATCAGATTGATCGCAGCGGTCTGAGATCGAACGTTGTCGATCGGGATCATGGCTTAGATCGATCACAACCGTCGGATCATCGCCGATCGGATTGATCGCAACGGTCCGAGATCGATCATCGCCGATCGGGATCATGGCTTGGATCGATCGCAATCATCAGATCGTCGCCCATCGAATTGATCGCAACCATCGGATCATCGCCGATCGGGATCATGTCTTGGATCGATCACAACCATCGGATCGTCATCGATCGGATTGATCGCAACGGTCTGAGATCAATCGTCGCCGATCGGGATCATGGCTTGGATCGATCGCAATCGTCGGATCATCGCCGATCAGATTGATTGCAACGGCCCAAGATCGATCGTCGTCGATCGGGATCATGGCTTGTATCGATCGCAACTGTCGGATCATCGCTGATCAGATTGATCGCAATGGTCCGAGATCGATCGTCGCCAATCGGGATCATGGCTTGGATCGATCGCAACCGTCGGATCATCGCCGATAGTATTGATCACAATGGTCCGAGATCGATCATCGACGATTGGGATCATGGCTTGGATCGATCGCAACCGTTGGATCATTGCCGATCGGATTGATCGCAACAGTCCAAGATCGATCGTCGCCGATCGAGATCATGGCTTGGATCGATCGCAACCATCAGATCATCGCCGATCGGATTGATTGCAACAGTTTGAGATCGATCGTCACCGATCGGGATCATGGCTTGGATCGACCGCAACCGTCGGATCATCGCCGATCGGATTGATTGCAACGGTCCGAGATCGATCGTCGTCAATCGGGATCATGGCTTGGATCGATCGCAACTGTCAGATCATCGCTGGTCAGATTGATCGCAACGGTCCGAGATCGATCGTCGCCAATCGGGATCATGGCTTGGATCGATCGCAACTATCGGATCGTCGTTGATCGGATTGATCGCAATGGTCCGATCGTCGCTGATCGGGATCATGGCTTGGATCGATCGCAATTGTCGGATCGTCGCCGATTGGATTGATCGCAACGGTCCGAGATCGATCATCGCCGATTGGGATCATGGCTTGGATCGATCGCAACCGTTGGATCATTGCCGATCGGATTGATCGCAACGGTCCGAGATCGATCGTCGTCGATCGGGATCATGGCTTGGATCGATCGCAACCGTCAGATCGTCGCCGATCGAATTGATTGCAACGGTCCGAGATCGATCGTCGCCGATCGGGATCATGGCTTGGATCGACCGCAACCGTCGGATCGTCGCCGTTTGGATTGATTGCAATAGTCTGAGATCAATCGTCTTCGATCGGGATCATAGCTTGGATCGATCGCAACCATCGGATCATCGCCGATCGGATTGATCGCAATGGTCCGAGATCGATCGTCGCTGATCGGGATCATAGCTTGGATCGATCGTAATCATCGGATTGTCTTCGATCGGATTGATCGCAACGGTCCGATCATCGCCGATCGGGATCATGGCTTGGATCGATCGCAATCGTCGGATCGTCGCCGATCGGATTGATTGCAACAGTCCGAGATCGATCGTCGCCGATCGGGATCATGTCTTGGATCGATCACAACCATCAGATCATCGCCGATCGGATTGATCGTAATAATCCGAGATCGATCGTTGCCAATCGGGATCATGGCTTGGATCGATCGCAACCATTGGATCGTCGCCGATCGGTTTGATCGTAATGGTCCGAGATCGATCATTGCCAATCGGGATCATGGCTTGGATCGATCACAACCGTCGGATCATCGCCGATTGAATTGATCGCAATGGTCCGAGATCGATCGTCGCCGATCGGGATCATGGCTTGGATCGATCACAACAATCAGATTGTCACCGATCGGATTGATCGCAATGGTCCGATATCGATCATCGCCGATCGGGATCATGGCTAGGATCGATCGCAACTGTCGAATCATCGCCGATCGGATTGATCGCAACGGTTCGAGATCGATCGTTGCCGATTGGGATCATAGCTTGGATCGATCGCAATCGTCGGATCATCGCCGATCGGATTGATCGCAATGGTCCAAGATCGATCATCGCCGATCGGGATCATGGCTTGGATCGATCGCAATCGTCAGATCATCGCCCATCGAATTGATCGCAACGGTACGAGATCGATCATCGCCGATCGGAATCATGGCTTGGATCGATTGCAACTGTCGGATCGTCGCTGATCGGATTGATCGCAACGGTCCGAGATCGATCTTCGCCGATCGGGATCATGGCTTGGATCGATCACAACCATCGAATCATCGCTGATCGGATTGATCGCAACGGTCCGAGATCACAATAAACTACAAAATTAAAAAAAATTAATTTTTAATTTAGCGATGCAAGTATTGCATCGCAATTATTTTTTAAAAAATAAATGTTATAAAAAATTAAAAATAAAACATTGCGACGAAACCAGATGCGTCACAATTATTTTAGAAAAATTAATTTTTATAAAATATAATTATCAAATAAAAATATTACGACGCAAATCAGTGCGTCGCAATTTTTTTAAAAAATAAATTATATTAAATAGCGACGCAATAAATCAGAAAATTAAAAAAATTAATTTTTAATTTAGCGACGCAATACTTACGTCGCACTTTTTCTTACAAAATAAATTGCGTCGCACTTTTTCTTACAAAAATAAATGTTATAAAAAAATAAAAAATAAAACATTGCGATGCAACCAGGTGCGTCGCAATTATTTTTATAAAAATTAATTTTTATAAAATATAATTATCTAATAAAAATATTATGATGCAAATCAGTGCATCATAATTTTTTTTAAAAATAAATTATGTTAAATAGCGACGCATTAGCGACACAATAAACAAGAAAATTAAAAAAATTAATTTTTAATTTAGCGACGCAAGTATTGCGTCGAAATTTTTTTAAAAAAATAAATGTTATAAAAAAATTAAAAATAAAACATTGCGACGTAACCAGGTGTGTCGCAATTATTTTTAGAAAAAATAATTTTTATAAAATATAATTATCTTTTTTTAAAAAATAAATTATGTTACATAGTGACGCATTAGCGACGCGATAAACCAGAAAATTAAAAAAAATTAATTTTTAATTTAGTGATACAAGTATTGCATCGTAATTTTTTTAAAAAAATAAATGTTATAAAAAAATTAAAAATAAAACATTGCGACGCAACCAGGTGCGTCACAATTATTTCAGAAAAATTAATTTTTATAAAATATAATTATCAAATAAAAATATTACGATGCATTAGCGATGAATTTTCTTAGAAAATAAAAAAAATTCCGCCGGTCATTGCCGCCAAATTAGCGACGCATTAGCGATACAATTATTTGCATCGCTAATTTTCCCATAAAATAAAAACAATTGTCGCGGCCAAATTAGTGACGGATTAGAAACATATAATTGCATCGCTAATCCATAATACATTTTAAAAAAAATTGCGAGGGATTAGCGATGCAAAATTGTGTCGCTAATACCTAATATATAACCTGAGTCGCGCCCGACCCCCCTCGGCCTCTTCTTCTTCCTGTTCTTGCCCTAACCCGCTGTTCCCTCCTTCGGCTCCCCCCGCCCCCTCCCTCGGCGCTAGGAACCCACCGGCGGCGCCCCCCCCACCCCCCGGTGCAAGGAACCCCTAGTGGCATCCTTGATTTAGCGAGGTAAGCCCTCCTGCCGGTGGCCTAGCCACGGTGGCCAGGCCACAGTTTTTTTTTTAAAAAACTGTCGGGGTGGGGTTTCTCTCCCACTCCTAAGGCCACGGCCACGGCAGTGGCCGTGGCCATCATCTCCGACCAAGGCCGCGGCCGTGGCCGGAGACGATGACCACGACCGTCGCCGTGGCCGGCAGTGGCCTGGCCACGGTGGCTAGGCCACCATTTTTTAAAAAAAAAAAATGGGGCCAGGTGAGGTTTTGCCCTTACCCCTGCCGTCTCCGGCCACGGCCGCCATCATGGCCGGCGGTGGCCTGGCCACAGTTTTTTTTTTAAAAAAAGGGCCGGGGTGGGGTTTTTCCCTTACCCCTGCCTTTTCGGCCACGGCCGCGGCCGTGACCATGGTCTCAGAAGGTGGGGCCATAGTTTTTTTTTTTAAAAAAAGGGCCGGGGTGGGGTTTTTCCCTTACCTCTTCCTTTTCGGCCACAGCCGCGGCCGTGACCATGGTCTCAGAAGGTGGGGTTTTTTTTTCATTGATTATGAATTTTTTTATTTAATTTATTTATGTTTAGGAACTAAATTTTACATAAAATATTAGAGAAATTTGCATGTAATCTATAATCTTGTAATGCATAATTTGATATTTGCATAATATTTGATATATTAAAATTTATATATTTAGATTTATAAATGTCTTGTGTTATCGAATATGTTTATTTCTTGAAATATTGTTCATGATATATTATTGTTAGAATGCTTATCATGCAATTTATGTGGTTTTGATAGTTTAGATGATTAAATTTTTAATGAATTTATGTTTCTTTATTTCCTGTTATATTTTGGCTTAGCAAATTTTAAATATTTAGTTTTTAAATATTGTCACAATCATTTTCTTAGCAAATTAGAAAAAAATTTAGAATATTCATGTTCTTCAATTGAAAGAAATTTGATATAGCAAATCATAATTTGATATAATTCCTCAAATTCTAAACCAACCAATCAAAATAAATTTGATATCATGAAGAAAAAATGATATAGCTCATTTAGAACTAAATTTAATGCAAGAATATTAAATTTGATATAGTGAACTCAGATTCAAGTACTGAAAGAATATAACTCCTCCTAATAAAAAGAATTTGAGATAAGAGCATAGCTTTTATGTTATTTGAATTATTAGATTGAATCAGATTTAGTTTAGGCAAGGTTGAATCCATTTTTACTTATCTAAAGTAAATCTATATGACATACATACTATGTCAAGTTCGTTCTTTGATTTCTCATATTATTCCTCACAGCACTATAACCTTTAGACCCATTTGAGACTTTGTAAGACTTAGTCTTGCAAATTCTCAAATTGTCCTAGTGGACAGTTTGAGATTATTTTTTGCGATATATTTGTCTGCTATTCGTCATCGTTAGTTGAGCTTGCAGTTTGTATATCCTCATACGTTCTCCTAGTGTGACATATAAGCCACACATTTAGGAGAACATAAGGAGAATTGCTGCCAAAATTTCAATGTAAACGATGATAATTTCTAGCAGAATAACATATCACATAAAATAATCTTGAATGTGATAGGGCCTTACCTAAGTCCTAGTAGAGTGAAAGTGGAATTCATTTAGGACACTTGCTTACTTGTGAAGTCTACTAATTGAACAGACCCCGGTCCTGGGCCTTGGCTGGATAGCATGTCAAGGATCGTAGCCATGGCCCGGCCTTGATTTATCAGTATAATTAAAGAGGCACAATATTTGTTATTTACCTTAGATGTGTAAAAGAATTAATCTATTGCTATAATGACTAATGCAAAATTAAATTGTTGTCTCCTTTAATGGTTTGCCAGGAATTGTATAAGTTGGTAAAAAATGAGAGGGGCTCGCTCATGGATGTATGTAAGGTTAAAAGATGGGTTGCTTAATCCAGATTTTCTGAATGGATTGGAAGAATTTATAGCATTTGCATGTAGTCAACCCAAATGGATGGATGGGCCTAGGATCAGGTGCCCCTGCAACTTACGCAAGTGTCAGAATAAAGCCTATAGAGATGTTGAAACTGTGAAGGTGCACTTGTATAAAAATGGATTTGTTCCTAGGTACGATGTTTGGAACTGTCATGGTGAAACTGAGAATATGTTTGCAGCTGTCACTAGCCAAGAAGTGTCAAATCCCATTGATAAACCATTTGTGAATTTAAACACATATGAATAAATGGTGATGAATGCATCGGGTAACGAATTCAATCATAATACATGAACCAAATCCAGATGCACAATAATTTTATAATATGTTGTGTTCTGTAAATCAAGAATTGTATCCTGGTTGTGAGAGTCTTTCCCAATTGTCTATGGCTACTCGGTTGTTGAATATTAAGGCGGAACATCGATTATCAGAAAAGGCATTCAATATTGTAGCTGGGTTAATGAAGGAAGTTTTGCCAAATCATAATGTTGTAGCAAACAGTTTCTACTCAACGAAGAAGTTATTGCGTGGCCTTGGGCTCCCAGTTAATAAGATCGATTGTTGCTTGAACAATTGTATGATATATTGGGGTGAAGACTCAGAGCTGAGATGGTGTAAGATTTGCGGGCAATCGAGGTACAAAAACGGCAAAGGGGGAGCTAGTACAAGTAGGAGGAAAAGTGTGCCTTACAAGAGGATGCATTACTTCCCTCTTACTCCATGCCTCCAGAGATTATACAGATCTGAAGCTACATCTGCTGATATGAGATGGCATGCCGAACATGAATCTAAACAAGATGAAATGCGACATCCATCATATTCAAAAGCTTGGAAGCATTTCAATGAAAATCATCCTGATTTCGCAGAAGAAATAAGGAATGTGAGATTAGGTCTTTGTATCGATGGCTTCCAACTGTTTGGTCAAGCGGGGCAACAATATTCATGTTGGCATATAATACTGACTATATATAATCTTCCACCATGGAAGTGCATGAAAGATACTGCAATGTTTTTGATAGTTTTGGTTCCAGGACCATCAAATCCAAAAGAGAAGATTGATATCTTCTTACAACCGCTGGTAGCCGAATTGAAAATATTGTGGGAAACAGGAGTCATAGCCTACGACATTTCTATGAAACAAAATTTCATCATGAGAGCTGCTTTGATGTGGACAATCAGTGACTTTCTGGCATATGCAATGTTGTCTGGTTGGAGCACTTCTGGGCGTCTGGCATGCCCTCATTGCATGTATGATTCAGATGCATTTACATTGCAAAAGAGTGGTAAGCAGTCATGGTTTGATAATCATAGAAAGTTCTTACCTTCGAATCATCCTTATAAGTGGAACTTGATCGCCTTCATGAAGAACAAAGCAGTCACAAAATTCGCCGAACCGGTTAGGTCTGGCACATATATATTTGATACTATAGAGCATTTGGGGTTGAGGTATTCTTGGGAACCAGATGCAGATAGAATAAATGGCCGTATATGTAAAGAACATAACTAGAAGAAGCGGAGCATTTTTTGGGATTTGCCGTATTGGAGCACAAATCTCATCCGGCACAACTTGGATGTTATGCATATTGAGAAAAATTTCTTTGATAACATATTTAACACGGTACTAAACATCCCGAGAAAAACCAAAGATACTGCAAAGTCGAGAGAAGAACTTAATCAGTATTGCAGAAGAGGTGATTTGAGAAGGAATGCTGATGAAACCTATCCTAAAGCCTGTTATACTCTTGACAAAAATTTATGAGAAGTTTTATGTAACTGGATTAGAGGATTAAAATTTCCTAATGGTTATGCTTCAAATTTCGGTAGGTGTGTGGACATGCATAAGCTCAAGTTGTTTGGCATGAAGAGTCATGACTGTCATGTTTTCATGCAACGGTTATTGCCCATAGCTTTTTGTGAGTTGCTTCCGCAACATGTGTGGAAGGCATTGATAGAGCTAAACATGTTATTTAAGGAGTTATCTGCTGCAGTCATTACTTCTGCATCCATGGAAAGGCTTGAGGAGGAAATTTCAATTATTTTATGCAAGCTGGAGCGAATATTTCCTTCAAGTTTTTTTTACTCAATAGAGTATTTACCGGTTCACTTGCCATACGAAGCATGTATAGCTGGTCCCGTGCAGTATCGCTGGATGTATTCTTTCGAGAGGTAAATACCCAAATCAGTAATACATATTGACATTTCAAATATTATTTTATTTATGCAAGGAAGTTGGTTTATTTATATTTTTAACTTTACATATAGGTATCTTAAGAAGTTAAAAAATAATGTACGGAATAAGGCAAGGGTTGAAGGTTCTATATGCAATGCACACTTGGTTGAAGAAGTTTTAGCTTTTGCCTCGCATTACTTTGAGAGTCACGTTCATACAAGGAAGCAATCTTGGTCGTAACGATGACATATGTGTGGATGAAGGAGAACCTACTAACAGTAGAATATCAATATTTAAAAGTATCGACCGTTCATTTGGGAGGCAGAAGTCAAGACAATTAAGCGATGTGGAGTATAATGCATCACATTATTATATCCTAATGAACTGTAGAGAAGTCGACCCATACATTGAGTAAGTATATGTACACTTCATTAATTGCTTAATTAGAACTTCTACTTTAAACTATAAAATACCATACTATTTAATTGCTAACATAAGTTTTAATTGTTATAATCCCTTAAGGATGTATTGTGATAGACAACGACAGATGGATCCCAGCATCAATCAAATTGCCATTGGGCAGAAGTTAGAAACGGAGTTCACTTATTAGTTTTATGAATTTGTGAGTACTATCACTTAATCAATTACAATAATGGCTTTTATTTTTTGAATTGATTGTGAATAGCTTATTAATTTATAGGTAAACGGTCCATGGTTCACAACCAATAATATTTTCATTAAATGTCTAGCGTAGTGGCCATTGAAGACCGTAACTACCTATACTGGCTATTTTGTTAATGGATACAAATTTTAAATTGAACGACTAGCATCTTCAAGAGGGACGCAGAATTGGGGCGTATGTGTTAAAGGAGAAAGTGCTGGAGCAAATATGCAGGATTATTACGGAAAGTTAGTAGAGGTGGTCGAAGTTGAATATCTCGGTTGGCCTATGAAATGAACTGTATTGTTTCATTGTGATTGGTTTGATTCGACAATTCCTACCAGTAAAAGGGTTCATAACGACTACAATCTAGTTGAAGTAAATCATCGACGAAGATTGCAGAAATATGAACCATTCATTCTTGCATCCCAAGCTGTTTCTAAAATTGTTCTACGTTCAACAATCATATTAGATGAGAGTTCATCAAGTCAATCAACTGAGTGCCCTGCATTTCAAGAGGATGAGATGGAAATGCATGCAACTGAGGACAACACAAGGGCTCCTGAAACATCACTTACACATCCAAATGGTGATGGCCAAGAAATTGAGGATGCAAATGTTCGGTTTCCTTCTGATGATAATGAAACTGAATCACAGTCCGATATGGCATCAGATGTTGAACCAACATTTCATGAAACAAATAACACTAATTAAAGATATAGGTTCATTCAATTTTGATTTATTTTTATATGTGTTAAATTTTTGTATGTTTATTAATTATTCATAATTATATTGCATTGCATTAATCTTTAGTATTTACAGTATGACGGACTGAGGTAGATCTACCCCTGACGGACATAGCCTTGCTACATCACATCCCACTACCAGCCCTGACGCACGGACTTCTGCCTCTCCAGGCATCGACGCTCATCCTGTATTTTCCTTTACCCGATCGGCACAGACCTCTGAGAGTTCTTCTTTGGTCGATCGCATCGTACTTCGATTGGATGCCGATGGGCTGTAAGTATATACTAATTGTAACTATATGTTTATGTTTTTAAGTTAATTACTTATTTTAATTAGTTTTTTAATAGCTTTATTGAGCAGCATACTGTATCGAGCCGGATCAGCTCTATATTTCAGAGCCGTGCTGATCCTAGTGGCTACGATTGACACCATGTATCTGCGGCCACGAGGGAGTTTTATTTTTCAGAGTTTCAGGTAAACTTTTTAAATACATTTTATAACTGATATAAAATTTTTTAATCTTAATATATTCTGAAACTAACTGTTTATTTCAATGCAGAAAAAGTTTACGTGGGACCCTACCATCCATGATGCCATTAGGGCAGCATAGAATGCTCTTGCGGCACGCCGATACTCCGACATGCTTTATCATTGGAGGAGTTCGGGTGACCGTCCAGGGCATGTGCCAGAGGGTATTTGGGCCAGCTGGCAGCAGGCGTGGCAGGCCGAGGCATGGATGAGGAGGTCTGCATCAGCCAGCACGAACCGTCGATCTGAGAAGGGCGGTCGTGGCACGGGCCTCTCCTGTCACACTACGGGTTCCATTTTTATTCAGGAGCACAGGCGCCGTATGGTAAGAAAATATAAATAATTTAAATACTAATTTAGTCATTTACAAATACTTGCATTTATATTCTTTCTTCTGCTTTTGTAGTCCGAGCAGGAGGGTAGAGATCCTGGTGAGTTTCGTCTATTCAGGGCAACACACACCAGAAAGGACGGTTCCTGGGTCGATACACGATCATGGAAGGTTAGGGTAAGAAATTAGATTTATATTTTATTTGTTTAATTTCTAATATTTTATTCAGCTTTTTATATTGATTCATTTATCATTGATTTTATAACTCAAAGGCACAAGTCGAGGAGCTTCAGTCTCAGGCTTCGCAGGTCGACTCCACTGATGGGGGGCCGCCCGTCGAACTCTCACCAGAGGAGAGTCGACGTGTGTTTTTGGAGGCTTCTGGTGCCCAGCCGCGAGACCGTAGGGTCTATGGTTTGGGCACCAGAGCTTCCATATATTTTTTCCATCAGGGCTTCAGTTCGCGTGGTTCTGACGATATTCCTCTCGAGCAGATAGATGACATCCGGAGATCTATCAAGGAGAAAGTTTGCCAGGAGGTTCAGAAGGAGCTTGCAGAGATGAGAGACCAGATGCGTCATATGCAGGATTTAGTTCGTCTTCTGTCGCAGGGTTCATTCCAGCCTCCGCAGCCTCCACAACCGCCTGCAAATACATGATGTATTTTTTTTTTCACTACTTGATGTATTTTTTTATTTTTTCTGTTTTGTATATGAAAATTTTAAATAATTAATAAAATAAATTTTATCTATTTTTAAAAATTTTGTAATGTTTGTTTTGGTCAATTGTATTAGCAATTACATTGCATTAGCAAGTTTATTTATATTATATTTTTTTTAAATAAATACATTAATTTACTTTAAAAATTAAAAATTAATTTACTTTATTTTTTAAAAAATAAATTAATTAATTAGCGACGTTATTTTCCATCGCAATTAATTTTAAAAAATTAAAAATTATGTTATTTTAATTTTTTTAAATAAATTAATTAATTAGCGATGCAATTGCGATAAGATTTTTTATCGTAAATATTTTTAAAAAATATTTTTAAAGTAGCAACGCATTTAGGGGCATCACAATTATTTTTAAAAAATTAAAAATTATTTTATTTTATTTTTTTAAAAATAAATTAATTAATTAGCGATGCTATTTTCGTCGCAATTAATTTAAAAAAATTAAAAATTATTATATTTAAATTTTTTTAAAAATAAATTAATTAATTAGTGATGCAATTGCGACGAGATTTTCTGTTGTAAATATTTTTAAAAAATTTATTTTTAAAGTAGCGACGCATTTAGGTTGCGTCGCAATATTGCGACCCATTTATGGGCATCGCAATATATTGCGATGCATTTAGGGCGTCGTAGAGAGTCGCTGTTACAAATTGAAATTGCGACCAACATTTTAGCGAGCGTTTAGCAACGCATTTGGGTGTCGCTATATTTAAATTTTCTTGTAGTGTCATTAAATACCAAATTAATGACTTTAATTTCATTAAATATAAGAATTAATGACTTAATGTTAATGGCTTAAAAGAAAGAGCGGTAGTCCTTCATCTTCTTTATCAATTCATCTTCTTTAAAAGCCCCAAAAGTTCTTAACATGCATCGTTCAAGCAATTGGAGAAAGAACAAGGAGGTCACCAGACGCATGGTTCAATCTAGTTAGTTTTTTAATGTTTGGAAAAAGAAAATAAGATGTAGAAAGTTTTATTCCATTAATTAGTTTCTTCCTCCAGTACATATGAAAGATGGCTTCATTCTTTAGCTTTCATATCTTAGGGAGAGGGTCCTATGCATTAGAAATAAAGCAAGGGCTTGCACAAGGGTGAAGCAAGGCTCTTGCAAATGACTTTCACTCAAAAAATATTGTACAAATGGAATCAAAGAGTGATCTTGATGCTTTTTTCTAGCTAATTAGAGGGTTTAATCTTTCAACTAGCATTGTGTTTCGAGTTTCTTCTACATATATCTGCATTTCATCTTTTTTCCATCATGTAGTGAAATGTGCTAGCCTCACATGAGCAATGTCTGGCTGCTTCACCTTGTATTTTAGGTGCAGGCAATGTGGAATCTAGTGTACCACCGACAAGGACAATCCAGCCTTTAGGTTCAGGCATAAAAAATTCCCCTGTTTACGTTTTAAATTTTGTCTGACAGATAGCACATAAGTATGTTAGCATAATAGTTTGAGTAATGTGAATTTGAAGCAAGACATTGCTTTATTGATGAACGAAGAGATTTTGTTTGATAGATCATAATACTGAAAAGAATGATCAGCCAGGACCATACATAATTCTGAGAGATGAGGAGCCATATCCCCCTGTGGATCAAGTTTGCTGGAGGTAGGCCAGCCACCTTTAAAGTTTTCTTTTGGTTCTTTTTTTTCTCTGCTGTATAAAACACTTCTCATGACACATGCATGAGCATTGTCATCATCGACTGGTATATAAAATAGTAGTATTTGCTATATGGACATGCTATATACTTTGCACATAAGATATTTTGTGGTCATGGTTTTCATCCCTTAGGATTTACTGATGAAATTAGAGCCGTGAATCTTGCATCACCTGTACCACCCGAGTCGAAATGTTAATGTGCTAGAGTTTTCATCTCATTTTAGGTGTCTGCTAGGAAGCTAATTTTACATGTTTGGTCTGTCATTTCTCATCCTTGATTCCGAATTATTTCCTTTCTCAGCACAAATTCCACCAATGCTGGTTTCAATATGAGAAAAGATTATTTTTTCAGAAAATATCATGTCATGCAATGTAGTAGAATTTTGATATTGTTCTAGAGAGTAGAAATGATTTGCCATGCTACCATTGGTGAAAGCAAGTGTAGAGAGTAATTGTGTCGTCCATGTACAATACGATATGATCCCCATGTATTATACTTGTGAGTGCATACACATGAGACATGCATTAACGCGGCCAGCAATCACAATCCAAGCAGGGTTAGAGTTGTTACTCCTATCAAAGTAAACCTGTTCCTAAGAGGAAAAAAAAAAAGGCATTCCACTGCATGTCTAATTCTTTTCTTAAACTAAGCTCACCAATTCATATCGATTGCTCTCTGCAGGGGGGAATTTGAAATCTTCCATGTAGTTAAACAGAGAATTACTGAAATTCAAGCTCAGACACCAGGGAATCTTCACTCGAATGCCTATGAAATGATTCAAGTGATGCCTGAAAAGCTTCAGCTCACCGAGCACCGACGGCAGGACATTTGGCCAAAATCTTTTGAAGCCAATCCTCCCACCTTGGGAGATATCGGGGTTTACTTCTTTGGAAAAGAACTTCCAGAGTACGGCTTCCACTGACTCTCTTGTTGCTCTGTAACTAATTTTTAGCAGCAAAAGTTGTCAGAAGACAATTAGATCACATAACCACCTAAATTAACCAAAGTTTCCCTTATGTTATGAGGCTGGTACTGTTCTTATCTAACCTACCTACCTGGCTTTGTAGGCATAGAGACCCGTACAGGAAGTTAATTAAAAGGATGGACAGATCCGATGAAGCACTCCAGTGCGACCTAGGAGAAATCAAGTGCTGTTATTTACGTCGACGCATTTAGATAGGGAATCCCAGGGTAAGTTTTCACCATTGAGTGTGAACTATTACACCATAGCCCTAGATTTGTTACTTCTTCCATAAACCGGAATGTCTTTTCTTTTTTATGATAAAATATATTACTATTCTATGATTTAAGCTCAGATTACACCTATGCGTTTGAAATGTTACGCTTAACTATCATATGTTTTAAATTCGATCAAATTATGCACATGCTATTTGACATGTTATACTTAACTATTATATGTTTTAAATGCTATTAAATTATGCTTATATAGTTAGAAATGTTATATTTAACTATTCATATATTTTTAACTTATTTAACCTTTACTTAATGTGCCCAAACTTTCATATGGGTGTAATTTGATGATGTTTAAAGTATATAGTATTTAAGTGTAACTGATCAAACTACATGGTCATAATTTGATAAAACTTAAAACATATGGCGATTAAATGCATCATTTTAAATCACATGGATGAAATTTAATAATGCTTAAATCATAGAAAAGTAATTTGTATTTTACTTTGTTTTTCTAATCTTTTTGCTTGTAACTATCTGAATCTGAATCATGTTCATCAGAATGACCGCAGTTATAGATTTATTTGACTTGTTACCTGAGTCTACTTGCCCATCTCCCACACTAGTAAACCTTGTAGACTCTCAACGCAACTCAACTCATCTAAGCCTTTTTTTCAACTACATAGGATCTGTTGGCCCAATGACAACCCAAGAAGGGGGGGGGGTGAATTGGGTTCTTTAAAAATTAGCCTTTTAAAAAAGTTTGCTTAAGAAGAATGAAGGCAATAGCAATGCAAATACAAAGTGCAGTGAATAAAACAAGATAGAGAAAGAGTCAATGGAAGCACAGCAAACACAAAAAGTTTATAGTGGTTCGGTGTATCCAACACCTACGTCCACTCCCAAGATTCACTTGGGTCCACACTATAATCTTCCTTGATTACAACAGAGTTGTTTTACAAGCTCACAACTCAAACTTGTTGTTTTCCCGGGATCACAACGAACCCACTGGTTTTCAAGGGCTCACCAGCACAAAAACCCTAACCCAAGCTTTACCAAGCTTGTACCGAGGTAAGACTACCTCCACTAGTTCAATCCCCCAGATTGAACTAAACACAAAGAATAGAAATATTATTTTTCAGTTACAAAGCTCCTTAATGAGTAGATAAACAACTTTTAGAATAAAGTTTAGGAAAGCCTGATTTGCAGATGGTTGGCTTTTGAGCTTTTCTTCTTTTCTTCTTTTCCTCAACTCTTTTGAAGTGTAGAATCGGGCCTCAGCTCGGATTCTTCACGGAATGTACGTTGGAGTTGATTTGAGCTTTTCCTCTTTTCTTTGAGTGTTGAAAATCACTTGATATGCTCTTGAATAGCTCTTAGATTTTCTTCTGAAGTTTCCTTGGATTGTTGAGCTTGAGCACAGAAGGAGCTTCCTTTGATTTCACTCTTTTTCTTTCACTCTAATTTGAATCTCGAATTTTTTTAAATGAGGCTCTGTTTTTCCGATTTTTCTCTTCTTTTCTCTTGAAGTAAATTTCTTTCTTTTTGTATCTCTTTGATTTGAAAACGGCTTCTCTATTTATAGATTCTGCAAAAATATAGCCGTTAGAAACAAAGAAAAATATCCGTTAATTAAAAATCTTACCGTTGACGCTGAGTTGGCATTCGAAAAATTTTGCCCAGATTTGCTGGAGTCGACTCCTGCTTTCCGAAGTCGGCTCGAAGTCGAGATACCAAAAATAGAAATACTCAGAAAGTCAAAGGGTCGACTCATCAAAAATAAAGTGTCGACTCTGACAGTCGGGGGTCGACTCATGAAAAGCTGGGGGTCGACTCAGAAATGCTTAGAAAACACACCTCTGGTGTCTGAGCGGAGTCGACTCACACAGTCATGGAGTCGGCTCACAGAATCGGGGTCGACTCGAGAAATCACATGGGTCGACTCGAGACAGACAGTCATTTCTGTACTCTGAGTGGAGTCGACTCTGAAACTCTAGAGTCGGCTCCGGAACGTATCAAAAATCAGAAATTTTTGATTGACTTGAAATTCATTCCAAATTCATTTTAAATCATTATTTTGACTTGAATATAATAAAATTGACATTAGGAATCAATTCAAGAAATGTTCCAAAAACTCATTGATTATCATATGAAGTATAAAATTTCTTTTTGAAAGCTTAAACAAGGAGCTTGAAGTTACTTTCAAATTGATTAAAGTTATACTTTAACATTCTCATACATTGTTCTAAATAAATTCATTGCTCATGTAAATAAACTCATTACATCTTTTAATATACTCATGACTTTTGTAATCATCAAAATCAATAAGATTGGGGCATATAATTTCTCAACAAACTCCCAACAGGATCGACTACATGAATCTGCTTCCTCCACTCTACTCTATTTAGGACTAAGTCAACACTCAAATTATAAATAGTTATAACTTTTTTAATTATTTTTATCCATGTTAGTTTAGATCTACCTCTATCTCTATCATTACCATGGAATATTATTAAAAAATTACTCTTTCTAAATGGAGCATCTAAAGGCCTTCGTTGTATATGTCTAAACTACCTTAATTAATTTTTTTTTATTTTATATATTTTCAATTGGGGCTAGTCCTATCATTTCTCGTATATGGTTATTTTTAATTCTATCTTTTAAAGTTTTACCACATATCTATCTTAACATACGCATTTATGTTATACTTAATTTATTTACGTATTATTTCAGTATTGCCCAACACCTTGTTTCCATATAGCATAGCTAGTCTAATAGCAGTTTTTAGAATTTTTCTTTTAATTTTAATGGGATGCTTCGATTATACAATACTTTCAAAGCACTCCTCCACTTAATCCATCCTACTTTAACTCTATGATTCACATCTTCGCCTATTTTACCTTCTTACTGGATAATTGATCCCAAATACCTAAATTTTTTACTTCTTGTTATCTCTTGGCTTGCAATCTTCTTGTCTCTTCATTTGTATTTCTACTTTCACTAAAATTATATTTCATGTATTCAGTCTTAGTTCTACTAATCTTGAAACCCTGAGATCCTAAAGCCTCTATCCAAATATCTAACTTAGCATTTAATCTAGATTTACTTTCATCAATCAACACTATATCGTCTGCAAATAACATACACTATGAGACATCATCTTGAATATGTTTGGTTAATTCATCCATAACTAATACAAAAAGTTACGGACTTAAGACAGATCCTTGATGTAAACCTACAGTAATTAGAAACTCATTAGTTTCTTATATTATATTTTAACAATAGTTATTGCTCCATCATACATATTTTTTCAATTCTATACCTTTTGGTTACTCCTTTTTTTCTCTAAAATTCACCATATTATTTCTCTAGGTACTCTATCATATATTTATTTAAATCAATAAAGACCATATGAAGATCCTTTTTTGTTCTCTATACCTTTCTATCAATCTTCCTAATAAATAAATAGCTTTCATGGTCAATCTTTCATGTATAAATCCAAATTGATTATTTGATACCAAAGTTTCAGCTCTTATTCGATTTTTTATTACTCTCTCCTATAATTTTATTGTATGACTCATCAACTTAATCCCTCTATAATTTTGTACAATTTTGAATATCTTCTTTATTTTTGTATATGAGTATTAATATATTTTTTCTTCAATCATCCGGTATTCTTTTAGTTGCTGCAATATTGTTAAATAAATTAGTTAGCCACATAACTCTAATTTCTCCTAAGCCTTTTCAAACCTCAAAAAAGATTGTATCTGGCCCTTATTTCATTGCATTTTTCATTTTACTCAAACCTTTGCATCTGGCCCTAAAGCCTTTGTATGTAAACCTTGTAGAATGATTCTCTCTAATTCATGACATGCTCCACACCTTTCAAGACTTTGCTTTAAATTTGCTAGTCTGATAAAATTTTGCGCAGACCAAAATTATAATATGAAGCGTTGATGACTAATGACAAATTTACCCAATATAATGGGCTAACAGCATGAATTCCCAGATCCTAGCACATTTTTGGTTTAAGCTTATTATGCTCCTTTCTGAATCTTGCCTAGCAATCAGTTTCATTTCCTAATAGCCTATATTGTTCAGTGAAGTCCACCCTTTCATATCAAAGCATTGGTAAAAGATAGTTGATATATATGCAGGAAGTTATTTTATTTCTTTAGTGCAGTCTGATGCAGTTAAGTTCAAGTTCACAGATAATTATAAATTGCGTAGATCTTGTCCTGCAACTAACTTATTGTTACAAATTGTTGATTGTAATAATGACAAATGTCCAGCGGCACTGAGATCTGAACACAGGAACAATAAATTCCTGTGGGGTTTGTTTCTGCACAAAAAGCCTAAGGAACAGCAACTCAAAGAACCTGATGATGCTGATGTAGTTGCTGCTGAAAATTTGCTGCCCCTTCAATCTGGAGCTAGTGAGAGGGTTCAAATGGTGGATGAACCTGATGATGATCCTGAATTCCCTCCGGGCTTTGAAGGATACATTCTGGGCCATAAAGGATTCACTCATGGAACAAACCCACCTGGCTTCCAACAGAAAAGGAACAGACTCAACTAATTAAGCCAGGAATATTGCTGGAGAAAGAACTGTTGTTTTATCAGGTATGAAATGTCATGACATTTATGATCATAAGCTTTAAGGTCCATAACCCATGTTTTAAATCTACAGCTTCTGGTGATTAAACAGACATAAGATGTCAATGATGCAATGTTTCTATATCATTAGAATTACCAGTTGGACAGTCATTGAGTTTTGATTAGATTGCCAACTTAGATTTCAGGCATCCGGTCACTTTCTTTATTTTCCTCAAACGAAGTTGGCAGAGACTTACATAGCTTAACTCATGTATTCCTGCACTGTGATTTTTGTGGACAGATTACAAAACCAGGAAGCAGAATATGCTACAACAATAAGCATATGACCGAAAGAATAAAGAACATGTAGAGCTACAGAAAAAGCCCTTCTCATGTTGGATGTGTATCAAAACTCATGTCATTATGCATGTTTTTAGTTGTTTCAGCTGAAGGTGAATGGGATCCATGTTAAGCACTGAACACTGTCTCTTGTTTTAAGTTGTAACAAAGCTTGCTATTTGTACTTTCTATATTGTTGGTTATTAAATCTGTTTGTGAATAATTGTGTAACATCCTAAAATTAGTCTCACATTAGATGAAAAAAGAAGAAGTATTATATGCTTATAACTTGTTGTCCCAGATAGCAATCCAAGAGGGGGGTGAATTGGGTCTTTTTAAAATTTAAACACTTTTGAAGAAAAACCCCAAACTTAAAATAAATCACAGATATGCAACAATTAAAATAGAATATGCAATGAGGAGATGAAGAGGAAGAGATAAAGAGTCAAGCACTGCAAACACAAAAATTTTATAGTGGTTCGGTATACCTATACCTACGTCCACTCCCAAGTACCTCTTGGGTCCACACTATAATCAACCTTGATTACAGCAGAGTTGTTTCACAAGATCACAACTCAAACTTGTTGTTTTCCCGGGCGCACAACGAACCCAGCTGGTTTCCAAGGTTCACCAGCACAAAACCTTACACACAAGCAACTGCTTACACAAGGCAAACTGCTTCACTGATTCAATCACCTGATTGACTCAGTTCACAAGAAGAATAAGAATGTTTGATACAATAACTGCTCCTTAAATGAGCAAATAAGACAAGTGAACTAATCAAACAAAGAGATAGAAATAAAAGCCTGATTTGTAGATCTATGTGGCTTGATTCTTCTCCTCTTTCTTGCTTTTGAATGGATCTTCCTTAAGTATGCTCTTGAGGCTCGGAAGAACATATGAAGAATAGGAACTAGGGCTTACTCATTTGCTTCTTCGAACTTAGAAATCTCCTCAAAATGAAAGTGTGAAAACTAGGGATTTCTCTCTTTTCTTTCAGGGAATCAGTACGATCTTTCCTTTTGATTTTTCCTCTGATTTTCTCTCAGATTTTTCTCTTCTTTTTCTTCTCTATTTTTCTTGTTTTTCTCTCCATTTTAAACGGTCACATCCATCATCCTTTTATAGATCCTTTCAATACTAAGAATAGATAAAAACTATCCGTTAGAATCAAAATGGAAGGAAAGTTAGGAACAAATAAGGTAATAGCCATTGAGATTTAAAGTAAAAAGTATGTTTAGAGACGTTCTGATACATCTGAAAGTTGTTTCTGACTTTCCTGGGGTCGACTCTAACTTGAAATCCCCAAACAGTCCGATTTGGAGTCTGCTCTAACTTTTTCTGGGGTCGACACATTTTTCTTCTGGAGTCGACTCTAACTCCTTAGGTGTCGACTCTAATTTGAGATCCGAAAAACCATCTTTCTGTTTTTTTGTTGGAGTCGACTCTACAGGCTCCAGGTGTCGACTCTAGTCCGTGCCATTTTTCGGAGTCGACTCTATGATTCTAGGTGTCGACTCTAATGTCTGCAATCTTACCTTGACATTAGAATTAAACTATGAACTTGATTTCTCTCGAGATTTTGATCATTTAAACAAGTTATAAACTGAAACACTTAATCAAAATCATTAGTAACTTCATGAGTTATACTCAAATAGTTTTGTTTATCATCAAAATTAATAATTGGGTCAATAATCTCCCCCTTTTTGATGATGACAAAAACTTTGAGTATATGCATTAGAATTCATAAGCATTGTAAACTTTATCAAGACTTTAAATTTGTTCAATTTAAGAAATAAACCACGGTTTCAAGATAAGCAAAATTGATCAACATGAACTGTATATATAAAATACGCTCTCCCCCTGCATAATGTAACTCCCCCTTTCTCTATGCATATTTATTTTAGATTGAATGTATTTAAATTCTCATTCTCTCTCTCCCTTATGCATGATACCATTTTTTCTTTCTCTTATGCATATACAATACTTCTTTTCTCCCCTTTTTTGTTATCAACAAAAAGGTAAAAAAAATAATTATATAAAGAATTTTAAAGTGATATTCAGATTCAGAATAATTGAAGAAAAGAGTAAATATCCTAAGATTTTCATTCATTGCAACCATTATTGTATCAATCATTCAAACATTTTTCATTACATCAAAACATTACATTACATCATATACCAAGATACAAAAGAGTAAATATCCTAAGACTTTCATTCATTGCAACCATCATTGTATCAATCAATCAAACATTTTTCATTACATCAAAACTTTACATTACATCATATACCAAGATACAAAAGAGTAAATATCCTAAGTACAAGCTATCAACATAATATAAAAGCTAAATTTGATTTGACAGAAACTTAAGGGCTAAATGGGATTTGACTTGAGTTGGCTTGGGTAGGCATCAATATAGGAAGTAGAAGGTCAATCAAGTATGTTTGTAGATAATTCTCTTCAGATGACCTATTAACTCCATGATCTCATCTTTCTGTGATTTCTTGATGCCTTCAAGACAATTCTCAATCTGTGTAATAGCAAAGTCTATATCCCTTCTTAGTTGTCCAGTAGCATCAAGATAAGCTCTAGATCCATCTGCGATCCCTTTCAGCCTTTCAAAAATCTTGTGAAGCTCAGTGGATAGGGTATCCACAGATCTGTCCAAAGAAGATGCAATCACATCAAGCTTAGCAGAGAGCTGCCTCATCTCATCTCTCATCTCTGAATCATGCTCAGTCAATAAGGCCCTGAGCTGATCAAGCTGCCTCTCTGAAAAGCCTACAGACTCAGCCAACAAACCCGATGCCACCTGAGGGGGTGAAGAAATGCTCGGTCCAGCAACAGATGGTCTCGCAACTGATGGTCCAGCAGTAGACGGTTTAGGGACATCCTCATCTCTGGCTTCCTCAACTCTAGCTTCTTGTCCTCTCCTTTGCCACTGGCCATTAACTTTCTTGAAGCCCATTCTATGAATAGTGGAGATGATGTAGTAGTCAGTATATCTGAGATTTCTTTGTAATTCTTTCTCCATTATTTTTTCACCTTGGCTTTTGAACACCAGTGTGAGAACCATACCATATGGCAGTATAGATCTTTTCTTTGTAGCTGCCTCTGCCATATAGCCAATCATCATCTCGGCTAAATTTACTGGTTGACCAGTGATGATACAATCCATCATAAGAATGTCGTGCTCCGAGACATACTCAAACCTTCCAATCTTAGGAAACAATATTCTACCATAAATATTGTGAAGTAATCTGAGTTCCAAGTTGAGTTGATTTGCCATTACCTCCTCAAATTCAGAAACTTCTCTTCCAAGCATCCTTGACAGGGCTCCACCTCTGTCATCATGCTGATATGCAGTCAAACCAACAGTGGGCATCTCCAAAAGATTTTCTAGCGACTCTGTAGTGATTACCACTTTGGTTTCATGCACAAAACTCACAAGACCTCCTTCCCTCTACATAAATCACTGTAGAATTCCTTCACGAGGGCAGGATAGGTCGGAACATCTAGTGAACAAATCTTTTCCCAACCCATTTCTTTTATTTGTCTCCTTATAGAAAAACCTTCCAACTCAAATAAATTAAAATCTACCATTCTTCATGTAGTGATAACCTTCTCGGCCAACAAGTCTACGCGGGTAGAAGATGGAGAAGCCTCTGGAGTAGAAGAAGTGGAAGACGAAGAACTGAAAGAAGATTGCCTATCGGTTCTTTGAACGGAACGTCTCCCGATAGGAACGGTCGTACCAAACATGGATCCTCACCTTTTGGGAGCCATTGAGGTCAATGGAGGTTGGAATCAAGGATTTTGAAGAGTTTGAAAAAGTTTGGAATGCTTTGGAGAAGGATTTGAAAGGATTGAAGAGGGATTGGGTCGTTTGAAGTGTCGACTCTGCCCTAATAAAGTGACAATTTTTCACTTAGAGTCGACTCCCGCAAAGTGGGGTGTCGGCTCGAACAAAAAATTAGTCAGCGCTTGAATTAGAGTCGGCTCTGCAGAAGCCGGAGTCGGCTCTAATGAGCAGACAGAAAACTCTAAAGGTAAGGTGTCGACTCCAAGACTGAAGGTGTCGACTCCACAATAGTTTCAAAAAAAAGAGTTTCAAAGATCTGAAACTAATCAAATTGATCATCAAAATCTAGATAAATTCTCCTTAATAATTGGGGAATCAATGAATCAATCTTCTAGATAAATTTCTTATGAAGTGTAAAAGATTTTCAAGAAATCAACCGGAATTTAGATAGTTATCCTTGAGAGTTTCAGAAAATCATTCTAAAGGATCACAAACTCCTAATTCTCCTTAAGATAACAAAATCTCTCCTCACTCAAAGGTTTGGTAAAAATATCAGCCAATTGATCATTAGTGTTCACATAGTCAAGACAGATATTATTATTAGCGACATGTTCTCTAATAAAGTGATGTCTAATTTCTATGTATTTAGTTCTAAAGTGTTAAATTGCATTCTTAGTTAGATTGATTGCACTAGTATTATCATATCTAATAGGAATTTTATCAAGTGTGATGCCATAATCTTCAAGTTGTCACTTAATCCAAAGGATTTGAGCACAGCAACTTCAGCCGCAACATACTCTGCCTCAGCAGTGGATAATGCAACCGAATTTTGCTTCTTGCTAAACCAAGAGATTAAGTTACCTCCGAAAAATTGGCATGCACCACTTGTACTTTTTCTATCTAATTTACATCCACTGTAATCAGAATCAGAATAAGCAATTAACTCAAGTGTTGAGTCTCTAGAATACCATAAACCTACATTTTTAGTTCCATTTAGATATCTAAAGATTCTTTTAACAGTAATAAAATGTGATTCTTTAGGTTCATATTGATATCTTGCACATAGACAAACAGCAAACATGATATCAGGTCTACTTGCAGTTAAGTAAAGTAGAGATCCGATCATACCTCGATAATATTTTTGATCTACTTTCTTACCATCTTCATCTTTGTCCAGTTTGCATGAAGGACTCATTGGCGTGCCAAGAGGTTTAGCAGATTCCATATCAAACTTCTTAAGTATTTCCTTCGTGTACTTTGCTTGGTTGATAAAAATTCTAGCTTTCTCTTGTCTAATTTGAAGTCCAAGGAAGAAGTTAAGTTCTCCCATCATGCTCATCTCAAATTCTCCTGCATTAACTTAGCGAATTCTTGGCAAAGATGATTGTTAGTAGCACCAAAGACAATATCATCAACGTAAATCTGTACAACCAATAAATTTATTTCTTTTCTTTTTAAAAATAAGATTTTATCAACATTTCTCTTGTAAATTCATTTTCAATTAAAAATTTACTTAATCTATCATACCAAGCTCTAGGCGCTTGTTTTAAACCATAAAGTGCTTTGTGTAATTTAAAAATGGTTTGGAAATTTATGATCTTCAAAATCAGGAGGTTGTTCAACATAAACTTCCTCATTTATAAAACCATTTAAAAATGCACTTTTAACATCCATTTGAAATAAGTTAAAATTCATATGACATGCAAATGCAAGCAATAGTCTAATGGCTTCTAATCTAGCTACAGGAGCAAAAAGTTTCATCAAAATCTATTCCTTCTTCCTGATTATATCCTTTTGCAACTAGCCTAGCTTTATTCCTAATGACTGTGCCATTTTCATCTAATTTATTTCTAAAAACCCATTTAGTTCCTATTATAGGGTGGTTTCTAGGTCTGTCTACTAGGGTCCATACCTTATTCCTAGTGAATTGATTTAACTCTTCTTGCATAGCTAACATCCAATTGCTATCTTTTTCAGCTTCTTCTATGGTTTCAGGTTCTATTTGAGATACAAATGCAAGATGATTATTGATATTTCTCATGGACGATCTAGTTCTTACACCTTGAGATGGATCACCTATGATCAAATCCCTTGGATGATCATGAGCATATCTTCAATCTCTAGGCAGATCTATATCATTATGAGCAGTATCAATAACATCGGTCAAAGGTAAATCCTCATCTTTAGCTTCTTGATCATGATCTGAAGATACATCCAATTTTTCAATACCTCTTTCAAGTAAACTTGTATTTTCCTCATCATCAATCTTTCCCGAACTTGATGCTAAAGACTCATCAAAGACTACATGAATGGATTCTTCTACAACTAGACTCTTCTTATTGAATACTCTATAAGCTTTACTAGAGGTTGAATATCCTAAGAAAATGCCTCCATCAGATTTAGCGTCAAACTTTCCAAGATTATCTTTACCATTATTATGGATGAAGCATCTACAACCAAATGCATGAAAGTAGCCTAAATTGGGTTTCCTATCATGCCATAGTTCATAGGGTGTTTTCTTAAGGATAGGTCTAATTAGGACTCTATTAAAGATGTAACATACTGTGTTAATAGCTTCCGTCCAAAAGTATTTAGGGAGTTTGCTTTCACATAGCATGGTACAGGCCATGTCCTCTAGAGTCCTATTTTTTCTTTCTACAACTCCATTTTGCTGAGGTGTTCTAGGTGCAGAAAAATTATGATGTATGCCTTTTTCAAAACAAAAATTTTCAAATAAGTGATTTTCAAATTCAGTCCCGTGATCACTTCTCAGAGACACTATGGTAGTATTTTTCTCATTTGTGACTTTCTTGAAAAATTTCAGAAATATTGAGAAAGTCTCATCTTTATGAGCCAAAAATATTACACAAGTGAATCTAGAATAATCATCTACTATCACAAGACCATATTTCTTTCCTCCTAGACTAGTGGTTCTAGTAGGTCCAAAGAGGTCTATGTGTAGTAGCTCCAGGGGCCTAGTAGTTGAAACAACATTCTTAGATTTGAAAGAACTTCTTGTTGTTTACCAAATTGACATGCATCACAGATTCGATTATTTTTAAAATCTAAGTTAGGAATACCTTTAACTAAATTCATTTTCAGCAATTTTGAAATTAAGTGTGTGCTAGCATGACCTAATCTACGATGCCATAGCCATCCAATCTCATTCATTTTAGCATTATCAGCAACTAAGCAATGATTACTTGAGGATAGGTTATTCAAATCAATTAAGTACATTGTCATAACGTTTTCCAACAAGAATAATGCTACTATCAATAGGATTAGTGACAGTACAAATAAAAGCTTCAAAGGAAACTTTGAAACCTTTATCACACAGCTGGCTAATACTAATCAAGTTATGCTTTAATCCATTAACATATAATACATTATCAATATAGATAGATGGAGTAATTTGAATCTTACCAATGCCCATGATATGGCCTTGACCATTATCACCAAAAGTAACTACTCCACCTCTTTTCATCTCAAGGGTGATGAATTGATCTTTGTCACCCGTCATGTGTCTTGAGCGACCACTGTCAAGATACCATTTTCTTTTCAATCCGATGGCTGCAAGACACTCCTCATCATTGTCCACCATGAAGCAAAGATTGGCTATTTCTTTCTTTTCATCTTCTTTGAAACTTGAGCTTTTCGAATCACTCCAAGTAACCATCATTGCCTTCTTTTTAAATCTCCTGGGGGCCTTCTTGAGTTGTGGACATTCAGATTTGAAATCCCGGTTTCTTATATTCAAAACAGATTATTTCCTTTTATTTTCCTTTGTCCTCATCTTTTCTAACAAAGGCTTTTTCTTTTCAAATTTATTCTTCTTCATGAATCTTTTAAATTTCCTTGTGATGAGTGCCATGTCCTCATCATCACTATCATCTTCAGATTCATCAGATTCTTCCTTACATTCTGAAATTTTGAGAGCCATAGTCCTTTTCTTCTTTGACTCATCCTCATTAACATGTTGCTTGACTTGAAGCTCATGAGTCATCAAGGATCCCAAAAGTTCTTCTAGGGGTAGAATGCTCAGATCTTTTGCCTCTTGTATTGCTGTGACTTTAGCTTCCCATATCCTAGGCAAAGAACGCAACACCTTTCTCACAAGATCAGAGTTATCATAAGATTTACCAAGACTTTTTAAACTATTAACAATGTCAGTAAATCTTGTAAACATATCAGAAATAGATTCACATGCATTCATTTTGAACAATTCATATTTATGAACTAGCATGTTACTCTTGGATTCCTTTACCTGATTGGTTCCCTCATGGGTAACATCTAATTTATCCCAAATTTCTTTAGCAGATATGCAAACAGATATACGATTAAATTCATTTGCATCTAAAGAATAGTACAAAATATTCATAGCCTTGGCATTTAGTTGTGCCAATTTCTTATCATGTTCATCCCATTCCGTTTTCGGTTTAGGAATTTACATGCCATTAAGTCTTATAGTGGGTGTGTGAGGTCCATTGACTATAATACTCCATAGATCATAATCAAGTGCTTGAATGAAGATTTTCATTCTAGCTTTCCAATAAGAATAATTAGAACCATTAAATAAAGGAGGACGATTCGTAGATTGTCCTTCAGAAAAATTTGAGCCAACTTGAGCTGCCATTTGGATCTTTAACTCTTGATTGTTAGATCAAGGAAAAATGAGCACTAGCTCTGATACTAATTGTTGTCCTAGATAGCAACCCAAGAGGGGGTGTGAATTGGGTCTTTTTAAAATTTAAACACTTTTGAAGAAAAACCCCAAACTTAAAATAAATCACAGATATGCAATAATTAAAATAGAATATGCAATGAGGAGATGAAGAGGAAGAGATAAAGAGTCAAGCACTGCAAACATAAAAATTTTATAGTGGTTCAGTATACCTACACCTACGTCCACTCCTAAGTACCTCTTGGGTCCATACTATAATCAACCTTGATTACAGCAAGTTGTTTCACAAGATCACAACTCAAACTTGTTGTTTTCCCGGACGCACAATAAACCCAGCTGGTTTTCAAGGTTCACCAGCACAAAACCTTACACAAGCAACTGCTTGCACAAGACAAACTGCCTCACTGATTCAATCACCTGATTGACTCAGTTCACAAGAAGAATAAGAATGTTTGATACAATAACTGCTCCTTAAATGAGCAAATAAGACAAGTGAACTAATCAAACAAAGAGATAGAAATAAAAGCTTGATTTGTAGATCTCTGGGCTTGATTCTTCTCCTCTTTCTTGCTTTTGAATGGATCTTCCTTGAGTATGCTCTTGAGGCTCGGAAGAACATATGAAGAACATGAACTAGGGCTTACTCGTTTGCTTCTTCAAACTTAGAAATCTCCTCAAAATGAAAGTGTGAAAACTAGGGATTTCTCTCTTTTCTTTCAGGGAATCAGTACGATCTTTCCTTTTGATTTTTCCTCTGATTTTCTCTCAGATTTTTCTCTCTTTTTCTTCTCTTTTTTCTTGTTTTTCTCTCCATTTTAAACGGTCACATCCATCATCCTTTTATAGATCCTTCCAATACTAAGAATAGATAAAAACTATCCGTTAGAATCAAAATGGAAGAAAAGTTAGGAACAAATAAGGTAATAGCCGTTGAGATTTAAAGTAAAAAGTAGGTTTAGAGACATTCTGACACATCTGAAAGTCATTTCTGATAATCTGGAGTCGCTCTGACTTTTCTGGGGTCGACTCTAACTTGAAATCCCCAAACAGCCCGATTTGGAGTCTGTTCTAACTTTTCTGGGGTCGACACATTTTTCTTCTGGAGTCGACTCTAACTCCTCAGGTGTCGACTCTAATTTGAGACCCGAAAAACCATCTTTTTTTTTCTGTTGGAGTCGACTCTACAGGTTCCAGGTGTCGACTCTAGTCCGTGCCGTTTTTCGTAGTCGACTCTGTGATTCTAGGTGTCGACTCTAATATCTGCAATCTTACCTTGATATTAGAATTAAACTCCAAACTTGATTTCTCTCGAGATTTTGATCATTTAAACAAGTTATAAACCGAAACACTTAATCAAAATCATTAGTAACTTCATGAGTTATACTCAAATAGTTTTGTTTATCATCAAAATTAATAATTGGATCAACATAACTCAAGTCCACTTGCTATCTATTAACTTCCAATCGAGTTTTATGGGCTATATGGTTTCAGTCTACTAATATAGTTAATTGTGCCAATGGGTGGTCTTGGAGCATTACAAATATTATGAGAACCGATCCTGTGAAAATTGGTAGGCTATGAAACTGTAGTAGAATTCCTAATGTGCAGAAGTTGATGTGTATCATTCTTTTTCTATGTTAATGTGTTTTCTGATGTTTTCTCAAGGCTGTTTGCTGGCTCATGATTTTCCAATAATTGCCTCAGGTAGATAACAATGTCGTGGGAGTACTATGTTCCTCTTACTTTTAATTGACCCTTTCAATCCAAATTGGATCAACTATATTCTTGGTTTGTACAATTATTCCCTTCATGGTTGATTAAGCAGTCTTCCGCTGGCTGTTAAGCATGTTATTTTGCTTGTATCTCATGTTTGGATAATCACCACCACTGTTCTATTGAAGTTCAGAAGTTGCAGCGTTCGTAAGCATCTCAATGATAGCTGTTCAACCATGCGATGCAACAAGCAACTTTCCCCTGGCTTTTGCTTGTTATGTTGGTAAGCCTGGTTTTAATTTGCTTCAGACTGTGGAGTAGCTGATGGGATATTTAGCCTTGAGAAAATTCAGTTAATGGATAAATAGGACAAATTAGAGGGATATAGGTTCCGCTAGATGCCTTGAAGTTACATGGAATGTTCAACAGAAGGTGAATAAATTCTCAGATTACCAAAATAACATTCTGTGCTAGACTAGGGGGATGCCGCTTATAAATAAGTTAGCTTGGGGATGCTGCTCTGTAACAAAGGATGGATGATCGTTTAGATGCGAAGCTATACCTTCGTTGGTCAATGTTGGTGAATCACTAGGTGGAGGAGTTCATGTGTTCCCTAATGAACTATATGTGGATTCTCTTTCTTCTTCTTCTTGTTGGAAAAGATTAGGTTACAGGAGCCAAATTTTTGGATGGTGTAATATGGCCGCCAAATTTTGTATAGTATGATAACCCATGTGAGTTAGAAATTTATGAACTGCAATAGAATTATAGTTATTCAGTACAGATCAATTTTGCTTGACAGTATTTTCTAAAACAAAAATATTCCACAAAAGCTTAAAAGAAGAAGAGAGAATTCATGTGCCTCCAAACTAATGGATTTGAACTATACCTTTAGGACCAATGGGCATTTTCTTTGTAGATATATAGACCAATGATGGTCTTCATTCTTCAGTACCTGTGGTCTTGGACACAAGCCTGGACCTGCCTTTCTCGTTTGCTCGATCGATTACATGCAAATTTTAGCGCTTTTGTCTCCCATTTCACGTGAAGAACTCTCTCTACGCGTAACCATTCTCTTCACAACACAACCTCTTCTACCTTCCTCCCATCGAACACCCTCAAGAGTGAAGAGTAGAAAAGAAAGAAACGTCTATCAAAAACACGGGAGGGGCAGAGCTGTGATCATCCCGCGTGGCCGTCGTCGTTGTCTTGCTCCCTCTTGAGGTCGGCTGGCGGTAGGAAGACCTCCATCGACAGGCCCCACAGGTTGAAGTCCACCTCCTCGATGGTCCAGATCTCCTCCATCTTCCTCTTGTGGTTGACCGAGCCCTCGCCGTACCGGAACAGCGTGACGCCTGTCTTGCCGGCATGTGCAACGTTGATGCCGTTGACGTAGCGGTAGTCCTCGATCACCGACTCCATGCTGGTCTCCCAGAAAATGCTCTCCTTGCGCCGGCCCGACTTCATGCCGAGGAGGTGGGAGTCCTCGAGCTGGGTGAGGAGGCCAGTCCGCTGGCTGAAGTAGCCCCAGATGGTGTGGTGAATGAGCTCGAAGGTGGCAGCGCTGCGCGCCTTGAGGGTCGCAGGGTTCGCTTCTAGCTTGAGGATGAAGCACTCGTCGCCATTGATGATCTTCTCGCCGATGCACACTGCTTCGGAGAAGAGGTTGGCGGTGGACCTGGGGTCCAATCCCTGGTCGCAGAAATGGTGCAGCAAAGTATGAAGAAAGAAAGAACGAAAGAATGAACTAGACGCAAGGTTTCAAACATTAGATATTTGTGAGATGCTAGAAAGACTAGTCGTTTTGAGCACACAAGAAGGGCACATGTGCAATCTTAAACTCTATTAAGGTCAAATATGCAACAAGGCCAAGTTTCGAAGCTTTACTTTCTCTTGCAAAAAATAGTCTATTACTTTCAGAGCTCTTGATATTTTGTTAAAATCTAATAAAATAATTTATAAATTACTTATTATATCTTTAGGTAATGTTTAATATAAAAATAGCTATTTCTGGATAAGTGTAGAGGATAGCTAAGGAAATAACCATTTTTTTATAATAACAATTTTGCCCTCAAGGAATAAGTTTAGAAAAAAATAGCTATTCCTTCAATCCCTAATAAAGGTAGTGTTTGATTCCCAAAATATTATTCCTGGATAAATGTACAGAATAGAGTTTATCCAGAGGATAGCTGAGGGAATAATCATCTTTTTTAAATAACAATTTTGCCCTTAAAGGATAGCTCCAGCTATTCCTGGGTTTCCTAGGGAATAGTTCAGGGGATAACCTATGTTTAAACATGGCATGGGTTATCCCCTCTAGTTAACCTTTTTGAGACTTATCCTTTGTAGTTATAGCTTTTGGAAATAAAGAGGAATATACATTATCCCTTATTTCAAACACAGCCTAAGGAATAAGTTTAGGAGATAACCCATGGTAAACCATGGGTTAACTTTTTTTTCCAGCTATCCTTCATAGTTATGGCTTTTGTGAATAAGGAGAAATATCCTTCCTTATTTTCTATTTCAAATATAGCCTTAGATGCTCTTCAGTTAGAAAGAGTAATCTTTTAATAATTTATGGTAAAGATAAAGATAGAGGTAGTAGACCTAAACTAATATGGACATAAATAATTAAAAAAAATATAATTATTTATAATTTAAATGTCGACTTGGTTCTGAATAGAGCAGAGTGAAGGAAGCAGATTCATATAGCTGACCCTATGTAGTTGGGAAAAGGCTTAGATGAGTTGAGTTGAGTACTTGTACCCTTTTGTTTTAAATTATCCCATATGATCATTGGTTATTATCACATGTAAGCAACGGCTATCTAAGGCGCCCAGAGTATTTATAGAATCCTCAATGTCCAGCTGAAGGCTTTAGATAGCAAGGGATACAGCAATTGTATCATCTATTTTGCACTCGGCCAAAACTAAAACAAGAAAATCCTTTTCTCTTTCCCATTTTATAGTTTCATATAGATTAACCAAACAATAATCTAAAAAAAAAAAAAAACAGTCCACATAGAATACTGTAAGTGTAATGGATTGCAAGGAGAACAGGAGTACTTGCAGTGTTCGACGTAATGGCCGTGGGGGGCCTCTGGAGGCATGCGACTGTTCGGCAGCCGACTGCCTCCACGCCACCTTTCCATCGCTCCCAGCGCTCATCTTGCTGCCACCCATGATAAGCTCGAAGTACCAGAGATCGGGGTTCTTTTGCCACAGAACATACCCTCCAATCTCGCCATTCCCTTTTGCTCGCGCTTGCACGCTCTCGTCGCCAACGTGGAACTCCGAGGCGCTCATCTTCACCTTCCCCACGGCGTACATGCTGTTTACCGACGTCAGCGCTGCCTGCCCTCCCGTCGCCGCGATGTATTGTTGGATGATGTATTTGGCCGTCGACGCTTGCTTTCAAAACCAGGAAACAAGAATAACGGTAGGTATCATATGGTGATCAAGGATGACAAACCACCATGCTTCTTTCTTTCTTTATTTTTCTAAGATCATGAGAATGTGCTAAGCGTTTTGGCGAAGAAAATTTCTTTTGTTTGACGTATATATAGTCGGCGCCAACTCAACTGATATGTAATTAGTTGACAGTCTGACGTATGGCAATATGGCAATGGCTTTAATGCATTTCTCTCCTTTCGTTTATCGTGTCTTTCATTGTGATTGTAGAAAACTTATAGCACAAATCCTTTATATTGTGAAAAAAATCTTCATGAAAACAAAAGCTGTTTCTCTGGAGATTCCTACAATTAACATCCACACATTGCCAATGATACCAAGAACTTTAGAGGTTGTTTAGTTGCAAAAAAAAAAAAAAAGCAAATGTGCTTTTCAAAAGATTTTTTTTTCCCCATCAAACTTCAAAAAAGGAGATGCCATGTTTAATGTGAAAATTATTTAAATAGAGAAATTGGACTTCTCCGATTTTACGTTGAATCTTGGAAAATATTTTTTTACTCTTCTTCGTTAAAAAATGATGCCCATTTTTCTATGTTTTTTAGTGTTATTTTTTAAAAGGATAAAAATTGGATTTTTTTTTTTGCCATTTATTTATAGAAAAGGAAAATTGGAAATGAAGATGAAATAAAAAAATAATTTTAACTCGTTTTCTACTTTTCTTCAGCAAAAAATGGTGATCATAGTTTTTCATGTTTTTCAATTTGAAGACTATATGAATTTTTAACCAGGCGTGTCAGTGATATTTTTCACGAGATAAACTGTTTTTTTTAATAAATAAACGTGTTTTCTAATATTTCTATACAAAAGCAAGAGATGAAAACTGGGGATAGAAAACAGATAATATTTTCTTCGACTAAACAACTCTTAATGTATAATAATCTCTTAATGTCTGTAATGATACAAAGCAGGAAAAGATGGGAAGAAATCAAGAGAGAGCCGATAAGATCGAATGATATAGAAACGACTTAACAATGGCATTTGTTTTCCGATTAAAAAAAAAAGTTTACATTCATCCACATTAATACGTAAAGATGGTAGAAGTCTTACGATGGAGCAGTCGCGGATGGAGCGGCCGAAAGCGATGTCGTTGGGGACGGCGCACGGGGTGAGGGGGAGCCGACGACGTTGAGAAGGAGCTGCAACTCGGCGGCGCGGCCGGTGAGCTGGGGCGGGGAGTCGGTAGCCTTGTCGAAGGCCTGTGCCTTGAGCCAGTTCCTCATGTTCTGCCACTTGGAAACGCCGGCCCCCGCGCCGGCGAACATCTCCTCGGGGATGGGCACCTCGAGCACGGTATCGAGGCCATCCTCGCGGTCGAGTTGGGGCAGAGCTTCCTCATGCAGTGGTGGTGGTGGAAAAGGGAGGCAAGGGGACAGAGAGACGCGGGCTCTCAGGGAAGGCCCACCATCCCTCCACCCGGGCGCAGGCTAACGGCTTTGTTGTTGGACGGAGGCACGGAAGAGGAGGAGAGGAAGGGCAGGCATTTTGGGGTTGGCCGCGACCAAGACCGGCCTCTCCTTGCTTGTAGACGGCTTGTGGGTTGCTTTCCTCCTCCAACCTATTTTCCCGGGGGTGCCATGCCATGGTTGATGGTTCTCAAGGGAATCACATGCATGGTGTATATTTTTTACGTGCTTTTCACTGGCCCATCTCTTGGCCGGCCCCATGGCTCATGACAAACTTCTGTTAATTGCTCCATGTTAATTTCTAGGAACAAATTGGAGGAAAAATATATTAAAAAAAAGATAAATTATACTTTTTATCCTCGAGCTTTCACTCAAAATTTTTTTCGACATTTAACATTTCAATTGTTAAATTTATAAAAAAATATTGCATTTCTAACATTATCGATTAAAATTAAAAAAATATGCAAATGTATGACTAATTAATTAGGATAACATATAACAGCTATTTTATCACTTTTTATTAACATACAAGTTTGGGTATATGAGGGGCTAAAATGTAACAACAAAAAGTTTGAACGTCAAAATGAATTTGGTTGAAAGTTCGGAAACTAAAAGTATATTTTTGTCACAAAAAAAAAAAAGATCAACATAATATGTTGATATATATTATTAGTTCATTTGCTCTATCAAATAATGTTTTAGTTTATAATTTTTTCTCCATAATTTCTATTTCTTGAGTTCACCTAACCTCATCAGAGAACTGTAGGTAGTTTGTATATTTTGCAGTGTATTCAATTTTAGGGTTGCAACAAGGTGATGTATTCTTGCTGCTTCTTGTTCTCATCTGATACAACCTGATTTTTTTTTTTTTTTTGCTACTTACAGATGCTTCATCATTATTTAAACTTCAATTTGCTTATTTAAGTTTGATGTCTTTATAAAATTGTATCCGAAATAATATGTTTTTCTTATCTTTCATTTTGCTTGAAATGCAAATTTTGGCGGTTATGCTTTTCCTTGGACCAAGGAAGTTGCCATATTTGAGTTTATTTTAGTATAGATTCATTTTATTTTTGGTAGATGATATAGATCTATTTCTATGATACAAGAGATTTTTCTTGACTAAAATTTTTCTTGGATGCATGTCGGTACATATACAAAATAAAATTTTAAATTCAAACTAATTGGAATCATTATATGATTTTTTTTCTTTAATTCATTTTAAAATATTTTTTAATATAAAGACATACATATATATGTATGCATGTATGTATGTATACACACATAAATGTACATATACATACATATGCATGCAATAAAGATACACACATGCATACATGTGTGTGTATATGTATCCTTGTATTCCCTTGAAAGATGAATGAGCTCGTGTTGTTCATCTAGTGTGCGGCAGCCTTCGATAGACACATGATTAGGAATTAGTAGTTGGAACCATTGAATTATACTTTTAAAATATTTTTATAATCTTCTAAAAACTTCTTTTGCTATGAAATGAAGCCACTTTGTTTGTATTTAGATGTCTATCATATGTTCTATTTTAAACATAGACAGTTATCCCACATCCATAATTCATACCTATTTGGCACCTAATAATTTTTTTTCTATTTTCTAAGTATATTATTGCCATCCACATCTGAGATAAGAAGCATGATGGCTATTTAAATATACATGGTACTATATGATGCAAAGCTTGCCATGCATAATCTATACCCTTGTTGCTATAACTTAGCATTTGGAACATAAAGCTTTGTATCCCCCAGAAGATATTTTGTTTGGAGTTTTATACGCCAATTTTGAGAAGGTTAAGAGGGCAGCTCGGCAAGCATCGGTCCGCATGGTTTTCCCAATCCTCTTTTATCAGAAATATTTGGATGTGAATGAAATGATTTGTTTTTCAAAAATTTTATGATGGAAATTTAAATTTGGAATCGGTTGACTATGCTTATACTATTTTGATACCCTAAAAAAACCTACCAGTTTTCTACTTGGTATTTTAAATTGTCACTAAAGTCTTAGCAAATAGATGCAAGCTTCCTGTAAAACCCTTAGGTAGTGTTTGATAGAAAAAATATTATCCATGATAAGTGTACAGGATAGAGTTTGTCCCTGGCTATCACACTACAACAAAACATTGTTGTAGCAACTCTTTTTCCCGACGCTTGTTGAAAGCATCGAGATTTTTTGCAAAATTACCGATGCTTTTTGAAAGCGTAAAAAATTTGGACATAATTTTACAAATGCCACGCTTTTTAAAGCGTCGGCATCATTTTTTTTTTTTTTCGATGCTTTACAAAGCATCGACGTTTTTTTTTTTTTTTACCGACGCTTTACAAAGTATCAACATCATAGTTCTTCGGCACATATGGTCTGAGGTTGCATTGAGCGGTGGGTTGCTTTTTTTGCCCTGTTTTCGCTTCAGCTGCTTCTTCGACGGCGGTTTGTAGCTTATTAAGTAAGACATCTTCCCTTCCTCGACTTCAATATAACTGGCTCTTTCCCACCGCATGAGAGGGAACCGTATCTCACTTATTGCACTCGCTGCCTTGGCTCTCATATCCCCTCTCGCTCATTCGAAGCCTCTCGAGTCCTTTCCTCTTCCCTCGATCTCTTTCTTCTCTATCCGGAGGTGATTTCAGTCGCTGATGGCGGCAGTCACTACCAGGAGAAGCTCTTGAAGCTGAGCCCTGCAGTCGCTGCTCTTAATGAGATCAGGTAAAGTGATTATTGGCGTCAGATTATTTTTTTTTCTCGTTCTTGATCCGTTTTTCGTTCTGGAATTCATCTTTTGGGAAGAAGGATTTCGTATCTGATATGTGTTCTTGGTCGTTTCTTGTTCTTGGCAGTGAAAACGAGAAATCTAGGTTCATCAATCTTGTATCTCGCTATTTGAGGTAGATCGGTCCTCAATGGAACCATCTATTTAGGATTAGGGATCAAATCATTGTTATTTTGATGGTTCTTAATGTTTATTTTTGTCATGAGTTCTTGAGTTTTGTCTTTTTCTGCATGGATTTAGATTTTTTTTCCCTCTCTGTTATTGTTGATTTGGGAATAGTGGAGAGGCGCAGTAGATCGAGTGGAGTAAGATCCAGACACCTACTGATGAGGTTGTTTTGCCTTATGATACCCTAGCGCCACATCCAGAAGGTAGTAATTTTGATTTTAGACGGATCTTCGATTCACTGTTGTCGATGATAGATTTTCTTTGAATATAATTTGTGTTCTAATTAAAATTAATGTGGATGATTAATTGATAATCCCGATGCTTTAAAAAGCATTGGAAACTATAATCTGCCGATGCTTTTTAAAGCGCCGGCTAGTTACGTTGCTGCCGCGTTTAAAAGTGTCCGCAAAGTAATTTGCCGACGCTTTTGAAAGCGTCGGCAAAGTTACTTTTTACTGACGCTTTCAAAAGCGTCACAATTTTCCTTGCCACTCTCTTTCTACCAACTCTTTAAAAAGCGTCAAAAAGTCATTTCCCGACGCTAAAAAAGCGAGAAATAACTTTAAAAGTGTTGCCATCCCTTAAATTTGTTGTAGTATCACTAGGGATATCCCTTGGCTATCCCATTGATCATATCAAATGCAAAAAGGTAAATCAATAGGATAACTTTTTTTTACTTTTATTTGGAGGATAACCAGCTATTCCTGCATTTTCTAGGAAATAAATTTAGGGGATATCCCATGGTTAACCATGAATTATCTCTTTGGTTAACTTTATTCCAGCTATCCCTTATAGTTATGGCTTTTGAGAATAAGAGGGGATATCCAGTGTTTGAGTAAGGGGATAAGAGGGATATCCAGGTCCTTAATTGATACCATAAACGACTTTGGAGTTGCTTATGAGATAGCCACGAGTTGCTCTAAGGAAGAGATAGTGATGGTCAAAATTGATTTAGAGAAAGATTGGAACTTAGTTGTGGTTCTTCTTATTTAAATAGTGCAGATCTCTTGGTCTCTCTTCTATTTTTTTACCACAAAATTAGCCTTAAGCTAAGTCTCAAGAGATGATGGCTAAGAAAAAAGGAGAGAGATAGAGAGGAAACCATACTGTCCTATTAGCACTACACATGAGTTTCATTCTTTAAGAAGAACCGATGACAAAGTTAAACTAAAAGGATTTTTTAGGCTTTTTTTTTGTTAGTTGTGATTACAACAAATGTAGGCTTTGCCTACGATTTTCGCACATATAAATTTAAAATCATAGGCAAAAGAAATCTTTTTGCGGCAAAGATTCCATAGTAAAAAATTTCTAATATAAAATATATATTTTTTAATTTTTTATTATGAAAATACTTTTCCTTAGGGGTGCAACTTGGGCCGAGTTCAACGAACCCGGCCTGAACCGGCCCGTCAAACCCGATTTACAGCAGTGTTTAAACTCATGTTTGTCCAATCCGAACCGAAAGATCCGGGTTTAACCCAGCCCGATTTGCAATTGATCCGGGTTAAGGTTGACCGCAATCGAACCCGAGATAACCCGAACCCGAGGGTTACCCGAATGAAGGTAGCTTATTGGCACACAATTTTTAGGGACATTGAAGGCGCCAATCGGGTCGGACGATATGACCAACTTGAGGGTGAGAAGGGCAAGGTCGTTGGTCGCAGGCGAGGAAAAGGATAAATAAAGGCGGACCATCCACATTTCGTTTCACTTCCCGCCTCCTTCTCTTCTTTTTTACGATACCTCCTCTCTTTTTTATTTCAGGTAAGATTTTTTTTAATACAATGTTAAAGCCCCGAGTCCAGCTTATGCGTTCGGCAAGGAATTTTTTTTTCCATCTTTGAGATCCATAATTCGGTGTTTATTTACTTTGAAAAAAGCAATTTATTTTTTTTCTCATCAACCCGAATTCCAACCCAAAACTCAACTCGAACCCAATTTTTAAAAATAGGGTTAGGGTTGAGGTTTTACAAATAAGGTTAGGGTTAGGGTTAGAGTTGACATTTTACAAATAGGGTTAGGGTTAGGGTTGAAGAAAACCCGAGTTTCATGAGCCCGAGTTGCACCCCTACTTTTCCTACAACAAAATCCAAAATCATAGGGAAAGGCCTCCTAAGAAAAAACCTTTGCCTATATTTTAGTGAAAATCGTAGGGATTAAATCAACAAAATTTTTAAGGCAAAATCATCCATCAATATTTGGAAATGCTCTGAACCTTTCCTATGATTTTGGAATTTTTTTGTTCTGAATCAATAATTTTTTTTTGTGGCAAAACCATTCGGCAAAAATTTTTTATTCTAAACTTTTTCTTACGATTTTTACATAGGGAAAGGCTTTGGACTAAAAAATCAGTAAAAAATTTTCATTCTAAACCTTTCATTCTAAATTTTTTTCTATGATTTTTATGAAAATCATAGGGAAAGGCTTCAAAATTTTTTAAAAAATCATAAGAAAATTTTTAGTTTTCAATCAATAATTTTTTTTGATAAAATTATTTGATAAAAATTTAAAAATTATTAAAAAAATTATGTGAAGCTTTTCTTATGATAAACTTAAAAATCGTAGGCAAAGTGCTTGCGAACTCGTAGACAAAAGCTGCTTGGGTTCACCTTTGCCTACGAAGTTCATCATTTCGGCAAAAGCTTCTTTCTCCTGTTTGAGTGAATTTGGATTGAATTTTTTATTTTTAAAAAAAAAATCCAACCAATAGCATGAAAAAATTTTGGCTGAATAGTTTCAAAAACACTTTTTCGAAATGATTTTAAAAATCTAAATGAATTTGAAAAACGTTAGAGCGAAGTTTTTTTTGGATTCATCTTAGACGTTTCCAGATTTTATCTTTCCTTTCCTAAAATGCCCAAAACTCATGGATTACCTACTTTTTTCTTGTGATCTTTCTTCACGCGATTCGCCGCTACTTTTCTTAAAAAAATAGTTTTCAAAAATACTAACTAAACATGTTCTCGAATACTAAAAATTAATAGAATACAACTCAAATTTTTTCATACAATCCATAAACCAAATATGGCGCGATTTTCATATGAAATCGTAGGGGAAGGCTAACTAAGGTAGTGTTTGATAGAAAAAATATTATTCCTAGATAAGTATACGGGATAGAGTTTATTCCTTGGTGGATATGCTTTGGCTATCCCATTGATCATATCAAATGCAAAAAGGTAAATTCATAGGATAACTTTTTTTTTACTCTTATTTGAATGGATAACTATTTCTATATTTTTTAAAAAATAAATTAAAAAAATAATTTATAATTAACTATATATTATTTTTTTTTAATTAACTTTATTTTTAATTATTTTTTATAGTTATAACTTTTTAGAATAAATGGATATCTTACTTCAAACACTACTTAAAAGTTACCGTTCCCATCACTTCGCTGCTTCGCTCGCTACTCCCCCTCCCCCTCCCCCTCCGCCCGTGACGCTCTGCCCTAATTTTTCTCTCGCCACCGCATCTGCCGCCGTGGGTGCTACAGGAGGTCCATAATCTGTTTTTTTTTTTTTTTTGCTGAGATTAGGTAAGCATCCATTCATTGTTTAATTATATCTTTAAAATCACTGGATTTCCGCGATTTCTTTTCTTTTTTTTGAGATGGGTTGGGTTTGCGCCTCCATATACTCGTAAAAGAAGCTTGTAAGGGCAAAAAGTTGAAATTTTTGTTCGAGTTCTCTTTCTTTCTACTGTGCCTTTTCTTACTAATTTCCTGCTTGGAATACTTGGTTCCGTTTCTTTGGCTTCTGATGATGTTCTAAGAGGTCAGACCGAACCTTTATGCTGAGAAGATGTTCGGCATGACTGCATGCTGGGTTTCTATCATATTCTTCATCATTTTTTTTTCAATTTTCCTTTTTAATAATGGGCTTTATCGGGTTCCTCTGCTGGCTTTCGATGGTTCCCCCTGAGCTGGGACTGAACTTGTATGCTTACAAGCTGCTTGCTTTAAGTTCACTTGTATAACTTTTGTTCATAAAACACAGATTATGTGAATGGTGTTCAAGTATGATGCCCAGGATTGAGCTTAAGCTCCTTTTCCTGAATGTACCAGTGTGCTCATCCTGGATGGTGCAGGAGTTGCAGTGTCTGGTTTCAATTTGGTGGAGATGATTTTCATTGGTGTGATCTTGTAAACATTTTGGTTAGGAATTTTAGCTATCATATTTAGTCACCTTTAAGTTTGAACAATGGCATGGAGGTTTGGAGGATGATGGGGTTAAAAGCAGTCTGAATTCTTCTGATTTCTTCAACTCTTTTTGCTCTTGCTCTTCAGATGCAAGGACAAGTAAAGAACTACAACAGTTTCATGGGGAGACAGGACGTTGTAAAATAGAGTTCCATACCGTTGATAACATTTTCATTTTTCAGAGAAGCTTTTTCCCTGAAAAATTGATGTGTGTGCATGATCCCCTGCCAAACTTCCAGGAATGTATGTCCAAAAAGAAATAAGGCTCATTTGTGATCTAATTAAGCTGTCCAAGAATCTCGATCCCCAAGAAATAAGGTGTCTTGAGCTCCTCCACTTGGGTGACGGTGCAGAGCCTCCATGATCCACTGGACCGTTCACCTTGTTGTCTTGAGTCTTCACAGCTGCCTTGTCGAGGAACCTGAGTGGAGTGGAGAACATAGAATAGGAAGTAGGGATGCATGTATCACAAGGTGCATGTCGAGCTTGTGAAAAGAATTTTGGGAAACAGCTCAGCCGCAAACAAAACTTTTTTGTTCTAGATGGCAACCTAAGAGGAGAAGATAAATTGGGTTCTTAAAAAATATTTAAGCCAACTTTCCCGAATAATGCTTAAGCGCAATGCTATGAAAAATATAAGTGCTGTGTGAAATAAACCAAGCAAAATATAAGAGATAGAGAGGAGAGAAAAGAGACAATCACAAGCAAACATAAGGATTTATAGTGGTTCGGTGTTAACTATACCTACGTTCACTCTCAAGATCTCTTGGATATCACTATAATCTTTCGATTACAGTGGAGTTATTTTATAAGCTCACTTATTTTTCTGGGATCACAACGAACCCAACTGGTTTTCACAGAATCACCAGCACAAAACCTTTTTACAAGCCAACCTGCTTACACAGGACTAACTATCCCTTGATTCAATCACTGACTGAATCAACCTACAAAAGATGTAGAAAGTTAAGATACAACAAGAATAAAGCTCCAAATGAGCAAATAAAGCAATATAAACAAATGAAAATAGGAGTCTGGTTTGGAGATTTTTTAGGTTGAGCTCTTCTTTTGATCTTCCTCAAGATGAAACTTGAAGCTTTTGGAGGATCTTTTTGACTTGAAGCTTGAATTAGAAGAAAGGGCTATCTTCTCTTCTCTTCTCTTTTTCCTTTGGATTAGATGAAAATTTCTCAAGATTTGCTTTGAATTCTTGGGATTTTTCTTGATCTTTATTTTCTCTCTAGAGCTTTTGAATTTTGAACTTTTCCTCTTTCTTTTCTTCTTTTTCCATTTTTCTTCTCTTATTTTTGAATCAACTCTGGGCTCTTATTTATAGACATCTTTCAAATCCACTTAGAATCCATTTTAAGGTGAAAACTATCCGTTTCAGGAATGGAAGAATGTTTGGATGAATAGAGAAAGAGTTGTTGAAGACCGTTGAAGATTGCCAAGTTTTGGAGCCGTCTCTGACCGTTTGGAGTCAGCTCCTGACCGGGTCAAGCGACTCGAGTAGGCCACGAGTCGGCTCGAGCTTGGGATGTCCAAAAAGTAATTTTTTTGCCTGTTGAGATGTCGATTCTTACTTTTTTGGGGGTCGACTCGAGTTCACCATGAGTCGACTCAAATGCTTCGGGAGTCGACTTGAGCTGGACACCAGTTTTTCTCTCTCTATAAAACTATGTTAGTCGACTCGAGCTGCTATAAGAGTTGACTTGAGCTTGATGCAGAATTGTTGTCTCTCTATTCTTTTAATTGAATTGGCTCACCACTATGGGAGTTGGCTCGAGACCGTGCAAAAGTATCAAACCGTGCCAGAGTATGCCAGAGTCGGCTCTCACGGTTGAGGAGTCGACTCAAAGTGCTGAACACGACACTTAAAGGCAACTCAAGTTTGGACTTGATTTTCTTATGATTTTGACTGATAAATACTTAAATATCTGAAACACTTAATCAAAATTATTAGTAACATAAGAAATATACTCATATGTTTTGTTATTCATCAAAATCAATATATGGGTTAACAACTTTTCTAAAAGGTTTCACATATAGGGTTGTGCATGCGTCTTGCTATTCCACTCAATTAAGTAGATTTGTTTGCAATCTGAACTGGTTTTCCCTTAGATGCTTACACACTGCAGCAACTCCAGAAATATCGTTTCTTTCCATGATAAAATGCAAATTATGTCTTATTCAACTTGTTTTGTTGTTTCTTTTTATATTATCATAGTAAAATATCTTAACAATTAGCCCAACCCTCTAAACGAGAAGCCATCTAATTCACCACATGGCTCGTGGAGCAGGCCAACCATGCATGGAATATATGCACTTAATTGATTGATCTGACCTATGCTCCATGCAGTAGACTAGATAGCCATTAAAAAATGGCTCCTAAGTGAAGCTTTAATGAGACATATGCTTAGTCGCAGAAATAAGACTAGACATCCATTATGTAGAAATTTAGGAATTATGAAACATATGTTTGCCATGTATATGAAAATTAGCAAACTTGCATGATCAGCATCATTTTGTTGACAAAAAGTTGAAACTTTGATATGATATTTTATAATGTTACATGTTTGATTCAGATCTGTAACTTTTCTCTTTTGGAAGCTGATGAGTGCTATAGTCAGTAGTTAATACTTTTCTGTAGCATCTTCTGTGTGTGTGTTCAAAGCTTGCATAAATTATTATTATTATTACAGAGTGGGAGTTAGAATTGATCCAAAAATTTGTTGGCACGGTATGGTTACGTTGAAACTTTGCAACTTCAATTGATTTGATTAGAATATATAAGAATAGTGATTTTAATTGCTGAAGGCTTGCTTTGCCTGTTTTATGATTTTAATGCTGATTGGTTTTGTTGTTTTGAATCACATTTTAATGGGTTCGGCTGGAAAACTTTCATTGTTTTAAAGAATTTAGTGGTGGTTTTTGACTACTATCAATTTGTTATTGGAGGTAAACTATTAAACTTAGAAGTTGTATTGAACAATTGTTATACTTAGATGATGTTATGCTTAGTCATTTGGTTGATTTATTTTTATATCTTTATGTATAGAGGTTGATTTATTTTTATATCTTTATGTATAGAATGTTAGCATAGAAGAAAAGGAGATTTATCAATTTAAATTCATAATATGTCTCACATAGTGCTGTTAGTGACTTTTTTCATTTGCATATCATTTTTCATGACATTATAACCTTTAGACCCGTTTGAGAGTTTGTAAGACTAAAGTTTTACAAATTCTTAAATTGTCCTGTGGATAGTTTAAGATTATTTTTTGCGATATGTTAGTTTGCTATTAGTTATTGTTGGTTGATATTTTAGTTTGTATTTCCTCATATATTCTCCTAGTGTGGCATATACTATCTATGGAGAACTATAAGAAAATGTTGCCGAAGTTTTAATGTAAATGATGATGATTACTAGTAGAATATTATATCACACGAAATAATCTTGAATGGGATATGACCTTACTTTTTAGATTATTTAAAGTGAAGGTGAAACTTATTTAGGACACTTCTTACATGTGTATAAAATACAGGATCTGTCAAGATGACAATTGATAAGAGCTGGACTTCCATAAAAAATCGCTTGTCAAAGGAATATCTTGATGGTGTTAAGATGTTTATTTCAAGGGCAGAGGCTTATGTCAATGAAGATGGTAAAGTGAGATGCCCATGTCGAAAGTGTCTTAATTTTTATTGGCGGAATTTGAGGGTTGTTCATAATCACTTGATCGATAAGGGTTTTCAACAATCATATCGAACATGGTATTATCATGGAGAGTCTTTTGAGCCTCAACAATCAGAACATGTGAAAATTGCTGCTGGATTTAAAGTTCCTATTCCTTCCTCACATGATATACCATCAAGTTCAGCATCGGCTTCAGCTAACACTACGCTGCCTTCACCACATTCATCGTCGCCTCCTTCACATTTGCCTCCTCCTCCGCCTCCGTCTTCATAGTAGTATGTTTTGTGTTAGTTATAAATATTGTAATTGATATGGACTGATGACTTTCATTTATTAGTTATTTTGATGTTTATCTTTTGTTGCCATTATGTAAAAATTTTGTACATGTAATGGAATGTATATTGTATGTAAAGAATCATATTATTTTTATTGATACGATTTTTAATATTTTAAAAAATATGAAACAAATAAATTATATTCTATTGAAATAAAATATGCAAAATAATAAAAAATTTAAAATAGAAATATAATTTTAAAATATTAAATAATTTAAAATTAAATAAATATAACTTTTCCTATGATTTTAGACATTTCGTAAGGAAAAAAAGGAAAAAATATTTATTTATAAATTTTTTCTATGATTTAATTTATTCTTGCAGGTAAAAATGATTAAAAAATAATAATTTAATCATTTTTTCTATGATTTTTTTTCTCGTAGGTAAATATTTTTTAAAAAATTACCTTACTATTTTTCCTATGATTTTAAGAAATTTCGTAGGAAAATATGTGGATAAAAAATTATTTTTCTTAATTTTTTTCTATGATTTTGGGGTTTCTCATAGGGAAAGAAATTATTCAAAATTATTATTAGCCAACTTTTTTCTACGATTTTAAGAACTTTTGTAGGGAAAGATGTGGATAAAAAAATATTTTTATTGATTTTTTTCTATAATTTTGGGGTTTCTTGCTGGGAAAGAAATTATTAAAAATTAATATTAGCCAACTTTTTCCCACGATTTTAAGAACTATTGTAAGGAAAGATGTGGATAAATTTTTTTTTTTTGATTTTTTCCTACTATTTTTCATTTTTATAGGCAAAATTTTTAAAATTTAAATTTAAATTTCAAATTCGGTCACTCTTTTCCGAAATATGAACTTTACCTACGAAAAGAATCATAAGGAAAAGATATGCTCTTTGCCTACGATTTTATAAAAGTCGTAGGCAAAGGCTTTCCTTTTGCCTATGATTTTTTTTTCAACTTTTGCCGACAGCAGAAATCGTAAGGAAAGGCTTTTCCTACGATTTTTCTATCTTTTCTACGAAAAAAATCCTAAGCAAAAGTTGATTTTTTTGTAGCGAACTATAAGAGCAAGGTATGCACTAAGCATACAAATTTGCTGTTTTACTTGAAACGCAATTAGGGTGATAGTATAAATTCAGAAGAATTTTGAGGTAAGGCAAATCTTTAATGTCTGCCTTCTATTCTTATTTCTAATGTCTTTTCTAGAATGATTCATCTTTCTATATAACATTATCTGCTTTAAGCTATTAGCCTTAGGAATTGTGGTATTTATGATTGTGAATAGTTTTGATTGGATTCAAACTTTTAAAATAACAAGAATGCCAGAATTTAAATAGAAGGACATATGAGACTTATGTTTAGTTTTATATTGGCAATTACTGATAGGTCGTGAATTTAAGTAATATTTTTTGGCTAATCTTTCTGAGTGAGGCCGGTTGAATGGAAATAATAATCATTTACTGCTAACTCTTTTTATAAGTTTCTTAATTTTTGACAAAATTTAACTCTGAAAACTTCTAATTTATGAAAAACAAGAGTTTCAGGAAAGGTTAAATTCTTTTGCTGATTAGCTGTTTGAAGAAGAATTGTATTAGTGGAGAATTTGACAGAGGGACGTTGGCCACATGGGGAGAGATGATTTTTTTTTTTTCACCGTCAGAAAGCAGAAGATATTGTGGAATATTTGTTATTGGAATGCAGTTTTACCAAGCAAACATGGAAAATTGCATCATTGACTTCCGTTGGATCTCCCAAGCAAAACTCTTAAATAAGACCAGTATCTCTTTCTATGGCTATTCGGTAGAGATTATGGTGTCAGAGGAATGACTGGATTTTCAGAAGATTTTCGAAATCTCTATCCCAAATTCTGCATGATATTATGTTTTTCTTGAAAATAATGGAGTTTGGTTGCAGGTGCTAAGCATGTGTTGTCATTAGACAATTTTTGATCCTAGTTGCATTCATGTTCTATCTCATGAAATGAATTATGGGGAAGCCCTTTCTCTCTCAAACTTGGATCGAGATATTGGTAATTTTAAGATACTATATATATTCCTATTTGCATTAAATAAACATGAGTAAGGATACAAATTTTCAGGGTGTTAATTTTTTTTTTTTCATCAACCTTCACAAGTCGAAGGGAAATTAAGGTTAGACTAACTGTCATCACCATTCATCCCCATTGCCAAATCTATATAATGTCTCTCTCTCTCTCTCTGGAGTTTTTTTTGCCCTCTCCAAGAAGCAAAGTTTAAGAGGATAGGTTCATTAAATATCTCAACGCTACAGCTGTTGCTTGTTGACCTCATTCGCCTGTCCAAACCTGGGTTGAACTTTCAAGGGGAGATTCTGATGCTATTGGATTTCTCACTGGCTTGATTGCTCCCTTCAGGCTATCAAGAATAGCTGACATCGGCATGAAAGCTTATTATGAGTGAATTAATTCTCTCTACATATTTCTTAATTAGGGGGATACAATATAGCCATTTTATTAAACTATTTGAAAAGCAGCAATTCTGCTAAAGCATAAGATTTTCTTATAGTTAGCATTAAAAAATTATTTTCATACAGATTAGGTGTAGGCAAAGAAGAGATGGCCGATCAATAATAGTTATTATCTCTCTGATGCTTCTTTGAAAATCATTAGTCGCTTGTTTTAAGAATACCCTTTTGCAAAAGCTATCTATAAATCAAATCCTTAATCTTAGAAAATGGCCAGCAAACTTTCAAGACCTTTAACAGAATTGGAGGATTAGATATATCTGAGGCAATATGAGAAGAAAAGCATGGAATCAACTAGTAAGTACGATTTAGCGCTAGTTATGGACTGAAAGAAACTCAATAATATTTTTTTAGAAGAAATCATCCTATATTTTTGTTCATTTTAAAGGCTTCCTTAATCCTTATCCTTAGGTTTACCTCACAGAAATTGCCCAGTACACCTCCTCTTCAATTTTTTTTTAAAAAATCCTAAATTACTCTTAGCACCCTCATCCTCCTCCTCTCCTCCCCCGCTTCCTTTTCCGACATCGGCGCCCCCCCTCCTCTTCTGCCTCCTCCATGGCACCGTTCCCTCATCCCTTCCTCTTGGCCCCATCTCCTTTCTTTCCCTTCCTAGCACTGCCCCTTCCCTCGGTCCCAGCGCCCTTCGGCATCGTCTCCTTTCTTTCTGTCACCGTACGGTCCCTCCTGAGGGGAGGGATGGAGAGGAGATCTGAGCCGAGGGGAGGGGTGGGTGGGGGCAGTGCCGAAAACAGGAGGGAAGGAAACGGGGGCAGGAGGAGGGGTGGGAGATGATGCTAGGGAGGAAAAGGATAGGGAGGGTCGCCGGTGTCGGAAAAGGGAGGGGGAAAGGAGACAGAGTGCTAAAGATAGTTTAGAATTTTTTTTTATTAAATTGGAGGGGTATGCTGAGCAATCGGAGCGGTGCAAATAGAAATTCCCAGGATTACCTCTCTTTACTCCAATCTCTTTCTTCTCTTATAGGATGAGTTGATGAGACATAGTATTATGCTTTCTCATGTAAGGTCCTATATCACTTCCTCCTCTCTAGTCCTCTTCCTTTTTTTTTTTTTTTAATCAGATACTTTTATGTATTTATCTTATTAATAAATCAATAGAAAAGTTTGATACTTCTCTAACTTCCGTTTAAAAATAAAAATAAAACGCAATGGTAGAGAGGTAATTCAAATTCTCCTGCATGTTTTACCTGTATAATTTTTAATGTAACATTTGTCTCCAAAAATTTTTAGTACAACAACAGAAAATTCAACGCAACGTACGTACATCTCACGGCCATGGGGTCTGCATGATGTTCACAAGTTTGTTCGGTTGAATTTTGGAGGATCCAGCCTTCATTGTTGACTTTTCCTGCCCACTTCCGGACCTCAACCGCAGTCGAAGAGTCGAGAGGGCGACGAAGACTCTGACAGGTCCCGATTGGGATGGTCATCGAGCCGAAGCTCTCTGCTACTTAGAAGATGCTCATTGGGAGATGCCAGCTTTCATGCTTCCAAGAAGAAAAAAAAAAACCTTGAAAGAGATTGGATGAAATTTAAGAATAAAAAATATAATTAAGTTCTATATTTGAGAATATAATCGTTATGGGCTTATCCTACAGCGACATTCGTTGTATTTGGGGAGCTTCAATGCATTGTATGAGACGACGATTTCAAACTCTGGACCAGCAATGCACTCATTGAAGTCTCTTCTCTTGCATGCAATTGGAGGGTTGTGGGACACACCATGGGAATATTTTAGGTAGCAACTGGGCTTGGGACCTCTTGATGCCATCATGGGGGGGCATACCCCAATGGTGCATACTTCATTGATTGTTTGCTTGAATTTCTCTGAACTAAACTACTTGAAATGTATTTTGGTCATCTCTAGCTTGGATTAGTTTATTTTTCCAGTTAGATTGGATTATATCTTGCAACAGGGTATAATTATGTTCAGTGTTCACAAAATTGGCAATCATTGAGCAATAGCTTAAGCTTGTCCAGAGTCTGAACTCTATCAAAATTGTTCAACACTAAAATTATTCATCCTTTATGACCAGTTTAATGAAGATGAATGCAAAAGATATCCCTAAATGATGAATCAAAACATCTAACATCGTTAGAACACCTATAATGCCCCTTGTTAATGGTTTAGGTATATACCTAAAATATATTTTCGAGAACCATGAAAATTTATATCATTTCTTAGTTCCAGGGAAGCCAAATTGGTACCATCAAAGTATAGCTTGTGAAAGACAAAACGAGTTTCATATAGTCAGTGGATGAAATGCATCTTGGACCTCTAGAAGGTTGTGACTTGGACCATTTGGGAAGGGTACCTCACCTAGAGAAGATGACAAGATGCTTGACTTTTGAAACTTAAAAGGTGGTGGTCCTGTTTGGCTAATATCTGTGTCCTGTGCTTGGTTTACATGCATCTCTAAACTCCCTCTACCATTTAATGTCATATCATGTGCAACCTAGCCAATGGATTGCCATCATAAATATTAGTTGCAACTCTAATTAACATACAAGTAAAATGCATGCATAAGAAGGAAAGATAGGAGTTGATGGTTAGATTGCATATGAACACAAGTCATATACATCGAATCCAAGATCGATTAATGAAGCTAGCTCACATGGATGTCAGTTTGATCACACTAATTTGCTTGGATGCAATTCATTGATCCTAACTATGCATAATTAAAAGCGTTAGAAAAAGCATACAAGAATAATTTTCAACCAACTAAATATGCATAAGAAAATAAGAAAATGATGACCCTTTGATTCAAATAAAAGAAAAGAATGCTGAGCAAGTAACTTTTACTTAGATAATTAAGTAATGCATTAAGAATATGAGAATCCATGCTGATGAATGTTTAGTTGCACATTAGCTCTAAGTACTTACATAGTATCAAAGAACCTAAATAATACTTTTTTTATGAGATTTTTTTGAATGAGATCTTCAATTGTGATAAAGCATCTATCTAAATATTGTGTTATATCATTTTTCGTTGAGCTTCTAAGAAGTTTCAATTTTAGATACTTGCTAAAAGAAGAATTTCTACAAATTATGAATGGCTCATGAGTTATCCTTTTTTTTTTAAAATAATAAATATCAATAAAAAGACATTATATTTTGTCCCTAAATTTTAATAATAATAGGTAAACTCAATGGCAACTTATGAACTTCAAAAATCTCTTTGTAAACCCAGAGTACATATGTTATTGCTGAGTAACATAAAATCAACATCTAAACAAGCCCTAAATGCGAGGCCATTCAGTGTGCCAATTTATTAAGTTGGCTAAAATATGCTACAAGGTCACATGGAACCCATACCCTCTTCTAATCTTGGCTTCAGTGTTCAATAGAATGGCTTTTAACCAAACACGGCACTCTGGCCGCTTTCAGGCGTCAAAATTTATCAAACACCATTAAATAAGGAGAACGAATCAAAGAAAAAAGAAAAGTCTTGCTGCACCGTTTTTTTGGTGCAGTAAATACGCAATGGCTGTATAAATTGATCGTTGCATGCCAATGTGTGTGCGTGTAATGCATGATAAAGATTCATTTATGGGATCGATGCGCGTTTGCTGGTAGCAAGTCTTTTCTCAAAGAAAAAATAGAAGCTTGTGGTTGTGTGGACGTGGCGGTCGGCCGACAAAGCTTAGATCAAGATCATGGGGCCCGCGGCGGTCCCAATTCCGCTGCGGGCTGGACTCTTTGAGCTCGGATTCGGTCTTGATGCTCTCTGCCTTATCAAGGAACGAGCAGAGAGATTTCATGCTTAAATATCCTACTTTGGATTTTTTTTTTTTTAATTTCTGGGAAGCTGATCCGATGCAATATAAATATATGAGGATCGGCTTTTCCTCTGCTCGCAGAACTTCTCGGTCTCTTTGGGAGACAAGTCCTTCAGGTTGGTTCTCTTTGTTCTCTTAAGTCTTGGTTTCTAGTTTTTTTTTTTTTTTTTTGAATCGTATAGTCAGTGATTGAAAAGATGTGTTAGGGTTCTTTGCTTTCAGCTTTGCCTTTGTCAAAAGACTGTATTTTGACAACTCTATTCCTTTTGTTATTTAACATGGAGTGACTGCTGGGTATTGGAGTTCTACTGGATGATAAATTGATTTTAGAGGCCTAATTATTGGAAGATATTTTTTATATATTTATATATTTGATGATTGCAGGTTTTTGGCCATGATGAGGTGTTATGCGGGGTTTTTGTCGGTGATTTTAGGCATATTTAGCTATGTAGCAGCGACGCTTACTGGGGAACAACCCCTCTCGAGAATCGCCATTCACAGAACTACATTGGCCATTCATGATTCAGCCTACATCAAAGCCTATCCCATGGTTCTTGGTTTGAAGGTAAATATATAGATTTGAGATTCTCTTTATGAGATTTTTTAATGGTTTGGAAGATGTATGCTCATTGTAAAATAGAACCAGAAAAGTAATTGTTCAGAATGAGGATCGGGATTTTTCAGATATAGAAAGCTAATGGAATTTAAACAAAAAATTTTAGGATGGTTCAAGATGTGTTCAAATGTCACTTATAGTTTTGCTTGCCATCTCACAAACTAATGGAGGGAAGGGCAAATATGATAATTACCTCTTTCTTCTTCTTCTTCTTCTTCTTCTTCTTCTTCTTCTTTTCCAATTCGAAATGCCTATGTGCAAATCAATGTTTTGCTGGATAAAGAAGAATTCCGTTATTTGACTCTGATCAAGGCTAGAACGGACCTAATTACATGAAATCTGATGAAGAAAGATCCTTAGATGACTAAAAGTAAAATACAAGTACCTGCACCCTGTCAAAAAATCATGCTAAGATCGAAATGCTCATTCCTTTGGGGATAATTTAAACATAGAAGTCAATATGTATGCATGAGCTTGATACAAAATGCATCAAAGATTGTAGGTTGCTGCTTGATAAACATCAAATCAGATTAAGTTGGAATTCATCTTGTGGACTAGTTGATGGTAATGTCTTGTTTCACAGAGAATGATCCCCATTTAGGGCTTTATTTCTGCTTCCATCCTAGATCAAGCTACCCATCACACTTGCAATGGCTCTCAGTTAATTTGGCTTCACTGGAGAATTTACCACTTCTTTAAAGCCCTCCCAAGGTCATAGACCCTCACCACATATTGAGGGCACCAAATTTTGGCTATGGTGCCAAAATGTGTTATGAGAGTTGATCCTTCTATATTATGGTCAATTCTGCAACAGATTTTTGTGAGCCTCTCTGGATTTTCTTGTGATGGTTCAAGATTATGTGGTGCAAGGAGCAACTTGACCATGAGTACCAGGAATAACTCATGATACCCCCTTTACCTGTCTCTGATACCTGTAAGCCACCACTCTGTAATGCTCGAAAGAAGAAGCAATACAAACTCCATGAACATGTTTTCTAACCATTGGTTTGGATCTTTAAACCCAACAAAACATCACTACTCTTGTCTTGTTTTGCAACTTGTTAAGTAATTCCCTTGATGATTGAGATAAGTAGGCAGCTTTTGGAGATTTTACCGTTTAAATCAAACTTCTTTGGATTTCTCCAATTCAGGCATTTAATTTAATTTTTTATTTTTTATACATATCTTTTGAGAAAATGTTTTGGTTCCTAATGGGATTTAAAAAGGTTTGTAGTGAAAGAGAAATGGAAAAATTCCATGCAATATCAATAGTTGATGGAAAGTACAAGAGTTTGATTTTGTTATTAAGTATTTTAATTAGAATTTTAATCCTGACCCATAAATTATTTTTATCTTGTTACAGGGGCAAAGTAGTGAGTGGGTGACTTTAGATTATAGCAATTCCAATCCATCAAATACTGATTGGATTGGAGTCTTTTCTCCCGCAAATTTCAGGTGATAATACTTCCTGATTATAGATTGACTATTTTCCATTAACTTAATTCTCTCATGATGGAAAAAAAAGGATATGAACATATCTCATTCACTATCTATTTTAGATCTAGTGGTTTAGAACTTAAAACAAAAATGGTATTTTGTCTCTCTTTTTTTTCCCCTGAGTTTTACCTTCAAGGTTCTTGTTGCAGGAAAAGAGTGCCTATTTAATATTATAGATTTAGATCTTTTAAATATGGTTCCATCACATAAGAGAATGGTAAACAAAAATTCATAATGCTAGAGCTTCCAAAACATATTAAATTATTGTAAAGGTCTAATAAAAAAATTTCTCTGACATGATGCATTATTGACTTTTCAGTGCATCAACCTGTGAGCAAGAAAATGAAAAAGAATATCCTCCACTGCTATGTACGGCCCCAATTAAGGTCCACATTTACTCCACCATACCAGATCCATCTCCTGAAGTATAAAAAATAAATGTTTACAATGCTATGTTGAAGAGGCAAGCATAGAAGATTTTGAAAGCTTATTCTTATTCTGCAGTATCAATATGCAAATTACACAAGTCATGAGTATAGCAAGACTGGAAAGGGGTCATTGAAGCTCCAACTGATCAATCAAAGAGCGGATTTCTCTTTTGCATTATTTTCTGGTGGTCTCTCAAATGTATGTTTCCAAAGTGACATTTTGATTTGTATATACATTAATATACTATTTTCTTTTGCAAGATTACAGCTTATTAGTGCATTTATGCTTATAATCTTTGTGTTATCAAAACCACTGGTACAAAATCCATAGAGTTATTGCTATCTGCATATTATTCCTATTTTTTCAAGATTATGCATTGTATCTGAAGAAATTGCATAAAGATGGCACAAGAATTGAATGAAAAGTAGGTGGTGATATCTTATTTTGCGATCTTGTTATGAAATATCTAGAAGGGAAAATTCTAGCAAATTGTTAAGTGATAAAGAAGTGATTATGACTTCTTAAGCACAACACATATGCATATATGCACAGAACCTCATAGGACACACTTGCAGATGCACACATGCACTCTGAATAGTCATCGATCGCTGTCATGACATAATCACAGTCACTTTCATTTTCACAATATATTTAATTTTTTTGTGGTTTTAAAGCAAGAAAAGTGATTCACGCTGATGTGAGAGGAAATTTCTTTGTATAACAGCCAAAGTTGATTACTGTCTCAAATACAGTGGCTTTTGCAAATCCAAAAGCACCTGTTTACCCAAGGCTAGCTCAAGGAAAATCTTGGAATGAAGTAAGGTTTCTTCCACCCCTGTTGTCTCCCTCTTTTTTATTTTTCCTTTGTTTTTTTGGTTATAAACTGAATAAGGTGTTTGGTACAGGTAATCTCTTTCTTGTTAAATTTTATATGAGTTTTTTGTTAGATTTCTGTTTGATTTCCAAGTTTTGTACATTTTTCAGTCCATCTGAAAATACATAACTGCACAGTAGTAAGTACATAACTTTTTCTTATGGCATTTTCCCCACAGTTCTGATAAAGTCCATCCCTAGAAGATGATGTGAATGGAAATATTATAAAAAGTAACCTAACCTATTAATATCTGATGCTATGAATTAAAGTATAGAGATACCCCATTCATTATAGAATGGTTGTGAGTCTTGGCAGCAGTCATATAACCATGGAAATGGAACCCATAAGCTTTTAGTTAATGTCAGTAAACGCCACTGTATTTCTTATTTAGCATGTAAGGTGTCGTGATGCTGCTTCCTCTGTCATGGTGTTGCTATTGGATTTTATGATTAAATGCATAATTCTGATAATATGATGAAGGTCCATAATCATATCATATGTAATACTGCATATGACACAAGTAATGCAAGCGACTTAGTAGAAAGGGATACATGGTCAATAGATGGAACTCATCCCATCGAGGATTAAAATATTAATTAGCAGTTGTAATGCACATAAGTAATTCAAGGGGAGTATTTAGTGGATGTGTATGAGTTCAGCATCCAGCAAAATAGTACATGGCATAGCAATGCACATGATTAGCTCGACAGAAAGGAGTAGTTGATGCATGGCTGTGATACATTAATGTGACAATTGTACATGGCACATGAAATGCACATGACTGATTCAAAGAATATTTAATAGATAGTTGCCATCCGCATCTCCAAGTGAAATGTTTGGGATGAAATTTATTTCCTTTTTCTTCATGGTGGATTCATTTTAATTCATGTGACATGATAAATTAACTCTTTTGATTCGTTGATGTACTTCTATTTTTCTCTTCAAGAGAAAGTTACATCATATACAATTTTATGAAAAAAATAAATGCTTTTCCATTGGCTAGGCCTGCCTATCTGCAGGAGCATCCCCACTATGGAGATGAGATGAAAATAGAAGCTTGTTTTTCTAAAATTTCGTTTCTTCCTTTGACATCTTTCTCAATTTTCATTATAACAAAATAAAACAAATGAACTACTAGAAATTAAATATAATGTGTTCACAAAGATGAACATGAAAAGATGTTTGTCATTGTTTTTAATTATTTATAATTGCATGTGGTTCTCTGTTTCTTCAATCCTTTTAAAGATCCTGATTGTGGGTAGATATGATAACCAGATGGCTGTAACCTGGACAAGTGGATATGATATAAATGAGGCTACACCTTTTGTTGAGTGGGGTATGGAAGGAGGTCCCCAAAAGCATTCCCCCGCTGGGACATTGACTTTCGGCCGGAATAGCATGTGTGGTAAGCATTTTCTTCTTTACAAATAATAGATCATAAATTAATCATAATTTATAGAGGAATTAAGCTGATGAGTCATACAATGAAGTTATGGAAGAGAGTAATAGAAATTTGAATAAGAGCTAAAACTTTGGTGTTAAATAATCAATTTGGATTTATGCCTGGAAGATCAACCATGGAAGCTATTTATTTATTAAGAAGATTGATGGAGAGGTATAGGAAAAAGAAAAAAGAAATCTTCATATGATCTTTATTGATTAGAGAAAACATATGATAGAGTACCTAGAGAAATAATATGGTGGGTTTTAGAGGAAAAAAAAATTACCAAAAGGTATATAGAATTGATAAAAGATATGTATGATAGAGCAATAACTATTATTAAAACAACAATAGGAGAAACTAATGAGTTTTTAATTAATGTAGGTTTACATCAAAGATCTGCCTTAAGTCCGTGTCTTTTGTATTAGTTATGGATGAATTAACCAAACATATTCAAAATAATATCTCATGGTGTATGTTATTTGCAGATGATATAGTGTTGATTGATGAAATTAAATCTGGAGTAAATGCTAAGCTAAAGATTTGGAGAGAGATTTTAGAATCTAAAGGTTTAGAGATTTTAGAATCTAAAGGTTTTAAGATTAGTAGAACTAAAATTGAATACATGAAATATAATTTTAGTGGAAAAAAAAATAAATGAAGAAACAATGAAGATTACAAGCCAAGAAATATCAAGGAGTGCAAAATTTAGGATTTGGGTTCAATTATCTAGCAAAAAGGTGAAATAGGTGAAGATATGAATCATAGACTTAAAGCAGGATGGATTAAGTGGAGGAGTGCTTTGGGAGTATTGTATGATTGACGCATCTCATTAAAATTGAAAGAAAAATTCTATAAAATCGCTATTAGGCCAGCTATGCTATATGGAACAGAGTGTTGGGCAATACTGAAACATGTGAATAAATTAAGTGTAACAGAAATGCGTATGTTAAGATGGATATGTGGTAAAACTTTAAAAAATAGAATTAGAAATAAACATAGAAGAGAAATGATAGGAGTAGCCCCAATTGAAGATATAATAAGAAAAAATCGATTACTGTGGTTTGGACATATACAACGAAGACCTTTAGATGCTTCAGTTAGAAAGAGTGATCCTTTAACAATCCATGGTAAGGATAGAGATAGAGGTAGACCTAAACTAACATGAACAGATATAATTAAAAAGGATATAACTATTTGTAATTTGAATGTCGACTTAGTCCTGAATAGAGCAGAGTGGAGGAAGTAGATTCGTGTAGCCGACCCCATGTAGTTGGGAAAAGTCTTAAATGAGTTGGGTTGAGTTGAGTTGAAATTCATCATACTTTCTCAAATTCAATCTGTTGGAAAATTAGTTCAATATAAGGGGGCAAATATCTGTGTGCATGTCATCTGTTCAATAATTTAAAAATATTGCATGTCAAAAAAGTTGCAGCTATGAATGTGAACTAATCCCTGTTTTAACTTTCATTTTATATGCTAAAATGAGTCATATTACATCGTATAAGTCAGATATTTGTTACAATTCATCATATAATTCAGATATTTCATTTTAATGTCTCTAAGTTATAGTGGGAGCCACACATGTTCATTTCTAAGTTGTCTGTCGCATCTCTTTGGGCTGAGAGTACATTGGTTGGAGGTTCTTTATTAGGATTCCAAATGTCTTAGGGTGATGCAATTGTGACGTTGCTGCAGTTATAGTTTCTAGAGGGTTTGGGAGAGATCTTAGCTACACATGGCTCTTCCTCTAATGCAAAAGTGATGCAATGAGAACTTAGTCTTCTTTGTAGCTGTTCTATTAAATCATTTATATTTGTAGCTGGTATTAAAGCAATGCCTTCAAGAATCTGACTTCTAGGGGTTGACCAAGAGGAGAACCTTGACAAGAAGAATGTGATTGCTGTAGTTGAAATTTTGAGCAACTTAGAAGTCATGGAAATGGAAGTTCCTGTTTCATTTTCTTAAGGAAGCTGATTGGGTCTTGCCCAATCCTTCTGTCAAACAATTTTAAAAGAAAAAGGAGGACCATCAAAGCACAGTGGCATAGTCTATCAAGCATCTATAGAAGAATAACATCAAGCATTGAAATGACTCAGCTTCTGTTCATTTTCCTTCCTCCCCTTTGTTATATTTTGTATTTTTATCACTTAAAGTTTTTTTTTATAAAAAAAAACCTGAAATGCCTGGTGTTTCACCGTGTTACCAATGTCCCTCATAAGAAGAGTTTTATAATTTTGTCTTTCAAATATGCCAGGCTGATTACATTTCGACATTCTCCAAGCATTTGAACTTAGAATTCCTCTAGATTTATGATTGAAAAGGAAACCACAATGTAGATGATTTTCCTGAGGGTTAACAACTACAGAGATTGTTATTAATATCCTCTACATACTCTTTTGAGTTATATTTATGTGGCTCTACATTCTGAAGATGGAGACTCAATGTAGCATACCATGGATCATATAGTTAATCCAAAGTTTACCTATCATATTTTGCAGGTTCACCTGCAAGAACAGTGGGATGGCGTGATCCTGGTTTCATACATACAAGTTTTCTAAAAGACTTGTGGCCAAATATGAAGTATCTAACTTATTCTGCTGTTTGTTTCTATGTATTTGCAGCTTATCTATAGTTATCTTACTGTGCAAGTTCAGCAGGATGATTCTATATTTGTTGTCATTCTATTGGACTCTGAAAATTAATGATTTCTTCTAGGAGTTGTCTTATGAGGCTTAATATTCTTATATGACAATGTTGCAGGTATACATACAGGCTTGGGCATGGATTATTTAATGGTTCTTACATTTGGAGTCGGTCATACAGTTTTCGAGCATCTCCATACCCCGGTCAAGACTCTTTACAGCGTGTTGTCATCTTTGGTGACATGGGAAAGGTCAGAAATTTTCTTTTAGCTTCATTCTACAATTGTACCCAACATATCTTCGTGCCCGCTTTGTATCCTATTATATTTTTTCCTTTTTTTTATACAATCTTGTTCCTCGGTATGTTAATGTTTTGTTACTCCTGTCTCCATGTATTGATTTGCTTTTTGTTCATGTTTTATAAGCGTAAGTCTTTCTTTTCTTGAATAAAGTATATGATTCTTTGTATTCTCAAAATATGAAATTTTCAGAGAATGGCCTGAATGAGTTTCAAAACCTAGGAAATATATCATTTAGATGGAGATATTGTAAAAGTAAAATATATAAAAACAGTTGACTTGATCCACTATGTGAAGAAACTACTATATACTGAAGAAATTTCATGGATCTGGTTAACTATATTTTGGCACATGAAGCTTTCATTGATCACTGGCATAGGGATTGAAAGTATGCAAGAAGGTGGGAATGATTAAGTGGCAGTCAGCCAGAGAGCCAGTGATGAAACCTAAGACTAGGAAGAGTGGAACTAAAATCTCGTTTAAGTTAATGATTTTGCCAATGAGTGGCTTGAGTGGGGGTTACTTAAAATTTAGAAAACTGATACTCTTGGCATCATGGGTGGTATATATATAAGGTTTACAGGGAGAGGGAAGAGCATTAGAGGAATGATGCAGTATATTAGTCACAGATTTGAAAAAACTAGCTCCTGAAAGCATCATGACCACTGAAAAGATGGAACAGTTTAATAACAAAACAGATCATAAGTCAATTAAAGTTACATTGGAAAAAGTAAACTATGCCACATGGTATAATGGTTAAGCAAGCATGATAGAAGACTATTTTAAGTGGAAACAAATCCAAGAAAAGCATAAGGTGAAGGGATGAGGGAAAAATGTTCATAGAAGATTTAGAAAAAATGCAACCAAGACAGATAGTTAGGAGTGGGAGGGATTAGATTAGAGGGTGGGAATTGGTATTGAGATTTAGTGGCATAAAACAGTTGGCAAGGAATCGACATTACTTGTATAAATGCATTTTCTCTCTCATCAAGAGTGGAACCATTCACCTTGAGCCATTACTTCCATATGTATGGTAGCGGCTATGCCAAACTCCATTTATTGGTCTTTCCCTTATTAGACTAGTCGCATATGCATATATTTGCCTCTTTTCTATATAAATGAATTACCAAGTGTCCTTCAATGTCATCCGGTGCTTCTTTCTGGATGATTTCAATCCTAAGTCTTTCTTTTCTTGAATAAAGTATATGATTCTTTGTATTCTCAAAATATGAAATTTTTAGAGAATGGGCTGAATGAGTTTCAAAACCTAGGAAATATATCATTTAGATGGAGATATTGTAAAAGTAAAATATATAAAAACAGTTGACTTTAGATTTACTATGTGAAAATCTGCCATGCACTGAAGAAATTTCATGGATCTGGTGAACTATATTTTGGCACATGAACCTTTCATTGATCACTGAGGCAGGGATTGTAGAGTGGAACCTACATGATAGGACTAGGAAGAGTGGAACTAAAAGCTCATTTAAGTTGATGACTTTGCCAATGGGTGGCTTGAGCGGGGGCTAGTTAAAATAAAAACTGATACACTTGTCTTCATGGATGATATAGAAGGTTTACAGGGAGAGGGAAGGGATGATAGGAATGATGCAGTATATTAGTCACAGATTCCTGAAAGCATCATGACCATTGAAAAGATGGAACATTTTAATAACAACACAGATCATAAGTCAATTAAAGTTGAATTGAAAAAGGTAAAATATGCTACATAGTATGATAGTTAAGAAAGCATGATAGAAGATTATTTTAAGAGGAATAAATCTAAGAAAAGCATTAGGTGACGGGATGAGGGAACAATGTTCAGAGAAGATTTAGAAAAAATGCAACCAACAGATAGATAGTTAGGAGGTGGAGGGATTAGATTAGAGGACGGGACTTGGTATTGAGATTTAGTGGCATAAAGCAGTTGGCAGGGAATAGATGCCTCCTCTCCCTCATCAAGAGTGGAACCATTCACCTTGAGCTGTTACTTCCACAACATGTAAGGTAGCAGCTATTCCAAGCCCCATTTACCATTTATTGGTCTTTTCCCTCATTAAACTAGTAGCATATCCATATATTTGCCTCTTTTCTTTATAAATGAATTACCAAGTGTCCTTCAATGTCATCCAGAGCTTCTTTCTGGATGATTTCAATGCAATCTACTGTAGCTGTTGTGTTTCATCATCATCATTGATGTCAACCTTCCATCCAGTGAATCTTCCACTTTTTGGATCCGCCGATCTAATTTATCATAGCATGTGCGCAGTTCTTATTCAATAACTTTTTCCCTCCTGTAACCACTTTCTTGGCGCATGGTTGCTTGTTGCCAATAACAATAGCCAGTTCCTCATGATTGGATCAAAAAATTTTATCAGGACCACATTATCAATGCTGTGCTTATTATTACTATAAGTTACTTTGCCTTTTGATGATGTCATCAGAATCACATTTCCAATGCATTGCTAGATTGATATTTTAATTAATGAGTTAACCATTGTCTAAGTTTAAATCATGTGGTCAGGTAAAAAAGGCATCATGTTCTCTACTCATATAAATATTAGTGGAAAATGGAAATTATTTTAACATGTCATCACAAGTGCTCTTTCTGGATGCTGTTTCAGGCCGAAGCAGATGGTTCCAATGAATACCATAAGATTCAACCAGGCTCGCTGAACACTACTTACCAAATAGTCAGGGACCTGAACAACATAGATATGGTTTTCCATATTGGGGATATATGCTATGCAAATGGATACATATCACAGTGGGATCAATTTACATCACAAATTGAACCCATTGCTTCTGCAGTGCCTTATATGATTGGAAGGTTAGTCTCATCAGTTCAGTATTCCATATAATACTTTTGAACATTGTTGTCTTGTTAGCACGGCAAATAACATTTGAGGATGTTTTCCTTACAGTGGTAATCATGAGCGTGATTGGCCTGGAACAGGATCCTTCTATAGTAGAAAAGATTCGGGTGGAGAATGTGGCGTGCTAGCTGAAACAATGTTTTATGTTCCTGCAGAGAACCGAGCAAAATTTTGGTATGTGACTTTAAAATGCAGCTTTGCTGAATTTATTTTATCATATGGTTTTTATCGACTTAGAAAAAGCATATGATAGGATCTCTAAAAAAATCTTATAGTGTGTACTAAAAACAAAGGAGTACCTGTTAGGCATATTAACATAATAAAAAATATGTATGATGGAGCAATTACTAGTATAAGAACGGTTAGTGATAATACTAACGAATTTTTTATTACAATAGGGTTATATCAAGGATATGTTTTTAGTCCTTATCTTTTTGCTTTAGTTATAAATGAACTTATTAGACATTTAAGATATTTGATGGTGCATGTTATTTGTAGATGATATAGTAGTAAATAAAACTAAGGCTGAAGTTAATCGTAAGTTAGGAATATAGTGAAATGCATTAGAATCTAAAGGTTTTATATTAAGTATAATAAAGATAAAATATATGAAATGCAATTTTAATACAATTAAAAATAAAAATGAATGTAGAATACAAAATAGGACCATGAAGTTATTAAAAATGTTATTTTCACTTTTAGGATCGATTATTCAAAAGAAAGAAGAGATTGAGGATGATGTTCATAGGATTAAAGCAGGTTGGATAAAATGACGAAATGCAATTGGAATATTATGTGATCGTACAGTACCTGCCAAGTTGAAAAAAAAAATTTATAGGATAGCCATAAAAGCATTTATGCTTTATGGTACAAAATAATGAGCAGTTAGAAAAATACACATATATAAAATGAATGTGTCAGAAATGAGAATTTTAAGATGGATGCATGGTAATATAAAAAAATAGAATAAGAAATAAAATTATTTATAAAAAGGTAGAGACAGCTCCAATCGAAGATAAATTAAGAAAAAGGATAATTTAGATTATTTGGACAGGTGCAATGTATACCTAGAGATGCACCTGTGCGAAAGAGTGACTTGATAATTATATAGAAAAAAAGAGGTAGAGGTAGATCGAAAATCGCATGAAAGAAAGTGATAAGTAAAGACTTAAAATTTTTGTATCTTACAAAAAATATGATTCAGAACAAAACTGAATGGAGAAAAAGGATTCATGTAGCCAATTCCAACTAATTTGGAATTAAGGCTTTGTTATTGTTGTTGTTGTTGTCCTCCCTGCCATAATATATAGCATTTGCTGCTATAGGTTCCATAATTTTAGTTGTTTAATAAAAGTTTTTAATCTCATGAAATGGGACCATCCTGGTAAGACTGGTAAGACAGTCCCCTTCAAACACTTGGGATGGCAATCCATTCTATGGGATGTCTGGCCAGAATTTGAAACCATGGTTTAATATAGTGTTGTTGAATTGCTTGATTCAATTAGTGAACTCTCATGGATCAAGCAACCAATCATTCAGCCAAGCAACCGATCATTCATTGAAAGCTATGAAATAATCAAAGTTTCTTTTTAGTTGCATCAAGAAAAGGCTGCCATGCAAGTGTCATTTTGGCCATTAAGCATCATTATTTTGTATGAATATAATACAGAATTTATAGTTGTTAAATAGTCTATTTGGGTTTGATTTATTAAGCATTGCCTTTGAATGACAGTTCTCTCACAATTTCATTGTGCAAAATCTATGATGGAGAGTGGGTTCTCTTCAACATTTGTGTAAATTTTTTGTTTTTCTTCTTGCTTTTGATTTGTAAGTGCCTTATATATCAAAGACATGGTATTAACTGAATGTTGATGTGTCACATTGGTAGTATGGTTATAATCAAGGTTTTAAATCTCATGCTATGGAGGTGTCTTGGTTTCTCCATGGAACGGGAAGCCCCACCATACCGCTCTATCCCAAAGGCTGTTATCCAATGGGTACCCTATCTTCCCTTTTTCTTTTTCATTCATTCTTTCTTTGTTTTTCCTTCATTCCTTTCTCTCTTTTTTTTTTTTTTTTTTCCTTCTTTATTTCCTTTTTCCTTCTTTTGTTCCTTTCCATCTTTTGTTCCTTTCCATCTTATCTTCTTCCTTTTTTTTTTTTTTTTTCTTCCTTCTTTCAGCTCTTCTTTCCTTTCTTTCCTTTTTTTTCTCTTTATTTCTTTCTTTCCTTTTTTTTTTCTCCCTTTATTTCTTTCTTTCTTTCCTTTCCGTTTCTTCTTTCCTTAGATGGGTTTCAGAGTTTCACCCCTATCCTAATCATATTTTTTCACAGGAAAAAGACTTGACAACCAAGATGTCTCATGTCCTACTGAGACTTAAAAAACCTTAGCTATACTGAAGTTGGTGTTAACTTTTACCATTGTAATAACCTCTACTTATAATATTGAACGATATACAATTCTGCGTATCATGATATCCACTTACATTGTAGCATTTGGTTTCTATAGCCAAATAATCTTTCTTGTTATTTTTGTTATCATCAGGTACTCAACAGATTACGGTATGTTTCGCTTCTGTATAGCTGACACTGAGCATGACTGGAGACCGGGGAGTGAGCAGCATAAATTCATTGAGCACTGCCTAGCATCAGTTGATAGACAAAAACAGCCATGGCTGATCTTCCTTGCTCATCGGGTTCTTGGTTATTCCTCTGGAGCATACTATGGTCTGGAAGGATCCTTTGGGGAGCCAATGGGAAGAGAGGGCCTTCAAGAGCTTTGGCAGAAGTATAAGGTTGATATTGCTTTCTATGGTCATTGTCACAACTATGAAAGAACATGTCCAGTTTACCAGGTAAAAATGGTACCAGCAATTCAGCATTCCCTTTTGTTATCTATTTCTAGCCCATGATAGCATGAATGCAAATCCTTTCTACCAGGATTGAACCTCTTAGAATTACTGTTTCATTCATTTTATTCTTCCAGTGAGAATCTGACGGCTTCATGAATCTCTTCTCCTCTTCTCTTACCATTTTTCCTTCTTTTTTTTGTTTGTTTGCTTAATTGTACTCAACAGCATATATTTCACAGACAATATATTGACCTTGATCAAAAGTTCTTCCTTTGGTTGCAGAATAATTGCGTGCGCAATGCATCACACCATTACAGTGGTCCTTTTGCAGCAACTACCCATGTAGTTGTTGGAGGTGGAGGTGCCAGCCTTGCCACTTCCGCCCCAGTTCGAACACTATGGAGCTATTTTCAAGACTTTGACTTTGGATTTGTGAAACTCACTGCTTTCAACCATTCTTCACTGTTGTTTGAGTACAAGAGAAGCAGCAATGGAATGGTCTATGACCACTTCACGATCTCACGTGATTATCGTGACATCTTAGTTTGCACCGTTGACAGTTGCTATCGGACTACACTGGCTTCTTGACCCAGCCTACGAAATGTACTAGTAAATGTTTTGCTTAGCAAGGATGGTTTGCTATCTCAATACTGGTGGAATTGCTAATAGATCGATCATATGCTGCCAGTTCTAAATTGTGTTAAATTCTCGCCAACTTCATCTCTTTGTCTTGTCAATATAAGTTGCATCTTCTAGTAATTTTCCATCTTAGAGAACAACAGAAACTTCAGGTCCAGTGGGATAGGATCCCCAGCCAGCAGAGACTTTGCTCCATCAGCGTACGCTAAGCATCTTTGACAGGTTTTGGGGCCAAGGTTCCAATGCAAAATGTTATAACTAGTGCCATACCAATTTGATACGCTGCATAAAAGTTCATTTAGTTAAAGACAAAAGTTAAACTAGCCATAAACTGAAACAACGATAATAAAACTTTAATTCTAAACTGAACTAGAGGTAAATTTATCTATGCTATGCGGTGCAAGTATATCTACCTTTTTGGGTTACCTTAATGGTTCGGCCCACTAATTCCAAGTGTAATGTCACCGGGTTTTTAATTAGCACGTGCAAGCGCTTCCTATGACTACTAGGTCCTTGCGTCTACCGATGATGATATTAGAAGGTCATTCTCCTAACCAGCTTAGACTTCACAATAATAAAATAAAATCTCAAAGGCAAGTTCTCACAAACAAAATGATATACGGGAAGCAAAGCCTTTTCAACCAAATAATATTTCACTAAATAACTTTGGATACAATGATGTTGCACATAGGCTAAATACTTCTATCTGTCCCTTACAAAGATCACTCAAAGTGCCCACCCCAACCTTACTTAAAAATATGAAACTGACCTTGGCGCCTCGCACCCGTGCACCTCCTGTATATACCGGCCTAGTCTTGTTCGTGTCCAAGCCCCCCTGGGGTAGACCTTTGCACTGCCTTGATCTTCGCTGGTCAAGCCATATGATCAAGACTACATGTTAGGTGCTCGTTGAATTCCTCCAATAAAGACCCGCTGCCTTTCTTTTATAGGTAAAAAGCCGCTGCCCCTTTGCGCATCAAATCCATGTGGAATCACCGCCTCAAACATCGCCTAAGAGTCCCTCCAATGTGTGCCACCTTCTTGGCCATTGGATGCTTGATGGAGGGCCAAGATTGATCCTTGGAATCGCCTCAAGAGAACTCGCAAAATACGACGCTAGTTGGCTAGGCGGATTTCCCATGCCTGCTGCCAGGCTGGCCGCATGCCAGCCTGGACATGTGGGCCGCGCGCCCGGCTGGGCCACAAGCTCGCACGCCCCACTGGGCCATGAGCTCGCACGCCCCCTTGGGCCGCGTGCCCTCCTAGGCCAATCGGTAACAATCCTCCTTCCGCTGAAATCTCGATGTCCTTGTCGAGCCATGCTGGAGCTCGATACTGTCGCACCGTGCGCCCTCCTAGCGCACCTCATCGCCGCACACATTGGCCCTCCTAGCCAAAGTCTCTCGGTACCAATGTGGCCACCTCCACATGCACCGCCTGATGCCTCCCCGGTTGGATAGCCCACTTGCCGAGCCATCCCGCCTGCTACCTCCTGCTGCAGGCTGACATGCCTAAGCTTGTTGTACATGTGTCGCCCCAGTGCCTACATGCGCTGCCACCTAGGTGCGAGGTTGCCGTGCAACCTCAAGTCTGGTGATGGGGCACTCTGCCCCAGCACTTCACCGTCTTGCCTTGTCCCTCCACTGACACGAAACAAAGGCGTCTACATCTTCGGATCAGGATGCCTCCGCGATGAGGCATAACCTCGGCCTTGGCGTTGATGAAGAAATCCATGCCCAACACCATATCGAGATTGTCGAGTGGCAGAACCTTCATGCTATAGCGCCCTCGCCATAAGTCCACCTCCAATATGGCCTCTACTTGGCCCAAAGACTCAATCTACTCGGAGTTTACAAGCTTCACCTGACAAGGCTTGGATAGCGCTCATAGATCCAATCTGTGCGCTGCTCCTTGGCTCACGAAATTGTGCATCGCGCCGGTGTCAACCAAGGCCCGTACTTTCCTCCCGTTGACTCGAGCCCTTATGTGCATCAGATCTTGGCTCTCCTCCATCGCGGTCAAGGTTCCAATTGCTATTAGTAGGGATAACCTCACTATTGACCCTTCCTCTGAACTCTCAGATGCATTGTCTTCTTGGTTAGTAACGGCGGCTACTGTCATTACTTTTCTTGGACACTCTCGTACCAGTTGTAGTCCTTTGTAAGCATCCTGTGAAATTTGCTCGTGCCTTTGGTTTTGCTGCTGCATGTGCTGGTACATCCTCTTTCTTGCCTGCTAGACCTCGTGGTGGTGACGTCTCTTGCGCTTGTCCTTGCCCTGGCCACCACTATCTGAAGTTGTACTGCTGCGAAAGTCTACCAGCACCTCTGCTGCTACGAAGGCTGAAGGAATATCCCTTACCTCCTTCCTACGAAGCTCGGCCTGTGCCCACCCCTGTAGGCCCACGAGGAAATTAAAAATCTTATCCTCCTCGAACATGTTGGACACCTCCAAAAGCAGTGTGCTGAACTGCGCCACGTACTCTCAGATGCTCCCTGTTTGCCACAGACTCCGTAAGTTCTCTCGAGCAACCCAACTCGCGTCACTCAGCAGGAACTGACCCTTGAGCTCCCTCTTGAAGATCTCCCATACCTTAATCATGGGATGCCCCTACACGGTCATTCTCAGCCGTCCTGGTTCTCCACCAGAGCTTGGCATTGCCTTCAAATACGTCGAGGCCTGATCCACCTGATCGACCGCTGGGATCTTCGCTGCATGAAAGTAGACTTCCATATCCCATATGAAGTTCTCAACCTCCATCACGCTTCTGACTTCGTCGAAGGCCTTAGGCTTCCAAACCTTCACTTCCTTTGCTGGAATGCCAACCATGTTAACTAAACTCCGCGCCTCCTGCTTTTGTCGAATCAACTCCTCCAAAGTGTGGATCCGAAGCTCCAATCTCTCCTTCATGGCTAGATTTGATCGTTGTTGTTGCAGATGTCGATGCTCGAGGTCACGAATCAGCCCCTCATATGCCTCCATCAGCTGATTGTATAAAGTCCGCAACTCGGTCAACTGCATGCTCAACTCCATGCATATAGCTACCAAATTCATGGTTGATCCATCTCCTGGATCTCCTATAATCCTCTTCAAATGGATCACACGATCAGTAGTCATCACCATATCTTGTGCTTGGAACTTGCTTAAACTGGGCTCTGATACCAATTATCATTGGACTTTCAATCGGCACGTGCAAGTGTTGGGAATTATATCCTAAAGCCAATCATTTGATGATTGTGTTGATGTAAATTGTATATAAATTAATATATTAATAAAAGTTATTTGGCAGTTTATTTATTACAAGAACATCTTCTTAAAACTCCTAATAGTAATGAAGCCCTCAGGATCTTCCTTCACGATAAAGGAGGATTTATCTTTGAAGGTCCTTAAAAGAGTTCGCGACCATATGACAAGGCTATAGTACTATCAATTATAGGATTGTATATCATATTTGTTGGTTGTCCTCTTAACCAAGGAGTGTAGAGACACTGGTATGACATACAGGTGAAAGTATAGGAGTACATTTCACCGAACGTGACTCATTTTCGGATACTCACTGTCAAGAGTTAATCCGAGAAGATATAGGTATAAGTATCCTTCAGACCTGAAGATTACAACCAGTGGCTTACAAGAAACTCATTGTACTTAGGTACCAGACCATCTGGATTTCTAATCCAGCTATGAAAGGTTACTGGGTGCAGTCAAGTACTTGTGGTAGTCAGTTGTGGATCAAGATGGAATTTGACCTATTCCGTTAAAAGGAGAAATGCTTGTGTTTCAATTTAGCAAGACCTTGGCCAAGGCACTTCATGTGAAAGTCACATGATCACTAAAATTGAAATCACTTTATGGATTTGCTGTTTAGAGTTGACAGGCTCTTAAGCCATCCTTAGCATTTGGTCAAGAGGATGAATAATACGGTAATTGTTTCTTAGGGTTCTTGAAGTTTGCTCGGCAACTCTTCGACCTATCTGGACGTCGGGTTCCATTGCTAGATAGGCACATCGATTAGTATAGAAAATTGTTTCTATGCTACCGGCTTAGGTTCGAACCTAGAGAGTCACACGTATAGAAGTTTCCTAGGATGATCTATTTGCTGATCAACGATTGAGAATCGTATATGATTTAATTAATCAATTTGATTGATTGAATTATCTCAATTGGATTAAGTACAAGTGAATAAGATTCAATTTGGTTTAAGTCTACTAGAAGGACTAATCAATTTCAAATATTGATTTGAAATTAGATTTGATTTGGATTTAAATAGATTCAGGATTAGCCAAATTTAATTTGGGCTAGGACCATGATCTATATTGGTTTAATCCAATAAATTCAAATTAGCTTAAAACCAAAAATCCAAACCCCATATGTGAAAAAGGTTTTCTCGCATGATGAGATAACTAAAATCTCATCTCATGAGAAATTAAATTCTCATGCAGAATTTAATTTATAACTTTTAGTCTTCTTCAAATGATTCCCAAGTTCAAGAAAAATAAATTTTGCTAAAAGGTGCCTCTTTGGAAGAGCACTCCACACAACTCTCCGTGCATTGACAAGTGTGTGAATTAATGTGCCTCTTTGGAAAAGCACTCCATACAACTCTCTGTGCATTGACAAGTGTGCGAATTAATGTGCCTCTTTGGAAGAGCACTCCACACAACTCTTCATGCATTGATAAGTGTATGAATTTAATATGTCTCTTTGGTTTTCACAAAAATAGCGGAATTCTAAATATTAGAATTCAATAGGCTGGCTAATATGAAACTATAAATAGAGGACATCCCTCACCAGATAAAAAAAATACAAGATCAAAAGAGATCAAAAATTCTAAACAGTTAGAACTAAGTGTTACAGTTCTAAAAGTTAGAACCGAAAATTCTGGTGTGATTTTAGTGTTAGCAAAAGCTTGGTGGATCTTGTAGGAAGATTCAAGTGGAAGAATTCAAGATCAGCAAAATTATTTTTCCGCGAGCTAGCACTCCGGGAATTCGATCATTCGGGGGCTTTGCGTGGACAATACTAGAGGCCGACGATTGAATGGCTGCAGAGCACAAAGGATTTACCTATTGTTCTTAAGGTGAGTGATTTGATCCTTAGATCTTAAGGCATGCTTCAAGATGAGTAGTATGACTTCTCATCTTGAAGATTAAGATATGATCTTAATTATTTAATTTATATGCAATACTTAGATCAAATGATCTTATAATATAAGGCAAAGATATGATCTTGATGCATGTTAGAAAGATTAATATGTAATCTTTAAATTTTCGCATTGATAATTGTTATCAAATTTTAAAATATGCATGCCTCGGGGATTAACTCTCCCAACAATTGGAATCAGAGCAATGGTTTCTTATTGATCTAATTTATTGCATGTAAATTAATGTTCTTATTAATTATGTAATTATGGCTAAAACTAATCGCAAGGCTATATGGTCACAGATGGATTGAAAATTCAAATTACCCATTCAATGAGGTATTCTGTGACATATTGACGTGCTATTGTTTTATCATTGATGCTCAATCCAAAGATAATTTAAATTGAGCTTATGCATCAAAACATAGATTACATGCACTCTCAAAAGATGTTTTATATTTGATACATATTGATGTTGTATAAAAGCATGATATTTGCATGTTTAGTATAAAACATAGATATGATATATGATGGCATGATGTCTATGTTATGAAACATACAAATATTTATGATAGTCTAATTTGAATGTCAAATTTTAATTTATAATCTCTTTAGATATGATCTAAATATAGGAATTATGAGTAGTAACATAATACATGTGATGCTTGATTGAAATATATGACATGTAAACATGAAATATATTTAATCTTTTGGGTTAGCTAAATCGGGTCCATAAAGGGTTAAACCCTAAGGTTTAAATCAACTGGACTAAAAGAGTATTTGAACAAATCTAATTAGATTAGGTTAAGAATGCTCTAAATCAAACAATAGTTGTAGTTGATCATGTCCTTCTCTTTGATTAAACCAAATGGAAGTAGATTAGGCTCCGTGGTTGAGCATGAATCTCTTAGATGGTCAAATCAGAATTGGTTAACCATATGATGTCAAGGTGAGTTGGCAAGTTGCTCTAGGATCAACGATCGAATGGTTTTTAATTGGGAGATACTCGTATTGATGCATCTTTAACGAGTTAATGGCATATCCCTCCCATCGATCTCACTCACCTGGTCAATGTGGTGAACCATTTATGATTCAGATTATTTACCTGATTCGGGTTGATCCATGCCTGTAAGGAAATCAGTCTGACTGATTTAGGTGCCAATTAACCTGACTTAATCTTGTTTCATTCTACCCATTTCATATATTCAGTGGGAGAACTTGATTAGTCAATTTGTCTTCAAATTATAAAATCTCTAAAATTATTAGGTTCTTAAAATGAAATAGTTATATGATAACTAGATCATAGCCTCCCATTAAGGTGGGTGATAATGAGTCCGATGTCTTGATAATCATTGGAGGCACTCCATGCCTGGTGCTTGTCAACCATCGGAATTATCATTCATTATATGATAAGTCAGCGTAACTATTAAATAGACAGTCAGGTGAGCCGAGCTTCACTCGGGCTTGGTTGTCTATTGATAGGTTACACTGATTATATCATTTAATGGTTGGACCTAACCAGAACTTTCAGTGGAGGCACTCCATTCCTGCTAAAGAGGTACATGGGGCAAAACTGAACACTAAGAATTATTTTGGGAAATAATTGGTTTTGAACCTACTCTTAGATGCATATGGATTGGCCAAGCTTCACTTGGGCCTGTATGTAGTCCATGTAGATCTTAGTGCCCGCTAAAAAATTAAGAATAATTCTTCGAATTGGGGTGTAGAGGCTGCCAATTTAAACAAAATAGTAGGAGAATCTTTAGACTAAAGTCCAAGTCTTTAGACTGAATCAATTTATATAATAAACTTTAGTTTTTCCTTATGCAGAAAATGGCTACTAATTTATCATTAAGGTCCCTATTGGATAGTGACAAGTTGAATGGTTCAAATTTCAATAGCTGGTTTAGAAAACTTAAGATCGTCCTTGAGCATGAGAGGATTCTATATATTCTTAATAATCCTGCACCAAAGATACCTGATGCAAACACACAAAGTTCTGAGAAAGATACTTATCAGAAGTGGCTCAATGATAGAACTAGCATACGTTACATCATGCTAGCAGCAATAAACGATGAATTCGGTCGCCGGTTCGAGAATGCTCAGCCAGAAGAAATCATTCAAGCATTGAATGAATCTTTCGGTACACCTGACGACGTTGAAAGGCACAAGACTAGTTGTGCTATTTTTAATGCTCGAATGAGGGATGGATCTCCTGTCACTGATCATGTATTGTACATGATCAAGAAGATAGAACTGCTAAGCAAGCTCGGCTTTCCCCTACATGAGCAGTTGGAAAAAGATGCGATCCTGAATTCCTTGCCTCCATCCTTCCGACCTTTCCTTACTCATTTTCGAATGACAAAGCCTGCAGTCAACTACCATGGTTTGTTGGGGTTGTTACAGAACTTTGAGAAGGATAACCAGCTCTCTAAGGGTTTGGTTAATGTGGTTGAAGGATCTAAGGTAGGGCGTCAACCCTTTGAGAAAGGGAAGAAAAAAAAGAATAAGAAAAAGGTGCAACATGCTAGGACATCTATAAGGGGTCAGATGCAGAAGAAGAAAGTTGATAAAAAGTCAAGCTGAATGCTTTCATTGCAAGATGCAAAGGCACTGGAAGAGGAACTGTCCTCTTTACATTGCCACACTTGATCCAAACAGGCCGAAGAAGAAAAAGGGGCAAGATGTTGCTCAACAAGGTATTTATATGATAACACCTTGTAATTTTTCTGTATATGATAATCAGACCTGGGTATTGGATACCGGGAGTCCTTTTAACATTTACAATTCATTGCAAGGACTACAGGTCACTAAAAGATTTGAGGACAATGAAAGATTCCTTAATGTCGGCGATGGAAGATTAGTTCCAGTTCTGGCATTAGGAGTTCTTGAAATAATTTTTAATAGAAATGTCATTATACTATATGATTATCATTTTTGCCCAACGTTCTTTTTGAACGTAATTTCTGTAGGCCTTCTGGCCAAAAGTCATTATGAAATTTCAATAAAGGATGTTACTTTGAATATCATTATGAATGGAGTCACTGTAATGACTGGGCATTTATCTAATGGCATTTATATATTATCACAGCCTGTGAATGTAGTGTACAAATCAAGTAAGCGCCCTAGAACAACTGATGTCACAGACATTTATCTTTGGCACCATCGGCTGGGTCATATCAATAAGAACAGATTAAACAGGTTAACTCAGGAGGGCATCCTTCGAGTTGATGATTGTAAATCATTAACTACCTGTAAATCCTGTCTTCTTGGTAAAATGACCAAGTCATCTTTTACTTGAAAAGGTGAAAGAGCTAAAGAGCTATTAAGTCTAGTACATACTGATGTATGTGGACCAATGAGCACTTGTGCCAAAGGTGGATATTACTACTTTATTACTTTTACAGACGACCTTTCTAGGTTCGGTTATGTCTATCTTATGTGACATAAATCTGAATCGTTTGAAATGTTCAAACAATATCATAAAGAAGTAGAAAAACAAATAGGAAAATGTATTAAGATCCTTCGATCAGATCGAGGAGGCGAATACCTTTCCAATGACTTTGTGACATATTTAAGGGAGAATGAGATTCTCTCCCAATGGACTCCTCCAGGAACACCACAACATAACGGTGTGTCGGAAAGGAGGAATCGAACTCTATTAGACATGGTTCGGTCCATGATGGGTTTTGCAAGCTTGCCAATATCCTTTTGGGGATATGCATTAGAATCAACTTGTCATATTCTCAATAAGATTCCAAGTAAGTCTATTTTAAAAACTCCACATGAGATGTGGTATGGACATAAACCGGTAATCACCTATCTGAGAGTCTGGGGGTGTCCAGCTTATGTGAAACGTGCAAAATCAGACAAACTTGAACCCAAATCTGACAAATATTTTTTCATCGGCTATCCGAAAGAAACCAAAGGATATTACTTCTACAATACTGAAGAACAAAAGTTGTTCATTAGTAATAGAGCAGTTTTTCTTGAAAAGGGGTTCCTTAGTGAAGGAACAAATAGCTCTAATGTTGAACTTGAGGAAGTTCATCAAGTAGAAGGAACAACACAAACCAGTGAACCCTTAGAATCTGAGTTGATTAGATCAAACTCACAACCCATTTTAGATGCACCATTAAGGCGATCTGGTAGAGTACCACATCAACCGGACATATACTTAGGTTTCTTGGTACAGAACGATGATCCTGTTGAACTCGATGAGAACAACGAGGATCCGATCACCTATATAGATGCTATGCAAAGGACTGACTCTAATAAATGGCTTGATGCCATGAAATCCAAACTTGATTTCATGAAGGACAATAATGTATGGACATTAGTTAACCCACCCGAAGTGATAAAACCCATAGGGTGTAAGTGGGTTTTCAAGAGGAAAAGAGGCGTAGACGGAAAGGTTGAGACCTATAAAGCACGTCTGGTTGCCAAGGGGTATCGTCAATGTTATGGTATTGACTATGACGAAACATTTTCTCCTGTGGCAATGTCCCATTCGGATTATGCTAGCTATAGCAGCACACTTAGATTATGAGATTTGGCAAATGGATGTTAAAACTGCTTTTCTAAATGGTGATTTAGAAGAACAGGTGTATATGATACAACCTGAAAGTTTTATATCTAAAGATGAGTCTAAAGTATGCAGGCTACAGAAGTCTATTTATGGACTTAAGCAAGCATCTAGGAGTTGGAACATACGATTTGATAACGTGATCAAATCTTATGGCTTTATTAAGAATAAAGAAGAACCTTGCATTTATAAATGGGCTAATGGTTCCGTTATTGTATTTCTTGTATTATATGTGGATGACATTCTCTTAATCAGGAATGATGTCCCTGCATTACAAGGAATAAAGACATGGTTATCATCACAATTCTCCATGAAAGATCTGGGAGAAGCATCATAGATCCTCAGGATGAAGATCTATAGAGATAGATCTAAGAGGATGCTTGGTTTATCCCAATCTACGTACATTGACATAGTGCTAAAGAGGTTTAGCATGGAGAATTCCAAGAAAGGCTATCTTCCGATAGGCCATGGAATTCATCTTTCTAAGAAGGATTGTCCAACAACTCCTAATGAAAGAGAATGTATGAGTCGAATTCCATATGCTTCGGCAGTAGGATCGATTATGTACACCATGACATATAGAAGACCAGATGTGGCATACTCACTAGGAGTAGTGAGTAGATACCAATCTGATCCAGGAGAAAAACACTAGCAAGTTGTTAATACAATCCTTAAGTATTTGAGAAATACTAAGGACCAGTGGTTAGTCTATGGAGAGTCTGATTTGAAACTTGTTGGATATACTGATTCCAGTTTCCAATCAGATCATGATGATAGCAAAAGTGTATCGGGTTTCGTGTTTATCCTAAATGGTGGAGCTGTTTGCTAGAAAAGTTCCAAGCAACATACAGTGGCAGATTTGGTGTGCAAGGCAGAGTACATCACTGCATCAGATGCTGCGAAAGAAGCTGTGTGTCTGTGAAAGTTTATCTCCAAGCTTGGAGTGGCACCTTCCATAGATGGACCAGTCCAGTTGTACAGTGACAGTACTGGTGCCATAGCTCAAGCAAAGGAACTACGAGCACATCAGCGCACCAAGCACATACTGCGTCGGTTTCATCTTATACGAGAGATTGTATACCGAGGTGACATAAATCTTCAGAAGATTGATGGAAAGGAAAACCTAGGTGACCCATTTACTAAAGCACTCAGCATCAAGGAGTTTGATGACTATAAATTGAAGATGGGTATTAGATACTGTAATGAGTGGCTTTAGGCTAAGTGGGAGTTTGTTGAGAATTGTATCCTAAAGCCAATCATTTGATGATTGTGTTGATGTAAATTGTATATAAATTGATATATTCATAAAAGTTATTTGGTAGTTTATTCATTACAAGAACATTTTCTTAAAACTCCTAATAATAATGAAGCCCTCAGGATCTTCCTTCACGATAAAGGAGGATTTATCTTTGAAGGTCCTTAAAAGAGTTCGCGACCAAATGATATACTATGATAGGGCCATAGTACTATCAATTATAGGATGTTGTATATCATATTTGTTGGTTATCCTCTTAACCAAGGAGTGTAGAGACACTGGTATGACATACAGGTGAAAGTATAGGAGTACATTTTATCGAACATAACTCATTTCCGGATACTCTACTGTCAAGAGTTAATCCGAGAAGATATAGGTATAAGTATCCTTCAGACCTGAAGATCACAACCAGTGGCTTACAAGAAACTCATTGTACTTAGGTGCCGGACCACCTGGATTTCTATTCCAGCTACGAAAGATTACTGGGTGCAGTCAAGTACTTGTGGTAGTCAGTTGTGGATCAAGATGGAATTTGACCTATCCCGTTAAAAGGAGAAATGCTTGTGTTTCAATTTAGCAAGACCTTGGCCAAGGCACTTCATGTGAAAGTCACATGATCACTAAAATTGAAATCACTTTATGGATTTGCTGTTTAGAGTTGACAGGCTCTTATGCCATCCTTAGCATTTGTGGTCAAGAGGATGAATTATACGGTAACTATTTCTTAGGGTTCTTGGAGTTTGCTCGGCAACTCTTTGACCTATCCGGACGTCGGGTTTCATTGCTAGATGGGCACATCGATTAGTATAGAAAATTGTTTCTATGCTACTGGCTTAGGTTCGAACCTAGAGAGTCACACGCATAGAAGTTTCCTAGGATGATCTATTTGCTGATCAACGATTGAGAATCATATATGATTTAATTAATCAATTTGATTGATTGAATTATCTCAATTGGATTAAGTACAAGTAAATAAGATTCAATTTGATTTAAGTCTACTAGAAGGACTAATCAATTTCAAATATTGATTTGAAATTAGATTTTATTTGGATTTAAATAGATTCAGGATTAGCCAAATTTGATTTGAGCTAGGACCATGATCTATATTGGTTTAATCCAATAAATTCAAATTAGCTTAAAACCAAAAATCCAAACCCCATGTGTGAAAAAGGTTTTCTCGCATGATGAGATAACTAAAATCTCATCTCATGAGAAATTAAATTCTAATGCAGAATTTAATTTATAACTTTTAGTTTCTTCAAATGATTCCCAAGTTCAAAAAAAATAAATTTTGCTAAAAGGTGCCTCTTTGGAAGAGCACTCCACACAACTCTCCATGCATTGACAAGTGTGTGAATTAATGTGCCTCTTTGGAAGAGCACTCCACACAACTCTTCGTGCATTGACAAGTGTGTGAATTAATGTGCCTCTTTGGAAGAGCACTCCACACAACTCTTCATGCATTGATAAGTGTGTAAATTTAATATGTCTCTTTGGTTTTCACAAAAACAGTGGAATTCTAAATGTTAGAATTCAATAGGCTGGCTAATATGAAACTATAAATAGAGGACATCCCTCATGAGATAAAAAAAAAACAAGATCAAAAGAGATCAAAAATTCTAAACAGTTAGAACCAAGTGTTACAGTTCTAAGAGTTAGAACAAAAAATTCTGGTGTGATTTTAGTGTTAGCAAAAGCTTGATGGATCTTGGAGGAAGATTCAAGTGGAAGAATTCAAGATCAGCAAAATTGTTTTTCCGCGAGCTAGCACTCCGGGGAATCTGATCATTCGGGGGCTTCGCGTGGACAATACTAGAGGCCGGATGATTGAACGGCTGCAGAGCACAAAGGATTTACCTATTGTTCTTAAGGTAAGTGATTTGATCCTTAGATCTTAAGGCAGGCTTCAAGATGAGTAGTATGACTTCTCATCTTGAAGATTAAGATATGATCTTAATTATTTAATTTATATGCAATACTTAGATCAAACGATCTTATAATATAAGGCAAAGATATGATCTTGATGCATGTTAGAAAGATTAATATGTAATCTTTAAATTTTCGCATTGATAATTGTTATTAAATTTTAAAATATGCATGCCTTGGGGATTAACTCTTCCAATAGCAAGCGCTCCCTATGGCCACTAGATCCTTGCATCTACCGGTAATGGCGTTAGAAGGTCCCTCTCCTAACCAGCCTAAACCCCACAATAATAAAATAAAACCCCAAAGACAAGTTCTCACAAACACAACAATATACAGAAAGTAAAGCCTTTCCAACCAAAGAATATTTCACTAAATAACTTTGGATATAATGATGTTGCCCATAGGCCAAACACTTCTCTCTATCCCTTACAAAGATCACTCAAAGTGCTCGCCCCAATCTCACTTAAAAATATGAAACTGACCTTGGCGCCTCATACTCGTGCACCTTCTGTGCATACCGGCCTAGTCTCGTCCGCATCCAACCTCGCCTGGCCTAGACCTCTGCACTACCTTGATCTTTGCTGGTCAAGCTGTATGATCAAGACTGCGCGCTAGGTGCTCACTGAATTCCTTCCATGAAGACCCGCTGCCTTTCTTTTATAGGTGGAAAGCCGCTGCCCCTTTGCACATCAAATCCGTGTGGAATCACCGCCTAAGAGTCCCTCCAATGTGTGCCACCTTCTTGGCCATTGAATGCTTGATGGAGGGCCAAGATTGACCCTTGGAACTGCCTCAAGAGAACTCCCAAAATACGATGCTAGCTAGTTGGGCGGATTGCCCATGCCTGCTGCTAGGTGAGCCGCATGCCAGCCTGGATGCATGGGCCGTGCGCCTGGCTGGGCCGCGCGCCTGCATGGGCCGCAGCCCGGCTGAGCTGTGCGCGCGCGTCCGCCTGGGCCGCACGCCTGCTTGGGCCATTCAGTAAAATAATGCTCATAGCCTCTCAAACCTTTGCTAGGAATAGCAGGTCTTCATCATCCTGTTGGCTGCCACCTGCATGAAGACTGAAATGCAACAACTTACAAAATTATAGCCTAAAGAGAGGACTGATTAGCATCATCTAATCAAGCTAATGCCAGGTTGTTACTCACCTAAAAGAAGGTGCTCCGACGTTTGAGATTCTCACCATTATAAGTTTTATGAAAGGTTAGAACTAGATACATACAAACTTATCTTGGTAGCTTTCATCTCCTATGAGCGAAACATTATGGTAACATGCAAACCATTTGTAGTACTCCTTAGCTTTTAATTGAAACTATTATCATGAGTTATAGCATCTATTTCAACAATGAGTCCATCATCAAGCACAGTACTACCGCACATGTTGCATTATCCGAGGCCTAAGTTATATACTAAAAACCTGGCTAGTTTTTTAAACCGATGCCTTTTGGCACTGGTTTTAGAAGAAGGGAGTGGGAACGAAAGTTATTGCAAAAAAGGGTTAAAGTGGAATAGACTGAAATCCCACTTCAAGTGGCGATTTCAGTCCTAATATCGCCACTTGAAGTGGTGATTTCTGCCCTAAAATCGCCACTTTAAGTGGCGATTTTCTCACACCCCCCGACAGCCTGGCACTGAGCTGTGGGTCTCGGTTTGTTCCTTCGGCCTTACTTCCTTCGGCCGGAAAAAATGCTAATCTTGAGTATGACCCATTTGCATACTCTAATGTTGGTTGTGAGAATGCTTGATTAGCACCTAATCTTCTGATTGAAACTTTATGCATGCCCAAGCAATTTCAGTTGCATGTCTTTAGTTGCATATGCATGGCAAAGAACATCATACTTGATTAAAATAATAGCAAATCTGCATGTATTTGTTCCTAATATATGTGAAGGTGACATCTTCAATCCATTACTTTTATGTATGTAAACTGAAATCTTGATAGTTAAACAAATTTCACAAATATATGCTTATGGAGATCCTTCAGTTATCAAATACCACTCTAGTTCTGATATACTTAATTAAACAAATGCCATGGCAATTTGTAAAAACTTAATTATACTTCCTTCTCCTGATGCTTTGGTTAAGTTTATGATAATTGAGATTCTTAGGAAATGGAATACTTCTGAACCATTGCAAATCATTGGCATGGATATGCATGTTCTTTATCTGATTTTGCAAGATCTTTGAGAAGTAATAGTAGTTATATGCATGTAACTTTCTACGTCAACTCACAAAATTCAACTGAAACTCAACTGAAACTGTACCGAAACTCAACCGAAACTTGACCGAAACTCAACCAAAACTGTACCGAAACTCAACCAAAACTCATGTCATCCAAAATTATATTATCTCACAAGCATCAAGTATCATCGCATCAGCAGAATAACACATCCTCATAAAAATTAAAAATATATCTGATACATGAAAAAATAGATTTTTTATAATATTTGGTTTCAGTACAACAATCTAGGCAACCTAGGTTCCACATTTGCATCTAGAAGGTCGACGAATACGTTCAGTCCGTCGCCTATAGGTCGCCATCGGTGGAGGGCCCTCATCACTCACTTGAGATACCTCCTTCTGCGTCGGGATCATGGTAGAATGGAAAATATTAGACATATCAGCGTTCCAATGCGATCGGTTGACATCCTCATCAATCTCGGTGATATCCGCATCAACAATGTCATCAATGTGACATGCAGTGTGATCTCGACTGGCAGATGTATCCTTCCCGGCATCCCTCCTGTGCGATACTCGTGCGCTAATGGCGACTGCATGCAAGAAGGCAATGGCGTATGATGAAATGCCTCCATCGTCGGATCAAGATCCACTACAAGAAAATTTAAATATAGCGACGCCCAAATGCGTCGCTAAACACCCTATAGCGACGCATTAGCAACGCAATTGCGGTGTCACTACGAATGTCGTCGCAATCTCAATTTGTCGTAATTGCATCGCTTAACAGCGACTCTCTGCGATGCAATAAATGCGTCGCAATATATTGCGATGCAATTAAATGCATCGCAATATATTGCAACGCAACATACATGCATCGCTAATTTTAAAAATAATTTTTTAAAAATATTTGCGACAAAAAACCTCGTCGCAATTGAGTCGCTAATTAATTAATTTATTTTTTAAAAAAATTAATTAGCGACTTAAATTGCATCGCTAATATTTCTAAATTATTATTATTAAATACTACGACGCATTTAGTTGCGTCGTAATATTTAATAATAATATACTTTAGATATATTAGCGACGCAATTTCAGTCGCTAATGCGTCGCTAATTAAATTTTTTTAAAAAAATTACGATGCCAGGTCATTGCGTCGCAATATTTAATAATAATATTTTAAAAATATTAGCGATGCAACTTCAGTCGCTAATGCGTTGCTAATTAATTTTTTTAAAAAAATTAAAATATTAAAAATTAAAATGGTTAATACAATTTCGTTACATTTAAATATTGATCGAAATATTCTTCACTCATATTGATCCAAACAATAATCATTCAATATCCAAAAATAATTAATATATTAAAATTTTGAAGTTTTCATGTACAAAATATAAAAAGTAAAAAAAATACATCAAGAATCCGTGCGATCATGTGGAGGCTGAAAACCCTGCGACATGCGGCTAACCATATCCTGCAACTGACGCATCTGATCTTGCACGTCTGTAAGCTCCTGCTGATGGCCTCGCATATGCTGCTCGAACTCGTGCTCGAACTCCTGCCGAACCTCCTGACGAACGTCCTGCCGAACCTCCTCCGTAATAGATCTCCGAATGTCGTCTAAACGCTCGGCAGGAATATCACCAGAATATCGCGAGCTAGAGGCCTGATGGGGAAAATATGCAGAAGCTCTAGTGCCCAGACCATAGACCCTGCAGTCTCGCGGCTGGGCACCAATAGCCTCCAAAAACACACATTGACTCTCTTCTGCTGAGAGTTCGACGGGCGTCTCCCCATCAGTGGAGTCGACCTGCGATGCCTGGGAGCGAAGCTCCTCGACTCGTATCTTTGAATTATAAAATCAATAATAAATGAATCAATAAATTTTTCTAAATAAAATTTTAAAAATTAAACAGATACTACATAAAGCTAATTTCTTACCGCAACCTCTCGTGATCGCGTATCGATCCAGGAACCGTCCCTCCTGGTATGTGTCGCCCTGAATAGACGAAACTCACTAGGATCTCCGCCCTCCTGCTCAGACTATAATAATAAAAAAATTGATATTAATACAAATATTTATAAATAACTAAATTAGTAATTAAATTATTTATATTTTCTTACCATACAACGTCTATGCTCCTGAATCGAAATGGAGCCCGAAGTGTGGCGGGAGAGACCCATGCCAGGACCGCCCCTCTCGGATCAGCGGTTCGTGCTGGCTGATGTAGACCTCCTGCGCTAGCCATCGGACTGCCAGGCCTGCTGCCACTCGTGCCAAATACCCTCTGGCACATGCACAGGACGGTGACCCGATGATCTCCAATGATGAAGCATGTCAGAGTATCGGCGTCCCGTAAGAGCCTCCCATGCTGCCCTAATGGCATCATGGCTGGCAGGGTCCTACGTAAACTTTTTCTGCATTAAAATAAATAGTTAGTTTCAGAATTTATTAAGATTAAAAAATTTTATATCAGTGATAAATTGTATTTAATAAGTTTACCTAAAACTCAGAAAAATAAAAATCCCTCATGGCTGCAGATACGTGGCGCCAATCATAGCCACTGGGATCTGCACGCCTTTGAAATACGGAGCTGATGTGGCTCGATACATGATGCTGCTCAATAAATCTGTTAAAAAAATGCATGTTTATAAGTAATTGACTTAAAAACATAAACATATATTTTTAATTAGTATATACTTACAGCCCATGAGCATCCAGTCGAAGTACGGTGCGGCCGATGGTGGAAGAACTCTCGGAGGTATGTGCCGATCGGTTGGATGGTAATACCAATGCGAGATCACCGCCGACTGCTAGAGAGATCGAAGGCTGTGCGATGTATGGAAATCTGAACTCTCCATCTCCAAAGCTCATGTGATCTGATGCAGCAGGGCTACATCCCTGCTCACTCCGTATGTCGTCGGTAGATCTACCTCTGCCTGTCATACTGAAAATACTAAAGATTCATGCAATTAAATTACGATTAATGATTGACTATGTAAAAATTTAACACATATAAAATAAAGTTGAATTTAAAAAAACCTCTATGTTTAATCGGTGTCATTTGTTTTGTGAAATGTTGGTTCAACATCCGATGTCGTATTGGACTGCGATTCAGTTTCATTATCATCGGAAGGAAACCGAACATTTGCATCCGTAATTTTTTGGACATCACCATTTGGATCTCTAAGTGATATCTCAGGAGCCCTTGTGTCGTCCTCAATTGCATGCATTTTCATCTCATCCTCTTGAAATGTAGGGCACTCGGCTGATTGACTTGATGAACTCTCCTCTAATACGATTGTTGACTTGATAAACTCTCCTCTAATACGACCGATCTCCGACCGTCGCGATCGATCCGATCGGCGACGATCCGACGGTTGTGATTGATCCAAGCTCTGATCCTGATCGGCGACGACCGATCTCAGACCATTGCGATCGGTCCGATCGGCGACGATCCGACGGTTGCGATCGATCCAAGCACTGATCCCGATCAGCGATGACCGATCTCGGGCCGTTGCGATCGGTCCGATTGGCAATGATCTGACGGTTGCGATCGATCCAAGCCCTGATCCCTATCGGCGATGACCGATCTCGGACCATTGCGATCGGTCCGATCGGCGATGATCTGATGGTTGCGGTTGATCCAAGCCGTGATCCCGATCAACGACGATCGATCTCAGACCATCGCGATCGATCCAATCGGCAACGATCCGACGGTTGCGATGGATCCAAGCTGTAATCTCGATCAGCGATGATCGATCTCGGACCATCGCGATCGATCCGATCGGCAATGATCCGACGGTTGCGATAGATCCAAGCCATGATCCCGATCGGCGATGATCGATCTCGGACCGTTGCGATCGGTTCGATCGGCGATGATCCAACGGTTGCGATCGATCCAAGCCCTAATCCCGATCGATGACGATCGATCTCGGGCCATTGCGATTGCTCCGATCGGCAACGATCCGACGGTTGCGATCGATCCAAGCCGTGATCCCGATCGGTGACGATCGATCTCGGACTTTTGCGATCGATCCGATCGGCGATGATCCGACGGTTGCGATCGATCCAAGCCCAGATCCCGATCGACGATGATTGATCTCCGACTGTTGCGATCGATCCGATCGGCGACAATCTAACGGTTGCGATCGATCCAAGCCCTAATCCCAATCGACGATGATCGATCTCGGACCGTTGTGATCACTCTGATCGGCAACAATCCGACGGTTGCGATCGATCCAAGCCGTGATCCCGATCGGCGACGATCGATCTCGGACTGTTGCGATCGATCCGATCGGCTATGATCCGATGGTTGCGATCGATCCAAGCCATGATCCCGGTCGACGACGACCGATCTCAGACCGTTGCAATCGGTCCGATCGGCGACGATCCGATGGTTGCAATTGATCCAAGCCGTGATCCCGATCGGTGACGATCCGATAGTTGCGATCGATCCAAGCTGTGATCCCGATCGGCAATGATCAATTGACGTATGTACCAAAATTAATTTTTTTTAAAATAATTACGACACATTTCATTGCATCGCAATATTTTATTTTTTATTTTTTTATCTTTTAATTATATTTTATAAAATTTATTTAAAAAAATAACATTGCGACGCATTATTTGTGTCACTAAATTAAAAATTAATTTTTTAATTTTTTGATTTATTGCATCGCTAATGCGTCGCTACTTAACATAATTAATTTTTTTAAAAATATTGCGACGTAATCAAATGCGTCACAATATTTTTATTTCATAATTACTTTTAATTTTTTTTATAAAATTTATTTTTTAAAAAATATTGCGACGTAATACTTGCGTCGCTAAATAAAAAATTATTTTTATTAATTTTCTATTTTATTGCTTTGCTATTGCGTCGCTATTTAACATAATCAATTTTTTAAAAAGATTGCGACGCACTGAATTGCATCGCAATATTTTTATTTTATAATTATATTTTATAAAAATTAATTTAATTTAAAATAATTGCGATGCAATACTTGCATTGCTAAATTAAAAATTATTTTTTTAAATTTTCTGATTTATTGCATCGCTATTGCATCGCTATTTAACATAATTAATTTTTTGAAAACATTGCGACGCATTTGGTTGCGTCGCAATATTTTATTTCATAATTATATTTTATAAAATTTAATTTTAAAAATACTATGATGCATTATTTGCATCGCTAAATTAAAAAATTAATTTTTTTGATTATATAATTTATTGAGTCGCTAATGCGTCGCTAATTGAGTCGCAATTTTTTTTGTCGCGGAGGCATCGCAATTTGGTCGCAATTTAGTGACGCAAGAATGCGTCGCTAAATTTGCATCACTATTCAGTATTTTCTTGCAGTGATCAGCTCGTGTAGACTCTGGCCTCTCTGGGTAGAGTGCTGCTGCAGGTGTGCTTCGAACGTGCTAATGCCCGATGATAGATAATGTACTATAAGCCATCGCCATCATGCTCCTCAAAATCTGTAGCCGCTCATCATCCACTGGGGCAACTATAGCTCGCTTAACCTCCATAGTCAACTGTTGAAACCTCTCATGCTGCATATAAAATGACAATAAAAATTCATATGAAAACTTATGAAGTTGAAAGAAAAAGATATTAAGTTTTATTTTCAAAATAGTACCAAAAACTCATATGAAGTTCCTTCCCCTTCGTAGCCCCTTGTACTATACTCAGAACGGCCTACACATATTCGAGTAATACTCCTAAACCAGGCCATATAATCGTATGTGCACGAGACTTCGTGGATTGACGACATCCAGATTGACGAAGCCTTCAATCCGACAAATGCCACTTGACTACATCAAAATATATCAGCGGGGTCTGTGCCATCCAAATATCCAAATTGAACAAGCAGCTCGGAGGTAAAATAGAGATAACCGCCGACGAGTAAGGACACTATATGAAATGCATAGAAAAAAATTAATTAATCCATAATTAATATAAACTTGAGAAATATCTCATCTAATTGAATTCCATATTGCAACATGACATACTCGTTGTTCACTATCATCCATCACGTCCAACTAGTCCCTATAAGCACATAGTGTATGGGTTGGAACATTTTCCAAGTTATATTTTATGCCATCTATATCCCCAAGGTACACCAAGTGCCAATCATCATCGGCATCGGAAGGTCTAGCCTTCGGAGTCTCGAGTCTCGTGGGATGAAAAATGAAAAATCGTTCCCATGCCCAAATCTACATGTTTGGATAATTTAAAATATTAATTAACAATAAAAAAATGCCTCAATCTTAGACATAAGAATATAGTGTTTACCTGTAGCAAGGGTAGGTATCCTCCGATGTCTGACTGGGTAGGGCTCGTTGCATGATATAGTGCTCTATATAAATCAGCAAGTGTAGCCGATCCCCAACTAAGAGTAGCGAATTCCTTCAAGTCTTTCAGAAATGGCACGTACATCAACTTCACTAAATTACCAGAGGTATTCGGAAGAATCACTCCACCAATGATTAAAGAAGTTGTCCCCTTATGAACTGCTGGACAACCTCTTCATCCGCATCTTCGTCCAAGTGAAGGTCACGATAGAATTGATCGAAGAATGCTAAACGAAAATGATCTTTCAAAAATGCGTCGATAGGAGGTTCAACACTAAATAACCTCCCAAACATAGCCTGCCACTGTGTGGATCTAACTTAGTAACAGCGGATCCATCAATCTGGAGGCCGCTCAAAATACTGACATCTTGTAGTGTAATGATCGCCTCACCAAAAGGAAGATAAAATGTGTGGGTCTCTTGCCGCCATCTCTCAACCAGCGCAGAAATAAGGCCAACATCCAGTCGAATCTGGCCTATCCGATATAAGCCAAATATGCCAACATGATCTAAGTAGTACTGCACTCGTGGGTGTGAAATGCCCGGTGTCTCTTTCCATATATGCATGTTATGCCGACGGCATCTGAGCACCGATAACTTTGCAAAAAAAAAATTGCAATGACATATCAACATTGACATAAACACATGACAGCTAATTAAGGACCGTCAATCAATAATACATACCTCGCCCTCAAATATGTTGGTTGATCTATGCAACGTTTGTAAAGTGAGAACACTACGATCACGAGGCCCGGATCTAGAACATTATGAGCCATGTCTTGATAATATGACAAAACAAGTTAAAAAAATTAGTAATCAAGGAATAGAAAGGAGCAGTAAGCAGTAATAAACCTGATCACAAAGAAATTGACTCCCCATTGGATAGCACAGAAAAAAAATTGAAGACTTCTCAATTAACTTAACACAATGTATCTCTAATTCAATCATGCATAACTACAAAATAGTGCTTAGTTCCACACTGTTGACCCAATTGATGATTTTGATGATTAACAAAACTATTTGAGTATAACAATTGAAGGCTCTAATGATTTTGATTAAGTTTTTCAGATTATAAGCCGATTGAATGATAAAAATCAGGAGTTAAATCTTGTTCTGGATCGAATCTAATGTCTAGGTAAGATTGCAGACATTAGAGTCGACTTCGAGAATCACAGAGCCGACTCCAGTATCTGGCACGGAAGTTAGAGTCAACTCCGAGACTGTTAGAGCCGACTCTCACAGAAGAAACAAAACGTTGATTTTTCTGGCCCCGACTTAGAGTCGACTCCGGGTCTGTTAGAGTCGACTCCAGAAAAGTTTCGTGTCGACCCCAGAAAAGTCAGAGACGACTCCAGAATTAACGGATAAAAGTGTTTTGAGTTAGAGCCGACTCCAGAAAAGTTAGAGTCGACTCCAGAAAAGTTAGAGTCGACTCCAATCCACCTGGAACAAAAAATCAAATTGCCAGATCAGCTCTAACGGTAATATTTCTATTTTACTTTATTTCTAACGGATATATTTTGTTGCAAGGTACACTCCAACGGATAGTTTTCTTCCAAAAATGGCTTGAAAGAAATCTATAAAAAGGAGGACTATTATTTAAAAAAAACAAGAACGGAAAAGAAGAAGAAAAACAGAAAAATACTAAAGAAATTTCAATCCAAAAATCCAAAAAAGAGAGAGCCTGAATCTCAAGAGAAAAACCTTCTAGCTCAAATCCACTCCACTCCAAAAAGCTCAAGAGGAATCTAAGGCATTCAAATCAAAGTTTTGGTGGATTTCCCAAATTGGAGAAAGAGGATCAGTTTCTTGCTTTTCAATCTTTCTCAACTGCTTCAACTGTGAAGAATCGAAGCTGAGGCTTGATTCAATCCAGCAAGGAGAAGAAGAAAAGAAGAAAAGAAGAAAAGCTCAAAAGCCAACCAACTACAAATCAGGCTTTTCTAAACCTTATTTATTTATTTGATTATTTGCTCATTGAGGAGCTGTGTATTTGAAAAACAATATTTCCTTTGTTTGTGTCTAGTTCAATCTGGGGGATTGAACTAGTGGAGGTAGTCTTACCTCGGTACAAGCTTGGTATAGCTTGGTTAGGGTTTTTGTGCTGGTGAGCCCGGAAAACCGGCTGGGTTCGTTGTGATCCCGGGAAAATAACAAGTTTGAGTTGTGAGCTTGTAAAATAACTCAATTGTAATCAAGGAAGATTATAGTGTGGACCCAAGTGAATCTTGGGAGTGGACGTAGGTGTTGGATACACCGAACCACTATAAAATCTTTGTGTTTGTCGTGTCTTCTTTATCTCTATCTCTATCTCTATCTTATTGATTGTATTTTATTTTTGCATCTGCATTCACTTTCACTCACACTAAGCAAACAAATATTACAAAAGGTTTAAATTTTTAAAGAACCCAATTCATCCCCCCCCCTCTTGGGTTGTCATCTGGGCCAACAATTGGTATCAGAGCTAGTGCTCATTAGATTTTGATCACACGATCAAGAGCTAAAGATCCAAATGGCAGCTCAAGTTGGATCATTTGCTGAAGGTCATTCTACGAATAGACCTCCACTGTTTAATGGTTCAAATTATTCATATTGGAAAGCTAGAATGAGGATATTCATTCAAGCTTCTGACTATGAACTATGGGGTGTTATAATTAATGGACCTAGCACACCCACACATGTTATTGATGGCACTATTGTTCCTAAGCCCGAAAGGGACTGGAATGATAATGATAGGAAAATGGCACAGCTCAATGCTAAGGCCATGAATGTCTTATATTGCTCCTTAGATGCTAATGAATTTAATAGAATCTCCATTTGTAATTCCGCAAAGGAGATTTGGGATAGATTAGAGGTTACCCATGAGGGTACCAACCAAGTAAAAGAATCTAAAATTAATATTCTTGTTCATAAATATGAGTTGTTTAGCATGGAACAATCTGAAACCATTGCATGCATGTACACTAGATTTACAGATATTGTAAATGGTTTAAAAAGTCTTGGTAAGACATATACTAACTCAGAACTTGTTCGAAAAATTCTTAGGTCATTACCAAGATCATGGGAAGCCAAAATGACAATAATCCAAGAAGCAAAGGACCTCAACACTCTACCCTTAGAGGAGCTTCTAGGATCACTTATGACCCATGAGTTAACAATGAAGCAGCACGTAGAGGAGGACACAAAGAAGAAGAAAGTAATTGCCCTCAAAGCTGCAAAAGAAGAAGAGAGCAGCAGCGATGATGATGATGATGATGATGAGACTGCTCTCTTAGCTAAAAAGTTTAAAAGATTCATGAGGAGAAAGAAACCCTTCCACAAGAAGAAATTTGGAGCAAAGTGGGAAGGAGAAAAGGATAAGAACAAGGACAAGGACAAAGAAAAAGAGAAAGACCCTTGACTTGCTATGAGTGTAATAAACGGGGCACTTTAGGAATGAATGTCCTAAATTAAAGAAAGCCTACAAAAAGAAAAAGAAGGCTTATGTGGCGACTTGGAGTGATAGCGAATAATCTTCTTCCGAAGAAGAAGAACAAAAGGAAGTCACAAATGTATGTTTTATGGCGGACGACAACGATGAGGTAAGTTCTGAAACCCTTGCGATGAGTTTGCATTTGATGAATTATTTGATGCTTTTAATGAACTTGTGGCGATTTCAAGGTTTTGAAAAAGAAATACAAGCTTTTGAAAAATGAAAATTCAACTTTCATTAAAGAAAAGGAAGATCTTAATAATGAAGTTAAGAAACTTAAATCTGAAAATAAAATTTTGGTAAAAGAAAAAGAATTAATTTTCAATGAAAATGATAAACTAAGGAAAGAGGTTGAAAAACATAAGAACATAGTTGATAAGTTTACCTTAAGCTCAACTAAATTAACATGTTATTAAATAGTCAAAAAGCAGTTTTTGACAAAGCCGGATTAGGGTATAACACTTTAAGAAAACAAAAATCACTGAAAAATATTTTATGCATGCTGGCCAAAGTAATATTACATGTTTAAATGTAATCAAAAAGGACATAAATCTTATGAATGTAAAATTCTAAAACCTAATAAAAACTTAAATATTAAAGGAAAGAAAATATGGGTTCCAAAAGGAACAATTTTTATTGCTACTAACCATGAAGGACCCAAGAAAGCTTGGGTACCTAAACATAAGTTAATTATCTTTGCAGGAATGTCTTGTAGCCAAAAGATCAAAGAAAAGTGGTATCTTGATAGTGGCTGCTCAAGACATATGACGGGTGACAAAGATCAATTCATCACCCTTGAAAGAAAAGAGGTGGAGTTACATTTGGCGATAATGGCAAAGGCCAAATCTTGGGCCTTGGTAAATTCAAATAACTCCATCCACACATATTGAAAATGTACTTTATGTTGATGGTTTAAACATAATTTAATTAGTATAAGCCAATTATGTGATAAAGGTTTTAAAGTTCATTTGAATCTTCTATATGCACAGTTCTAATCCCATTGATAATAGCATTGTTTTTATTGGAAATAGAAATGGCAATGTATACTTATTGACTTAGACAATTTGTCTACTAATAATCATTGCTTAGTTGCTAATAATGCTAATATGAATGAGATTGGTTGGTTGTGGCATCGTAGATTAGGTCATGCAAGCACACACCTTATTTCAAAACTAATTAAAATGGATTTAGTTAAAGGACTTACCTAAAATAGATTTTGAAAATAACAAAATATGTGATGCATGTCAATTTGGAAAACAAACGAGAAGTTCTTTCAAATCTAAAAATGTTGTTTCAACTTCTAGGCCATTAGAGCTACTTCACATGGACCTTTTTGGACCAACTAGAACCACAAGTCTAGGAGGAAAGAAATATGGTCTTGTGATAGTAGATGATTACTCTAGATTCACTTGGGTAATGTTTTTAGCTCACAAAGATGAGACTTTCTCGATATTCCTGAAATTCTTCAAGAAAGTCACAAATGAGAAAAACACTACCATAGTGTCTCTAAGAAGTGATCATGGAACTGAATTTGAAAATCACTTATTTGAAAGTTTTTGCAATGAAAATGGTATTAATCATAATTTTTCAGCACCCTAGGACTCCAACAAAATGGAGTAGTTGAAAGGAAAAATAGGACTCTAGAAGACATGGCCCGTACCATGCTATGTGAAAGTAAACTCCCAAAATATTTTGGGCGGAAGCTATTAACACAGCATGTTACATCTTAAATAGAGCTTAATAAGACCAATTTTAAAGAAAACACCTTATGAATTATGGATGATAGAAAACCCAAATTAAATATTTTCATGCATTTGGTTGTAAATGTTTTATTCATAATAATGGTAAAAATAACTTAGGAAAATTTGATGCTAAATCTGATGAAGGAATATTCTTAGGTTATTCAACAACTAGTAAAGCATATAGAGTCTTTAACAAAAAGTTTAATTGTTGAAGAATCCATTCATGTAGTTTTTGATGAATCTTTAGCATCAAGTTCTGAAAAGATTGATGATGAGGAAGATACAAACATAATTGAAAAAGATCTTGAAAAACTTAATATTGAAGTATCTTCAGATCATGAACAAGAAGCTAAAGATGATGATTCACCTAAGGACGATGATTAATATAATCATAATGATATAGATCTTCCAAGAGACTGGAGATATGCTTATAGTCATCCCAAGGAATTGATTATAGGTGATCCATCTCAAGGAATAAGAACTAGATCATCTATGAGAAATATTAGTAATCATCTTGCATTTGTATCACAAATTGAACCTAAAACTATTGAAGAAGCTGAAAAAGATAATAATTGGATGTTAGCAATGCAAGAAGAATTAAATCAATTTACAGAAATAATGTATGGACTTAGTTGAAAGACCTAAAAATCATTCTGTATAGGATCAAAATGGGTTTTTAGAAATAAACTAGATGAAAATGGCATAGTAATTAGAAACAAAGCTAGATTAGTTGCAAAAGGATATAATCAAGAAGAAGGTATTGATTTTGATGAAACCTTTGCACCTGTAGCTAGATTAGAAGCCATTAGGCTATTACTTGCATTTGCATGTCACATGAACTTTAATTTATTTCAAATGGATGTTAAAAGTGCATTTTTAAATGGATTTATAAATGAAGAAGTATTTGTAGAACAACCACCAGGTTTTGAAGATCATGAATTTCCAAATCACGTTTTTAAATTGCACAAAGCTTTATATGGTTTGAAACAAGCACCTAGAGCTTGGTATGATAGACTTAAGTAAATTTTTAATTGAAAATGATTTTACAAGAGGAAATGTTGATAAAACATTGTTTTTGAAAAGAAAAAGTAAAGATTTACTTGTAGTACAAATATATGTTGATGACATTGTTTTGGTGCTACTAACAATCTTCTATGTCAAGAATTTGCTAAGTTAATGCAGGGAGAATTCGAGATGAGCATGATGGGAGAACTCAACTTCTTCCTTGGACTCCAAATCAAACAAAGCAAAGAGGGTATCTTTATCAACCAAACAAAGTACACAAGAGAAATTCTAAAGAAATTTGGTATGGAATCAATTAAACCCCTCGGAACACCAATGAGTCCTTCATGCAAGCTGGACAAAGATGAAGAAGGTAAAAAGGTTGATCAAAAATATTATCGAGGTATAATCGGATCCCTTCTTTATTAACTGCAAGTAGACCAGATATTATGTTTTCTGTTTTCTTATGTGCTAGATTTCAATCAGAACCTAAAGAATCACACTTAATAGCTGTTAAAAGAATACTAAGATACTTAAGTGGAACAAAAAATGTAGGTTTATGGTATTCTAGAGACTCCACATTAAATCTAATTGCATACTCAGATTCTGATTATGCCGGATGCAAGTTAGATAGAAAAAGCACAAGTGGTGCATGCCAATTTTTAGGAAGTAACTTAATCTCATGGTTTAGCAAAAAGCAAAATTCGGTTGCATTATCTACTGCGGAAGCAGAATATGTTGCAGCTGGAAGTTGCTGTGCTCAAATCCTATGGATTAAGAGACAACTTGAAGACTATGGTATCACACTTGATAAGACACCTATAAGATGTGATAATACAAGTGCAATAAATCTAACTAAAAATCCAATTCAACATTCAAGAACAAAGCATATTGAAATAGATATCACTTTATAAGAGAACATGTAGCCAATAATGAAATTTGTCTTGATTATGTGAATACTGAAGAACAACTTGCAGATATATTAACAAAACCCTTAAGTGAAGAGAGATTTTGTTATCTTAGAGGAGAATTAGGAGTTTGTGATCCTTTGGAATAGTTTTCTGAAACTCTTAAGGACAACTATCTAGATTTCATCATTTTCTTGAAAAATCTTGATATTTCAATAAGGAAATCTATCTAGATCTTGATTCATTGTTTCCCCAATTGCTAAAGAACATTTAATCTATAATTTGATGATTAATTTGAATAGTTTCAAATTCTTGAAACTTGAATTTTTTATCTCTGAAACTGTTAGAGTCGACTCTGACAGTTTGTGGAGTCGACACCTGAGTTTTTGATGTTCTGTCTAAGTGATTAGAGCCGACTCTGGCTTTTGTGGAGCCGACTCTAATACGAGCGCTGACAGACTTTCTGGTTCGGAGCCGACACCCAGTTTTCGGGAGTCGACTCTAAGTCGAGTAGGTCAAAAATAAAAAGGCGGAGTCGACCCCCAATCATTCCAATCGTCTCCTAAAACCTTCCAAGAAGTTCCAAAACCTTTCCAACTTCCCCAAATCTACTCAAAACCCTTGATTAACATTCCAATCTTCTCAATGGCACCAAGAGGCGCGGATTCGTCGCTGGAGCATCCGTTCCAACGAGAGACGCACGATTCGGAGGCAACCATCGCCTTCTTCCTCTTCGGCCACTCAAGAGGATTCTCCTCCTTCACCCTCTTCTCCAAAGGTTGATCAATTAGCTGGTAAGACCATTACCACTGGGAGAAAGTTAATTTTGATTTATTTGAATCGGAGGGTTTTCTATTGGAAGAAATTTAAAGGAAATGGGATGGGAAAAGTTTGCTCATTAGATTCCCCACTTATCCAGCATTGTAAGAGAGTTTTACAATGGATTAGCAGAGGAGAAGGAGGTTTAATCAGTATGGTAAGAGGAACAAGAGTTACAATAACACTGAAATTCTTGGAAATTTATTAGAAATGCCCACTGTTGGTTTATGGAATATCAACATGAATGATAGAAGTGGTGCACTGTCAAGGATGCTAGGGAGAGATGTGACTGAGTTTGAAGAAATCTTTGCAAATCAGTTAAACCTAGAACTCAGATTACTTGCATAATATATGTGGTAGAATCTTATTTCCCAAAATTGGGAGATTTGAGTATGTCTCGGAGCGAGACGTTCTTTTGATGGACTGCATTATAACTGGAAGGCCAGTCAATTTAGCTGGCATGATGATTGGATACATGGCAGAGGCAGCTACAAAGAAAAGATCAACACTGCCATACGGTATGATTCTGACTTAGTCTTTAGAAGCCAAGGTGTGCTCATTATGGAAATGAACCCCTTAAGGAAACTGAGACACACTGATTATTATAGCATTTCTACTATTCATCGGAATGGGCTTCAAGAAATTAAATGGTGTTTGGATGAAAGGAGGAGGAAGAAAGAGCTGAGAGAGATGGTGAAGAGGCCAGAGTAGAAGAATCCCGGACCATCCACTGCGGGACCATCAGTCCCTGATCCATTTATTGCGGGACCTTCTCAACTGGACCTTCGAGGCCGGACCGAGTTCTATTCCCTCACCTCCACATCAGCCTATACTGCTTCTGGAGATTCTCTGATGAGCAACTTGATCAGTTAAGAGCTTGCTTGCTGAGTATGACAGTCAGAGATCTCAATGAAATTCAATTAAAAGAAGACTTCAATCAGCTAAAAGAACTTAACTCGAGACTGGACATGCTATCCTTTACCTTAGGCAGTTCTGTTGAATCCTTTGGTGCTGAGCTTCACAAGATCTTCGAAAGGATGGAAGGCATTGCCGATGGATCAGGATCGTATGTTCATGCAACGGTCAATTGAAGAAGGACATTGACCTTGCAGTCTCTCAAATTGAAGCTTGTCTTGAAAATTTTAAGAAATCACAAAAAGATGATGTAATGGAAATAGGTCACTTGAAGAAAATTGTATTCAAACATATTTGACTTTGATTTTGATAGTTTGTACTTAGGAAATTTTTGATATCTAATGTATTTCATTTTGAATGTAAATGAATCAACTTATGTAATGGTTCTTGCTTATGAAATGCAATTACACATTTTTAAATATGATTGATGCTTGAATCCCTATGCTTATTGAACCAACAATTTTTCCTAAATAACTTCTTTATCTAATACTCTCCTTATTGCTGATAACAAAAAAGGGGGAGAGATGGTTGAATATGCAAAAAAAGAGACTTGAAAATTATTATGAGAGATGGTTGAATATGCAAAAAGAAAGAAAGAAAGAAAGAAAGGGGAGAGAATAATTGTTTATGCAAAATTGAAATGATTAGTTCAAGTAAAATTTGATTTTATATATAGGGGGAGCTATTCAATGCAGGGGGAGCTTAACAAAAAGCTCATTGCAATTTTATGCACATTAAGTTTAAATGTTCATAATTGATGGATTATATTGAACTCATGCATAATTTTAAAAGTTTACATTGAACATTGGCATCAAAACCTTAATTTCAAATGTTTTAAAGTTAAAATGACTATAATCCTTAGTTTGATTGAATTTTTGAATGCATATACTCAAAGTTTTTGTTATCATCAAAAAGGGGGAGATTGTTGACCCAATTGATGATTTTGATGATTAACAAAACTATTTGAGTATAACAATTGAAGGCTCTAATGATTTTGATTTAGTGTTTCAGATTATAAGACTATTGAATGATCAAAATCAGGAGTTACAATCTTGTTCTGGATCGAATCTAATGTCTAGGTAAGAATTGCAGACATTAGAGTCGACTCCGAGAATCACAGAGCCGACTCCGGAACTGGCACGGAATTAGAGTCGACTCCGAGACTGTTAGAGCGACTCTCACAGAAGAAGCAGAAAGTCGATTTTTCTGGCCCCGACCTAGAGTCGACTCCGGGTAAGTTAGAGTCGACTCCGGAAAAGTTTCTTGTCGACCCCAGAAAAGCAGAGACGACTCCAGAATTAACGGATAAAATGCCTCGAGCTAGAGCCGACTCCAGAAAAGTTAGAGTCGACTCCAACCCACCTGGAACGAAAAATCAAATTGCCAGATCAGCTCTAACGGTAATATTTCTATTTTACTTTATTTCTAACGGATATATTTTGATGCAAGGTACACTCCAACGGATAGTTTTCTTCCAAAAATGGTGTAAAAGAAATCTATAAAAAGGGGACTATTGTTCAAAAAAAAAAAGAACGAAAAAGAAGAACGAAAAACGGAAAAGAAAAACACTAGAAAATTCCAATCCAAAAATCCGAAAAAGAGAGAGCTGAATCTTGAAGAGAAAACCTTCTAGCTCAAATCCACTCCACTCCAAAAAGCTCAAGAGGAATCCAAGGCATTCAAATCAAAGTTTTGGTGGATTTCCCAAATTGGAGAAAGAGGACCAGTTTCTTGCTTTTCAATCCTTCTCAACTGCTTCAACTATGAAGAATCGGAGCTGAGGCTTGATTCAATCCAGCAAGGAGAAGAAGAAAAGAAGAAAAGAAAAACTCAAAAGCCAACCAACTACAAATCAGGCTTTTCTAAACCTTGTTTATTTATTTGATTATTTGCTCATTGAGGAGCTTTGTATTTGAAAAATAATATTTCCTTTGTTTGTGTCTAGTTCAATCTGGGGGATTGAACTAGTGGAGGTAGTCTTACCTCGGTACAAGCTTGGTATAGCTTGTGTTAGGGTTTTTGTGCTGGTGAGCCCGGAAAACCGGCTGGGTTCGTTGTGATCCGGGAAAACAACAAGTTTGAGTTGTGAGCTTGTAAAACAACTCAGCTGTAATCTAGGAAGATTATAGTGTGGACCCAAGTGAATCTTGGGAGTGGACGTAGGTGTTGGATACACCGAACCACTATAAAATCTTTGTGTTTGCCGTGTCTCCTTTATCTCTATCTCTATCTCTATCTTATTGATTGTATTTTATTTTTGCATCTGCATTCACTTTCACTAACACTAAGCAAACAAATATTACAAAAGGTTTAAATTTTTAAAGAACCCAATTCATCCTCCCCTCGTGGGTTGTCATCTGGGCCAACACACACCATACCATACTGAATATAATACTAATGTGTACTTGAATTCACTTTGAAAAAAATAAGAGGATTTAACCATGCAATTCATTTGAAACTTTTCATGTATAATCAACACATCACAGGGTTAATGGGTTCAAGTGGCATCTACTTGACCCATCGGCCTGGTCTACCTTCAAGCTGGGGTTTTCTAGATTAAGAACAACTTAAGTCTTGTAAACCATATTGCACAACACCAAAAGACTAAGCTGAGATGGTGGTATTTGAGTTGAATCTGCATAAGTGGTACAATTCCCTCTAACATTCAGCAATGAATTTTGAAAATGATAATGAATGTGCCACTAAACAAAAACCAGTTATTACAAGTTAAGTGCCAAATGTAAACAGCCAAAGGCGGAATGCTCTCATCCTTTCAACTCTGCAACCTTAATAGACTAGGTTATTGGATCAATTGGGGGGAGTGTACACATCTGGGCAGCCTAGAGTAGGAGATGAGAAACTTAGAGAGTTTGTGGAGAAGCACCTTGTTGGCCCAGATGGCAACCCAAGAGGGGGGGGGGGGGGGTGAATTGGGTTCTTAAAAATTTAAGTCTTTTTAACTTTAGTTGATTAGTTAGCAAAATGTGCAAGTGAGAGGCTAACTTTAATCAATACACAAGCAAATAATAAAGAGAGATAGAGAGAGAGAAAATATAGCACGGCAAACACAAGATAATTTTATAGTGGTTCGGTGCAACCAACACCTACGTCCACTCCCAAGATTCACTTGGGTCCACACTATAATCTCTTCGATTACAGCCGAGTTGTTTTACAAGTTCACAACTCAAACTTGTTGTTTTCCCGGGATCACAACGAACCCAGCCGGTTTTACACGGGCTCACCAGCACAAAACCCTACACGTTGTTTTTCACGGGCTCACAACTAACCCAACACAAGCACTCCGGCTTGCAACGAGGTATAATAACCTCCACTGATTCAATCCACTGATTGAATCAGCAAACAACCAAAATAACAGAGTTTAAATATAGAAACGCTCCCCTTGAGCAAATATACAAATAAAGTATAAAAAGGGTTAGAAAAGCCTGATAAGATTGCAGATGGTTGTGGCTTTGGCTTTCTTCCTTCTCCTCTTTAACTCCTCTTGAAGTATTGAATCAGGCCTCAGCAAGATTCTTGACCGTTTGAAAACTTTGGAGTTGAGATGAAGCTTTTTCTCCTTTTGTTGAATGTTGAAAATCCTTCGATTTGATCTTTGAAAAGCTTTTGGATTTTCTTTTGACTCTTGTGGATTGATGATCTGGAGCAGACGAAACTTCCTCTTTGATTTCACTCCTTTTGAATCACTCTATTTTGAACTAGAAGATTTTTCCAATAAAGCTCTGTTTTTCCCTCTTTTTGAAAGATATCTCTCTTTTTCTTGTTTTTCTATTCTTTGATTTGAAAAGGCTCCTCTATTTATAGATTCTGCAAAATATATCCGTTAGAAACAGAAAAATAGCCGTTATTTGAAAATCTTACCGTTGGAGCTGATGTGTCATCGTGAAAAATCGCGCCCAGATTCGGAGTCGGCTCGAGCTTTGTGAGTCGGCTCGAACAGTCGATTCCAGAAACACCTAACTTTCAGGGGTCGACTCGAGATATGCGGGGAGTCGACTCGAGAAGTGCTCAAAAATGAGCCTCTCTGCCGTCTGAGTCGAGTCGGCTCGCACAGTCCATGAGTCGGCTCGCGAAGGTTCAGGGGTCGACTCTTGAAAACTCAAGTGTCGACTCAGGACAACATTGAAAAACAGACATTTGGGGAGTCGACTCGGAAACCCTTGAGTCGGCTCGGGAGCGATACAAAAATCAGAAAAATGTTCTGATAGACTTTAAAACTCGTCCCAAATAAATTTAAATATAAATGTGACTTGAATACATTAATTGACATTAAGCATGATTCAAGACATTTTCAAGAAATCATTGATTGAAATAGTAAAATTCTTTTTGAAATCTTAAATAGAGTTGAAACTTCTTTTTCAAATTGATTCAAAACTCATTGAATAAACATTGATAGTTTATATTTTCATTTTAAATAAACTCATGGTATTTGATAAATAATTCATTGTTTCTATTAATATATTCATGGCTTTTGGAAATCATCAAAATCAATAGAGTTGGGGCAATTATGTTTCAATAATTTCTCAACAATCTCCCCCTTTTTGATGATGACAAAAACATTGAGTATATGCATTATAAAATTAAAAAATTTATGATACCAAAATCAACTTTTGTGTTCATGGAAAGGCTCCCCCTCAATGAGGTAGCTCCCCCTATGAACCTCAATTTTATAATTCATTCAAAATTTTTCAAATTCAAAAACTTAAGCAAATAAACCTTTTTCTTTATGAAATTCAAATTATCTCTTCCCCTTATATGAAACATATATTTTTTTTCTTATTTAATTCTCTCCCCCTTATTTAATTAGGGCAATTAAAAGCATATAAGGTTTAAACAAATCTCTTCCTCTTAAATATGATGATGCATATACGATTAAATCATATAAATCTCTCCCCCTTTTTTGTAATCAACAAAAAGGTTGAGATGCATCAGAGCATCAACTTGATTAAATTCATTCGAATTCATTCAGCATCTAAGTTATCAATTGAGTATTGAGATATTCAAAATTATATCAAATTAAACATAAGCATTCAAGGATATTCAAAGGTACTCATAATTGAAATGAACATAACTTTTCTCATTACTTCAAAAGTATGTCAAATTACATCAAAATGTAACACAATCTCATTGTAATGAAATTAAACTAACTTAAATTCATCAAAGTTCAAATACAGTCATATTAAAGCAAAACTTCCTAGATACAATCTAGTAAGGAAATCTAGAAATACAAACTATGATAAGTATCAAAATCATTTGACACGCTTGAAAACTATACTCTTTAAGTGTCCAATCATTTCCATGATATCATCCTTTTGTGATTTGTTAAAGTCATTCATAGTTACTTGTATCTGATCAACTGCAGCATCAATATCTCTTCTTAACTGATTAGTTCTATCAAGATACACATTGGATCCATCAGCTATCCCTTGAAGTCTTTCAAATATCTTCTTAAGCTCAGCATTGAGTGAATCCACATGGGTACCAACAGAAAATGAAAGTAAGTCAAGTCTTGAAATGATGTCTTCCTTTAATTCTCTAATATCTTCTCTCAATTGACCAATTTCATCTTTCTTTGATTATCAAATTCTGCAAACATAGCTCTAAGCTGACATAACTGCTCATCTGAAAATCTCACAGAAGAAGATGAAGTCTGAGGTGGAGGAGAATAATGCATGCTAGGTCCTGCCTCAGACGGTCCAGCAACAGAAGGTCCAGCCTCGACCTCAGCTCTAATGTCTTCAACTCTGTCCTCCTCAGCTCTAACATCTTCTTGACCTTTTCTTATCCAACTACCATTAACTTTCTTGAAGCCCATGCGGTGAATAGTGGCCAATGAATAGTAGTCAGTATGTCTCAAATTTCTCCTGGGCTCACTATCACTAATTTCAATTCCTTGGCTTCTGAATAATTGTGTCAAGATCATGCCGTAGGGAAGACAGGATTTCCTCTTACTCCCACAATCAGCTATATACCATAATATCATAATGGGTAAGTTGATTGGCTTGCCTGAAACTACAGCATCCATAACAAAGATATCCCTCTCAGACACGTAGTCAAAACGGCCTGTCTTAGGGAAAAGAATCCTGCTGCAGATGTTATGAAGCAATCTCAAGTCCAGTGGCAGCTGATTGGCAAAACTTCTTCAAATCCCTCAAAATTTCTATTCAATAATCTTGTGAGGGCAGGTGACCTATCCTCTGGGTCAAAAGTGGAAGGTCCTGATAGGGGTAAGTCCAATAATTTAGAGAGAATGATGGCAGTGACATTCAAACCAACTCCTCTAACAATGCTGACCAATCCATTGTCCCCTCTAGTCAAATTTTATAAAACTCTTTAACTAATGCTGGGTATGTAGGACAGTCTAAGGAGCATATCTTTTCAAATCCCATTTCCTTCAACTGTGACCCTACAAGCAATCCCTCTCTCTCAAACAAATCAAAGTCAAACTTCCTTCCTGTAGTAATGACTCTACTCGCAAGGTGATCTACCTGAGGAGTAGTGGCAGTAGGAGCAGGCGAGTCGTCCGAAGAGGAAGCAGGCGAAGAGTCCGGAGTCGGCTCGCGAACGGGTCGACGCACGGTCTTCTTCCTTTTCATCCCGGCACCGCTACTACTAGCACCACGGGTTTTGGGGGCCATTGAATCAAAGTGGAATGATTGTTTAAGGATTTTGGAAGATTTTGGAAGGTTTGAAGGGTTTTGGAGGGTTTTGAAAATGATTTGGAATGATTAGAATCGATCGATGGGTCGGCTCGTGCCCTAATAAAGCGATTTGGGACCACGTCGAGTCGACTCGCGCAAAGCATAGAGTCGGCTCGGGTAAGTCACAGAGCGCAGACTCGATCTCGAGTCGACTCGCTCAGAGAAGGGGTCGACTCCTGAGTTTCAGCAGAAACTCGAGTCGACTCCGATACTCTCGAGTCGGCTCCGAAACCATTTCAGAGTAAAAAATCAAATTTTTCAGAGTGTCTGAAATGAACCCGGATTTGATCTTTGAGTATGATTAAAAATCATGGATTTTGATAGATCAAATTGATATGAGTTCTAGATAAAATTTCCTTAAGATTTTGAGAAATTGAAAGAACTCTAGATATATTTCCTTAGAGGTTTCAAAATCTATCCAAAAGGGTTACAAATTCCTAACTCTCCTCTAAGATAACAAAATCTTTCTTCGCTTAAAGGTTTTGTAAAGATGTCAGCTAGTTGTTCTTCAGTGTTTACATAATCTAAACAAATTTCATCATTAGCTACATGTTCCCTTATAAAATGATATCTAATTTCTATGTGTTTTGTCCTTGAGTGTTGAATCGGATTTTTAGTTAAATTGATTGCGCTAGTGTTATCACATCTTATGGGTGTTTTATCAAGTGTGATACCATAGTCTTCAAGTTGTCGCTTAATCCATAGGATTTGCGCACAGCAACTTCCAGCTGCTACATATTCAGCTTCAGTAGTTGATAATGCAACTGAATTTTGCTTTTTGCTAAACCATGTGATTAAGTTACTTCCTAAGAAATGGCATGCACCACTTGTGCTTTTTCTATCTAGTTTACATCCAGCATAATCAGAATCCGAATATGCAATTAGGTTTAAAGTTGAGTCTCTAGAATACCATAAACCTACATTTTTCGTTCCATTTAAGTATCTTAAAATTCTTTTAACAGCTATTAAATGTGATTCTTTAGGTTCAGATTGAAATCTAGCACATAAACATACTGAAAACATAATATCTGGTCTACTTGCTGTTAAATAAAGAAGGGATCCGATAATACCTCGATAATACTTTTGATCAACCTTCTTACCTTCTTCATCTTTGTCCAGCTTGCATGAAGGACTCATTGGAGTTCCGAGGGGTTTCATTGTTTCCATACCAAACTTTTTGAGTAGTTCTCTTGTGTATTTGGTTTGGTTGATAAAGATTCCCTCCTTGCATTGTTTGATTTGGAGTCCAAGGAAGAAGTTGAGTTCTCCCATCATGCTCATCTCGAATTCTCCCTGCATCAACTTTGCAAATTCTTGACAAAGAGAATCGTTAGTAGCACCAAAAATAATGTCATCTACGTATATTTGTACTACAAGCAAATCTTTATTTTTTCTTTTCAAAAATAGTGTTTTATCAACATTACCTCTTGTAAAATCATTTTCTATTAAGAATTTACTTAACCTATCATACCAAGCTCTAGGTGCTTGTTTCAAACCATATAAAGCTTTGTGCAATTTAAAAACGTGATTTGTAAATTCATGATCTTCAAAACCTGGTGGTTGTTCTACATACACCTCTTCATTTATAAATCCATTTAAAAATGCGCTTTTAACGTCCATTTGAAATAAGTTAAAATTCATGTGACATGCAAATGCAAGTAACAATCTAATGGCTTCCAATCTAGCTACAGGTGCAAAGGTTTCATCAAAATCAATACCTTCCTCTTGATTATATCCTTTTGCAACTAATCTAGCTTTGTTTCTAATTACTATGCCATTTTCATCTAATTTATTTCTAAAAACCCATTTTGATCCTATTACTGAATGATTTTTAGGTCTTTCAACTAGTGTCCAAACATTATTTCTAGTAAATTGATTTAGTTCTTCTTGCATTGCTATCATCCAATTATTATCTTTCTCGGCTTCTTCAATAGTTTTAGGTTCTATTTGAGAGACAAATGCAAGATGATTACTAATATTTCTCATAAATGATCTAGTTCTTATTCCTTGAGAAGGATCACCTATAATCAATTCCTTAGGATGACTATAAGCATATCTCCAATCTCTTGGAAGATCTATATCATTATGATCATTATTAACATCATCGACCTTATGTGAATCATCATCTTTAGCCTCTTGTTCATGATCAGAAGATACTTCAATATTAAGTTTTTCAAGATCTTTTTCAATTATGTTTGTATCTTCCTCATCATCAATCTTTTCAGATCCAGTTGCTAAAGATTCATCAAAAACTACATGTATGGATTCTTCTACTATTAAGGTTTTCTTGTTAAAGATTCTATATGCCTTACTAGTCGTTGAATAACCTAGAAAAATTCCTTCATCAGATTTAGCATCAAATTTTCCTAAGTTGTTTTTACCATTATTATGAATGAAACATTTACATCCAAATGCATGAAAGTATTTTATATTTGGTTTTCTTTCATTCCATAATTCATAAGGTGTTTTCTTTAATATTGGTCTTATTAATGCTCTATTTAAGATGTAACATGCTGTGTTAATTGCTTCCGCCCAAAAATACTTTGGTAAGTTGCTTTCGCATAGCATGGTACGGGCCATGTCTTCTAAGGTTCTATTTTTTCTTTCAACTACACCGTTTTGTTGTGGAGTCCTAGGGGCTGAAAAGTTATGATTAATTCCATTTTCAGAACAAAAACTTTCAAATAAGTGATTTTCAAATTCAGTTCCATGATCACTTCTTAGAGACACTATGGTAGTGTTTTTCTCATTTGTGACTTTCTTGAAGAATTTCAGAAATATCGAGAAAGTCTCATCTTTGTGAGCTAAAAACATCACCCAAGTGTACCTAGAGTAATCATCTACAATCACTAAACCATATTTCTTTCCTCCTAGACTTGTGGTTCTAGTTGGTCCGAAAAGATCCATGTGAAGTAGCTCTAGAGGCCTAGAAGTTGAAACAGTGTTTTTAGATTTGAAAGAACTTCTAGTTTGTTTTCCAAATTGACATGCATCACAGATTTTGTTATTTTCAAAATCTAACTTAGGTAAACCTTTAACTAAATCCATCTTAATTAGTTTTGAAATAAGGTGTGTGCTTGCATGACCTAATCTACGATGCCATAACCATCCAATATCATTTATGTTAGCATTGTCAGCAATTAGGCAATGACTACTTTCAGATAATTTGTCTAAGTCAACTAAGTACACATTGCCATGTCTATAACCAGTAAAAACAATGCTATCATTAATGGAATCAGATACTATGCAAATAGAAGATTTAAATGAAACATTAAAGTTCTTATCACATAGTTGGCTTATACTAATTAAATTGTGCTTTAAACCATCAACATAAAGTACATTATCAATAAATATAGATGGAGTTATGCGAACTTTACCAAGGCCCATAATTTGACCTTTACCGTTATCGCCAAACGTCACAACTCCACCTTTCTTTTCTTCTAGGGTGATGAATTCCTCTTTGTCACCCGTCATATGTCTTGAGCAGCCACTATCAAGATACCACTTTTTCTTTGATCTTTTGGCTACAAGACATTCCTGCAATATAATCAAACTTTATGTTTAGGTACCCAAGCTTTCTTGGGTCCTTCATGGTTAGTAGCAACAAAAATTGTTCCTTTCGGAACCCATATTTTCTTTGCTTTAACATTTAACTTGTTGTTATTATTTAATGTTTTGCATTCAAATGATTTATGACCTTTTTCATTGCATTTAAAACAAGTTATATTACTTTGATTGGCTTTTACAAAAATATTCTTTAAAGATTTTTGTTTCCTATACGTATTATAACCTAGGCCAGCTTTATCGAAAACAGCTTTTTGATTATCTAAAATCATGTTTAGTTTAGTTGAACTTAAGGTGAATTTCTCAACAATGTCTTTATATTTTATAACTTCTTTCTTTAATGAATCATTGTCTTTAACTTGCTGTTCTTTTTCTAAAGCTAAGGTTTCTAATTGATCTTTTAAATCTTTTGTTGAGTTTTTAGTTTCAGATTTCAACAAATCTATTTCTTGATTAAAATTATCTCTTTCTTTGCTAAGTTCTTCTTTTTCATTAGTTAAGTTCTTAACTTCTAAAGCTAATTCATTTTTACTTTTAGCTAAGCTAATATTGTCATTTTTCAAAAACTTATACTTCTTTTTCAAAGATTTAAAATCAATCATAAGTTCATTGAAAGCCTCAAACATTTCATCAAAAGTGAATTCATCATTTGAGTTTTCAGAACTTACCTCATTGTCGTTGTCGTCGTTGTTGGCCATGAAGCAGATATTGGCAACTTCCTTTTGTTCTTCTTCTTCCGACGAGGAAGATTCATCAGACCATGTTGCCATGTATGCTTTCTTCTTTTTCTTGTAGGCCTTTTTCAGCAAAGGACAATCATATCTAAAGTGCCCTGGCTTTTTACACTCATAACATACTAAGGGCTCTTTCTCTTTTTCTTTCTCCTTGTCCTTTTTCTTATCTTTTTCTCCATCAATTCTTGCTCCAAATTTCTTTTTATGGAAGGGCCTTTTTCTCATAAACTTTCTGAATTTTTTGGCCAAGAGAGCAGTTTCATCATCATCTTCATCATTACTTTCACTGCTGCTCTCTTCCATTTCTGCAGTTTTGAGGGCAAGTGTTTTCTTTCTTTTTGTTTCCTCCTCAACATGCTGCTTCATTGTCAGCTCGTGGGTCATTAGGGATCCTAGAAGCTCCTCTAAAGGTAATGCATTGAGGTCCTTTGCTTCTTGGATAGCAGTGACTTTCGCTTCCCACGATCTTGGTAGTGACCTAAGAATTTTGCGCACAAGGTCAGCATTAGAATAAATTCTACCAAGACTCTTTAAACCATTCACAATATCAGTGAATCTAGTGAACATGCATGTGATGGTTTCAGTTTGTTCCATTGTAAACAATTCATATTTATGAACCAAAATGTTTATTTTTGATTCCTTAACTTGGTTTGTTCCTTCATGTGTTATTTCCAACCTATCCCAAATTTCTTTTGCGGAATTACATGTTGAGATTCGGTTGAATTCATTAGAGTCTAAGGAACAATATAAAATGTTAATGGCTTTAGCATTTAATTGAGCCATTCTTCTATCATTATCATTCCAATCCCTTTCGGGCTTAGGAACAAGAATGCCTTCAACTAAGTGTGTGGGTGTACTAGGTCCATTAGTTATTACTCCCCACAATTCATAGTCAGAAGCTTGAATGAATATTCTCATTCTTGCTTTCCAATATGAATAGTTGGTTCCATTAAATAAAGGAGGTCGATTCGTAGAATGACCTTCAGCAAAACATGAACCACTTTGTGTTGCCATAAGGATCTTTAGCCCTTGATCGTGAGATCAAATTCTAAATGAGCACTTGCTCTGATACCAATTGTTGGCCCAGATGGCAACCCAAGAGGGGGGGGTGAATTGGGTTCTTAAAAATTTAAGTCTTTTTAACTTTAGTTGATTAGTTAGCAAATGTGCAAGTGAGAGGCTAACTTTAATCAATACACAAGCAAATAATAAAGAGAGATAGAGAGAGAGAAAATATAGCACGGCAAACACAAGATAATTTTATAGTGGTTCGGTGCAACCAACACCTACGTCCACTCCCAAGATTCACTTGGGTCCACACTATAATCTCTTCGATTACAGCCGAGTTGTTTTACAAGTTCACAACTCAAACTTGTTGTTTTCCCGGGATCACAACGAACCCAGCCGGTTTTACACGGGCTCACCAGCACAAAACCCTACACGTTGTTTTTCACGGGCTCACAACTAACCCAACACAAGCACTCCGGCTTGCAACGAGGTATAATAACCTCCACTGATTCAATCCACTGATTGAATCAGCAAACAACCAAAATAACAGAGTTTAAATATAGAAATGCTCCCCTTGAGCAAATATACAAATAAAGTATAAAAGGGTTAGAAAAGCCTGATAAGATTGCAGATGGTTGTGGCTTTGGCTTTCTTCCTTCTCCTCTTTAACTCCTCTTGAAGTATTGAATCAGGCCTCAGCAAGATTCTTGACCGTTTGAAAACTTTGGAGTTGAGATGAAGCTTTTTCTCCTTTTGTTGAATGTTGAAAATCCTTCGATTTGATCTTTGAAAAGCTTTTGGATTTTCTTTTGACTCTTGTGGATTGATGATCTGGAGCAGACGAAACTTCCTCTTTGATTTCACTCCTTTTGAATCACTCTATTTTGAACTAGAAGATTTTTCCAATAAAGCTCTGTTTTTCCCTCTTTTTGAAAGATATCTCTTTTTTTGTTTTTCTATCTCTTTGATTTGAAAAGGCTCCTCTATTTATAGATTCTGCAAAATATAGCCGTTAGAAACAAGAAAATAGCCGTTATTTGAAAATCTTACCGTTGGAGCTGATGTGTCATCGTGAAAAATCGCGCCCAGATTTCGTGGAGTCGGCTCGAGCTTTGTGGAGTCGGCTCGAACAGTCGATTCCAGAAACACCTAACTTTCAGGGGTCGACTCGAGATATGCGGGGAGTCGACTCGAGAAGTGCTCAAAAATGAGCCTTCTGCCGTCTGAGTCGAGTCGGCTCGCACAGTCCATGAGTCGGCTCGCGAAGGTTCAGGGGTCGACTCTTGAAAACTCAAGTGTCGACTCAGGACAACATTGAAAAACAGACATTTGGGGAGTCGACTCGGAAACCCTTGAGTCGGCTCGGGAGCGATACAAAAATCAGAAAAATGTTCTGATAGACTTTAAAACTCGTCCCAAATAAATTTAAATATAAATGTGACTTGAATACATTAAATATGACATTAAGCATGATTCAAGACATGTTTCAAGAAATCATTGATTGAATATAATGTAAAAATTCCTTTTGAAATCTTAAATGTAGAGCTTGAAACTTCTTTTTCAAATTGATTCAAAACTCATTGAATTAAACATTGGTAGTTTATATTTTCATTTTAAATAAACTCATGGTATTTGATAAATAATTCATTGTTTCTATTAATATATCATGGCTTTTGGAAATCATCAAAATCAATAGAGTTGGGGCAATTATGTTTCAATAATTTCTCAACACACCTTGATATAGACTGAGGGCGAAGTCCATGGAGTCCATGTGATCATCAAGGGAGAATGGCTCGGGCATCCATGGAGTCCACGCTCAAGGGAGAATGGCTTGGGCATCCACGGAGTCCACGAAGGGCATCATGGGCGACTCGGGCCGAACGGGGGTAGTCCAACGAACGGGGGCGGAGCATTGTCGACGAGCAAAGGGCGGAGCACTATCAGCGACCAGGGGGCTAGGGCACTGGGAGTCGAGTACTGGGAGGTGAGTAGGGCACTGTCGGGCCCCTTGTATTGGATTTGGAGTGAATGAAATCGCCACTTGGATTGGTGATTTCAGAGATAAAATAGCCACTCCAAGTGGTGATTTGAGAGATGAAATCGCCACTCTAAGTGGCGATTTCATTCACTGCTGATACCATTGAAACATCAGTGAATTGATAATACAAGACATCAATGTATTTTCTTCATGAGTTGTTATTGCTTAGGAACCACAGTTAAAAGAATGACATCAGTGAATAATACAAGACAAACTAAGATGAATGAAAGAACTTATATTGTTATGGAAAATCAATGAATCAGTTGGGTTTACACATAAGTCTTCTATTTTATGCTAAACAATTTATGACATTTTAATTATATAAGAACTATAGTTTACATATGATGGGAAAAAAAAAAACATCTCATAGCAGCACTGTATGGCACATGGGTTTGCAGTAACCTACTTTGCACAACACCGAAGAGGAAAAAAAAGATAAATCTAGAACTAATTAATTTAGAAGAAAATAAATGCATCCATAAAATTTAAACCATAAGGAGTTGTATCAAATAACATGCAACATCATGTTCCTAAGACAAGTATATCATAGGCACAACAATGCCCAATTTACTTAAGAGTACATAAATTTATGATCTTGAAGGTTCAACAGTTATATTAGGACAACGATGTCTAGAATGACCCATTTGCCTACAAATAGAACATCGTTGTATTCTTCTGGCTGAACCTCATCCATCTCATTAGGAATCTGGATTGACTTTGGCTTTTCTCTTTTCTTCGGCCTAAGATGATACCGATCAGGTATGCACGTAAATGGCGCCTTCATCCAGTAGTCTTCATGTGGTACCGGATTGAACTCCCCACCCCAAGTAGTAATGTAGGAGCCAATACTATATAGTTTGTCAATAAGAGGCGTTGAGTCCATGCCAATCTTCTGGCACATTGCTAAGACATATGTACATGGATATTAAAGGAAATGTCAACATGTGCTCCACATCGTCGTCGTCCTCAATTGGATGAAGCACGTATTTTTTGATGCAATGTTGGAAATCTTCATATCAATCTGATGATATATCTCTGTACTAAAATTTTTAGAACTGTATGTACTCGATCAACCAACTCAGCAAAATGTGTTTCCATGCTCAATTTTAAGCATTTATGTAAAGGTTGATTATAATGTATCCCTTCTTGGCCATGTTCAATTGATCCATCATAATAGAGCAGAACTCTTACAGTTTTCATTTGAAAAAAGGTGATCAAAATTTATCTCAAATCAGCTACAAACAAATAAAAATTTAAATATGCATATATTTTAGTAGCATTTAGCACACATATAAGTAACAAATCCTGTTAGTCCCTCAAGATATGATTCACTCCATCGGTACCAAACTAAGGGGCATATCAGTACAATTGTGTGAAAGGCAAATGCCTTGTACAAGAAAAAAAGACTAGACTTTCAAAAGGTTTATTCTGTTTCAATATAAGTGTAATTATACATTTTCTTCACCACTTTCTTCATTACTACTGCTAGTTTCTCCAGTAGGTCAATTGGCATCTTTAGTAACTCCATGAGTAAATGTTAGTTGACGCATGCATGTCATCCAAATCCAGCCAAACAGAGACATATTATCATGCTACCAACCCCTACTAAGAAAAGCTAGATTACTCTTTGGACCTAGATTACTATTTAGAGAAAGAAACAAAAAAAATTATCTGAACCTAATCTACCCGTTAAGTTATGGCTTTGGTTGAACTTCTCTTGGCTTTTGGTGTTACATACAATCATGATTCAGAGCAGAAAATGAAGGTCTAAACCAATGTCTATGACTGAAAGGCAGGACCATGGTGCAGAGCAAAAACTTGAGTAAATTACGCCACTAAGAAAAGTAGGTGTTCAAAATGAGAAAAACAATGTCTATTGTTCCTTTGTTGCTGTTGAAACTCAGAAAGATTAAATCTTACCTTTGGTACTAAGTACAAGGAAAGAAAAGTTCTATAATCATTGCATTCTTGAAACTTATTCAAGAATCAAATCTAAGAGATTGCAACTTAAATCCAGCCCACCAACCAAAAGGAAAGAGAGATTGGACGTTGACGAAAAGGGAAGAAAGTGTAGTGACGAGAGGGAGCTTGACGGCCGATGGCGTGTCGGGGCTTGAGAGCCGGGGTTGCTTGGGGAGAATGGCTCGTGATTTTTTGGCAAAAGGAAGTAACGGGCGAAGGGGAATGATTTTCTTAGTTCTATCATCCTCCTGGGAGAGGGTTGGGATTTAACCGAGCAACTCACTGTCGGGAAGTGGTTTCTGAGAAAATCGCCACTTCAAGTGACGATTTCAGTAGAGAAATCGCCACTTGAAGTGGCGATTTCAATCAAAATGAAATCACCACATGAAGTGACGATTTATGGACTGAAATCGCCACTTCAAGTGGCTATTTCTATTCGGCCTAACGCTATGCCGCGGAAGCTTTCCGCTGGCGTGGCACAGCAGGGGTGAGGAGGTGAAGTGAAAAATGCCATAAATAACGTTTTTCACTTTAACACCATTTTTCAATAAGTTTGTTTCCACCCCCTTCTTCTAAAATCGGTGCCGAAAGGCACGATTTAAAAAACTACTCCTGAAACCCCCATTGGCACCAGCTTAAAAAACTACTCTCCCACCACGTTGTACTCATTCCAATTTTTAATGCTTTGAATAAGCATCGGCGTCGAAAAATCCCTCATGGTGATGGTGACGTTCCCCAGTTCCCTAATTCCATTTTATTTCTTTAAATGCAATTTTGTATTGTTCTACGTGAATTCACCAAACGCTACAAACTTTGTATTATTTTAAAAATGATCCTGCTAACTTGGAATAATTCGTTGATGATATTAATTGAATTTTTTTTGAAAGATTTTCTTTTCATTCACGCGTAATCCTTTGTTGGCTGGATCCTGTGGTAATCACCATTCAAATGGTAAATTATAACGGATAAATTGACCATACAATTACAAATTTTTACGGTGCATAATAACAGGAGAAAAAGAAATCTCTCACACACGCTCTCTCTCTTTTTTTTTTTTTTTTTGTCTTCTTTAGGTTTGAATTCCCTCTTAGCTTCCGTTTGACACCTTGGTCGGTTCCGGTTCTTGCCCTTCTTTGGTAAGAACCCAAAGTCTCTCTGCTGCTCTCGTTCTTTTTCTTTTGATTTGGAGCTTCTTTGGGCGCTTTGTTGTGATGGATTTCATCCTTTGGTGGCTATTTTTTGAAAGCCAAGCACGAATCTTTTCGCTTTATTCGACCACTTTGCATTGCAGTTAATTTTAATAGGTTTGGCACAAAAGATTGATGCTGGATTGATGGGGTTTACCTATAGGCCAGAGCTTTCTTTCCAGTGAAGTCTTTGTCATCAGTTCTTAAGGTTTCTGGGCATCTCTGGTTTTGTGCGAATTTTTCCATCCATGTGGTTCCTCCAGTAACGATGACTCTGGTAATACCCCTAGTAGAAGGTCTTTGAAATCGAGGGTTAAGCTCCATCGAAGGGAATGGCTTATAGCAATGGGGTTGAAGGAGACACTTTGATGAAATATGTTATGTACTTATAATTCAAGTTCATCTGTTATTAATTAATTTTTACTTGAATTTTTGGATTATGTGGTTTTAGCAAAATATGTTAGATATTTATAACTCAAGTTTCTTTGCTACCAATTAACTTTCACTCGAATTTTTGAGCCAGATGATTTTGATCTACTAATGGGTTAATTAGATCATTAGGTGGACTACTAATCAACTTTCACTCGATTTTTTAAGTTATATGGTTTCAATTTGCTAACGAATTAATTGAATCATTAGGTTAATTTGGAGCGTTGTAGCTTTATTGGCCAACATCATTCCAACGAATGTTAGTCTTGGTTATGACCATGGTAGAGGCCGTTAAGATCTGATAGTCTTGCAGGAATTTTATGAAGCTGCCTCTTGCTTCTATCAAGACCTCATTCCACAACTTTACAATGAAAATTTTAAAATTAAAGAATATATGTATTTAATTCACTCCCATCTCTTACTGTAGAATATCATCAAATCAAGCGATGAACCTTTTGGGTGACAATGGCTTGCGTCAAGGTGTTGGAGTCAGGTTAGAAGTAATGGTAACTGTTGTTAGGATTTCACCTCTTCCTGAAAAAAGAAACTGAAATGAAAGAGCAGGGAGACGCATCATGGAAGGATGGACTCTCCTAATTCTCAGAGTTGCTGCAAAATTTTCACCCTCTAAGGTAGTGTTTGAAATAGGGGATAAGAGAGGATATCCCCTGGATATCCCCTCTTATTCCCAAAAGCCATAACTATAAGGGATAGCTGGAAATAAAGTTAACCAAAGGGATAATCCATGGTTAACCAAGGGATATCCCTCAATTTATTCCCTAGAAAATGCAGGAATAGCTGATTATCCCTCCAAATAAGAGTAAAAAAAAGTTATCCTATTGATTTACCTTTTTGCATTTGATATGATCAATGGGATAGCCAAGGGATATTTCTAGGAATAGCTAGGGAACAAACTCTATCTCGTACACTTATCTATGGATAATATTTTTTCCATCAAACACTACCTAAAGGTAGCATAACCAACCTCTGCTTATTGTTTTAAGCCACGACGTCTTTGTCCATTCATTATGAACTTTCTAATGTTTGTTTACCCTTTTACATTGGTCACAGACAATGTTAATGAAATTTCCTGTAAAATATAACATATGCAATGAGAAAAGGCCTGCAAAGTTTGCAATATGAAATTTCAGTGATGAATTTTGTTCGGAATAGAATATCGATGTATCATCACAAATTGTTTGCAGTGCACTGAACGTGTAATGGTGAGCTTGTTTTTGGCTTTGCATGTAGTTTGTGAACTATTTGTTCTCCTGTACATCATGACCAAAAACCTCCTTTGGGTCGTGACATTTGAACATGGCACACTCTGAATCGGATTGACAAATTCACATATTGAATCAAGTCAACCGAGCTTTTAATTATGCTATTTTGTATTTCATTCATTTGTTTCTATCTGGAAGGATTTTCATTTTTGTCAAGATTATCTGAATATTTCCTTTCTCAGGTGAAGTGTCTTATCAGTACATAGGTCCACCTGTTATCTCATCCTAAGTAATTGCCGATTCTGAAATCAAATCAAAATGATAATCCTATAGTAAGGCTCTTTATATCTTGTATTACAAATATTTAATCTAATGGCTCTGAGTTTTATATGAATTCAAAGATGAAAGAGATAATTGGATCTTATATTTGGCTACATTCAACTATAGCTATGTACCGCTTCTATATATATATATATATATATATATATATATATATATATAATACAATTTTTTTTAGCAATGATGATTGATGGATCATCTTATTAGCTGGTATGGTGGATGAAAAATACTGAGGTTGTGCTATGAAACACTAAGATAACAGTAGTAGGAGGTAAAAAACGATAGTTGCATGAGGATCCACTTAAATGTACATGTGAGTTTAGAAAATGATGAAAGTTTTTTTTTTTTTTTTTTTTCAATCCTTCACCAACTTTAGCACTACATTGGTGTCATGTCAATTTTTTTTTATTAATCATGCAGTTAAGATAGTTCATCAAATCATTATTAACAGTAGTGAAGAACATGCTTGATTGAATAAATTTTATAAGTTAATATCAAATTTTTCTTTAAAAAAATTAACTAAAAATTTATTGTTTGAGCTTCTTGATTCTTTCTTAATATAAACCAATATAGACTAAATGCTTTTCAAAATATATTCATTAAAAATTTAAAAATTCAAAATACTCATTAATGGCCTTCTCTTGTAATAACTGCTCTTGATAAAGAGGATAATTTTTGAAGCATCATCCCTTCCATAATTTATTTTATACAATATATTTTTATTTTTTCAGCGTTTGGCTGGAGAGAGTAGGGGAGGAATAAGTGAATGTATTGATTTCCATGGTTATTTGGATTTTATTTTCTGGCATATTAAAAAATTTCATAAAAATAAAATTTTAATGGAGAGAAATAAGTTCTTTCTGCCTCATGAAATAATTTTACTTTATCATTTTAATAAAATAGAATACCTAAATAAATTGTTTCTAAAATGTCTTTAAAAAATCTAAATTACCTTTTTAACCTTCAAACTTAGGGAGGCATGTCATTTAGTCCTTAAATTTTAAAAGTTACAAAATTACTTCTGAGTTTTATTTTTTATTTCTGTTTAATCTCTATCATTAAAACAGGTAACATTGTTAGAAATTTGCTGACTTGGTTGGCTTACATGGTTGGTTGGCTTATATTGACAAAAGTCATGTGCACTCCTTCCCTCGCTTTTCCTTCCTTGCCCTCTCCCTTGACAATCCTTCTCCTTCTCTCTCCTACGATAGGTGGAGAGAGAGAAGAGAGCAGCATGATGGAGGGAGCGCAGCGCGAACCAATGGTTTGGGGGTGGGGGGAGGGGGGTTGATACGGCAAGGAGAGAGAAGGAAAGGATTGCTGGAGGGAGAGAGGTGGGGAAGGGTTGCACAAGAAGAGGGCGAGGAAGGGAAGAGCCACCATGCAACAGTGGGGCTAAAGGGAAAGAGGAGAAGGGAGAGAGAGAGGAGGGGCGTGCATGACTTTTGTTCATGTAAGCCAATCAAATTAGCAAATTTTTAATGACGTTATCCTATTTTAACGATAGAGATCAAACAAAAGCAAAAAAACAAAGTTCAGGAATAATTTTGTAACCTTTTGAAGTTTAGGATTAGAGTGACACCCGGTCAAAAATGTAGTTTAGACTAAGAAAACTATTTCGTAGTTGGTTTTGAGCGCTTAGGAACCCGCCTTTGAGAGATAAATCATGACTCATTATTTTATACCCATGGGAATAAATGAAGGATTTTATTAATATATGCCTTAATTAAGTAATAAATTACTCTCATTAAGGACATTTAATACGCTCATTTATTCAGCATGGTAAATAAGAATAAAAAGTTAGATTTTTTAAAAAATAGGCACCAACCAAGGAGCATTAATTCTTCTATAACAAGCTTTCTCATGGGAAATAAAAATGAAATGTTAAAGCTGCATTGATTTTAAAAATTTGATTTTATTTTTATTTTTATTCCTTGAAAATTTTTTCATTTTCTATGTGTGATCTTTAGAAAATATATTGATCAGTGAAAATTAAAGCTATTTCTATTTCATATTTTCATTATAAATACTATTTTTAAAAAATAAAAAGTTAAATAAAATATCATCAACTTCTATGATACAATAACATAATATATCATATTATGATAATATCACAATATATATTATATATATATTATATTATAAGATTAATAATACTATAAATATATATACATATAATATATTCTACACTATAATATTATAGTAATAACAATTAATATTATATATATTCATATTATAATATATATATTTCTTATATTACAAATATAATATTAGTTATGTATTAATATAATATATTTATTATTAATAGTATCATAATATATAATTACATTATATAATTATAACAGATTAATATACATCATTATTATATTAATAACATATATTATTACTTCTTCAAAAAGTTATCTTGGCTCGAAAAAATATTTATTTTAAAAATAAAAAATCAAAAATATTGTAACCAAATTTTTTTACATTAGATTTCATAATTATATTGAAAATAAAAATAAAAAATAAAAATGATACTAAATAGGTTCTTTATTTTCACTTTCTTCCTTCTTTTAATGAAACATAGTAAAACTATTTTTAATTTATTTTTAATTTACTGCCATTTTAAAGTTGTACTTTCTAAAGCCTTTTTCCATTTTCATTCACCAAATTTATTTTCACAAGTGTTTTGGTTTTCTATGAAAATGAAAATAAAAGACAAGACTATACCCTAAATCTTTTGAAAATATTTAGAAGGCATATATTTAATACCTCGAGTTTTGTGCAGCAATAAAGCTTTTAAAAAAAGCTAAAAAAAATCAACAATCTCTGTACCTTCACACGTTGAAATGAGATCCTCTATGATACAACCTTTGCACAGTAAAGTATTGTAGATAATATGTGAGAAATAGTATGCCCCAATATATGAATGGCTACCATACATAGTGACAACTTTGATTATATTTTAGAAATTGTAATGCCCCAACATGTAAATGGGTATCATACAAGTATGGATAACTTTGATTATATTTGAGAAATAATACATGTAATGCCTCAAGTCTACTTACTGTTCAATTAACCTGTTAATGGACCAAAACCACATACTCCTAAAAACTCGAGTGTAAGTTAATTAGAAGTATGTGAATATGAATTATAAACTAGTCAAACTTGTCTTTCCTATCTGATGTAAGACTATTTTGATATATTATAATATTTTTCTTTAAAATGCGATGTCCTTTTCGTACGCTAATTATATTCTATTCTAAGTTGGATTGTTGATGCTGCAAGAGTGGCTCCACACTATAGTGAAACTCTACAACCATTCCATTGATAGTCCTTTTCTTCAGCTTACCGATTTTCACTCGAGTGGCATATAGTTTCGGCTTACTAACAGATTAATTGGATTGGCAAGTAGATTTGGGGCGTTACTATTATAATATCCCAATGCATAAAAAAAAAAAGTTTAAATAGCTTATAACTCAAGTTCATATGCTACCAAATAACTTTCGCTCGAGTTTTTAGGACAATGTGATTTTGATCCAGTAATAGGTTAATTGGGCATTTAGTGCCTTTGTTGCTTCATAAATTTGAGGGCATTTAGTGCTTTTTAAAAGATCTTGTTTTTCATGTGAAAGGCTGGCTAGATGGGAGGTACCTCCCATGAGGTATGGGTTACTTGGATTCTAGTGTTCACCTAACTCAATGATGGGGAGCTTCTCAAGTAGACGACATCAAACTCTGGACCAGCATTGTAGTCATTAAAGTCTTCCCTTGCATGCCATTGGAGGATTGTGGCTGTGGGAAGCACCATGGGAATAATTTTAGGTAGCAACTGCCTCCCATAAGGTACGGGTTATATGGATTCTAGTGTTCACCTAAATCAATAATGGGAAGCTTCTCGGTAGACGATTTCAAACTCTAGACCAATTGTAGTCATTAAGGTAGTATTTGATAGAAAAAATATTATCCATGGATAAGTGTATGGGATAGAGTTTGTCCCCTAGCTATCCCTAGGGATATCCCTTGGCTATCTCATTGATCATATCAAATGCAAAAAGGTAAATCCATAGGATAACTTTTTTTTACTCTTATTTAGAGGGATAACCAGCTATTCTTGCATTTTCTAGGGAATAAATTGAGGGGATATCCCATGGTTAACCATGGTTAACCATGGATTATCCCTTTGGTTAACTTTATTTCCAGCTATCCCTTATAGTTATGGCTTTTGGGAATAAGAGGGGATATCCCCTCTTATCTCCTATTTCAAACACTACATAAAGTCTTCCCTTGCATGCCATCATGGGGGTTATACCAATTTGCACAATGGTGCGTACTTCATTGATTGTTTGGTTGAATTTCTCTGAACTAAATTACTTAGAAATATATTTTGGTCATCTCTAGCTTGGATTAGTTTATTTTTACAGTTAGATTGGATTATATCTTGCAACAGGGTTTAATTATATTTAGTATTCACAAAACTTGCAATCATTGAGCAATAGCTTAAGCTTGTCCAAGGTCTGAACTCTTATCAAATAGTGCAACACTAAAATTTTTCATCCATTATGACCAGTTTAATGAAGATGAATGCAAAAGGTATCTCTAAATGATGAACCAAAACATCCAACATTGTTAGAACACCTATATTGCCCATTGTTAATGGTTTAGGTATATACCTGTTGCTGTGGAAATCCGTTCTTTGGCTATCTTGCAGGTTCGCCCGGACAGGAGAGCACTGTCTTGCAGGTCCAATCAGGCATCTTCGGCCGATTTCTTAGTCTGATTAAGTATCTCTGGGGTCTTGATTAACGCCTTAGAGACTCTACTGGTTGACGCCTCTCTCTCCCGATGTTCAGTATTCTCTTTCAAAGTTCGAGTGTAGGCCTTCGAAACCAGGGCTAGGCGATTGCATATCGCTCTCAAAAGAATCGCATTCTGCGGTAAAACCCAACAAATGAACGTCAATCGGACAAGTTAAAAAGAAAAGAGAGTATCGACCCTCAACTGCTTGCTCAGCCTCCCTCGGTTCTTCGAGGAGAAGTTTTTCAACAGGAGACTCTTCCTGTTCTTTGGCGGTTTCTACAGCCTCCCTTACCTCCATGAAGGGAGATTCCCTGATCAAGGGTTCTTCCTGGCCTTTAATTTGTTCAGGGAAGGGTTCCCTGTCGCCCAGGAGAGGGACCACGTGACTAGCTGGTCGTGTTCCTTCGGACTCATTCAACAACACCACCACTCTCGGGCTTGGAACCCTACCAGTTTCTTATCTCGGACTCTCCTCGGCCATTGGCTCCCCCTCCTGCAGAGCCTATCTTTCTTCCCCCCACTCTGTCGGTGCCTCCTCTTCCCTCCCTATCGGCGAAGGAGACCGACAACTAAGTTTGACCTTCTTTGTTTCTTTCGGACTCGATTTGGGGGAATGAAGCCTCTTTCCAGATTTTTGCCCCTTTTTCAGAGCTATGCTTCCCAACTCTTTTACCGAGCCTCGCTCTCATCTGAGCTTCAATTTTCAACTTCTTAGCTGTAGATATAACAAGCAAAAATTCAGTTAAGCCTAAACTGGCATAGCTCGACAAACATAATGTAAAGGAAAAACTTACATCGAGGGTCGATAGAACTGAGCCCGACATTATATAGGACATCCTCGGCCAAAGAATGTTGATTGAGAGCACCTTGCTATTGAAAAGGACATCGAAATCTTCCTTCTCTTTCTTTAACAATCTCGGGCGCTCGTTTGGATCCATGGGAAAATTCATCCACGCTCATGGGAAATCGAATTTGATATCCCATTTGGCGAAGAAAAACCGACATTTTCATTCCTTTATGAAAGATGGAACATCCGATATCCTCTTGAAAGATCTTCGAGGCCCGATGAAGGGCCATTCAACATTCTTTGGGAAGATGAGGTTGTGGCATGCCCGGAACAAGAAAACGGTTGTCGTTGCCCCCACGAGTGTACACATCAAAATAAATCCTACAATGTATCGCCAACTGTTCGGTGACACCATTGTAGGACAAATGTTGTAAAACACCATTATCTCCTTCACCAAAGGATGGAGGGGAAAGCGAAGACCTACCCATAGGCTTTCCTCGTAAAAGAAGGCCCCAGACTCCAACTGCTCTGTGGCCCTTTGCTCAGGCCCCGGCACTCGTAGCCTGATATCTTGTAGCTTGATATCTTGGGGGAGCCAATAGTCACGGCGGATCCTCTCCAAATCCGTCAGGATCATCGTCAAAGCGAAGTCAACTGGGCATTCCATATCTCCTGGATGAACAAAAGAAGTGCTCGCCACAAGTTCCTCTGATCGGAAAGAGTTGATCTTATGCAGAAGGGAAAATGCCAAGGGTTTGAATAGCAGAAAAGACGCCATCCAACTCCTTTTAAACCGCCTCGACAGAAGGGCGAGATATTATCAACGGGAATCCCCAAGCATCACGGACCTTCGGTCCAAGTGCAGCAAACCCCAGGTTTGTCGTGTGTCATTCTACCAACCGTCGTCAATAGAGAATGAGGGATCTCTCCTTGTTCGGCTAAAAGAAATGATGAAATGGTGGCTCAACATTTATGAGGTCATCATGATGCGCCTCTACAAGTTTAAATCTCACCAATGGAATTTGGCCTTCTTAAACTCTACTCCCTATGTCCTAACTTACGCTTCAGACTAGGAAGTGAAGAGCATGTGATGCAGAAAAAAATCGTCATCACATCGGTTAACGTACATGGTAATAGATGATGTTTATTTCTGAGTTCTGACCCGCTAACTGCCATATTTAGAAAAAGACAAGCTGCACCACTTGCTATCTCCATACCTCAGCCAGGCCGAGCCATCTCCATGCCTCAGCAAGGCCGAGCCATCTCCGAACCTTGATAGGTCCAAATCATCTTCATACCTCGATAAAGCCGAGCTATCTCCATACTTCAGTAGGGCTGAGGATCCTCCTCTTAACTTGAGCATCATTGCCACCTCATACCACGTCAAATATCCTAGAAGATAAATCGCTCTAATCACTAAGATCTCGAAGTAGGTTTACCAAAACGGAGATGAGAGCCAAATACAACACTCCACTTACGATCAATGAAATTTTGAATTCTTGATAAGGTGTCCACCAGCCTCTTCAACCGTTAATCCCCATAATCGATGTAATTTTAATCGTATCGGCTTTCAACTTTCTGAAATATGCCTAAAAAATTAGGTAACAACTTACCATCTCGGCGGTGCCTAAATATCACGTCCTGAGACCTCCCCCTAGGTAAGCTCTCGAATACAATTCTAAGCTTTCATAACTCAAAACAAGGGCCATTGCGGTGTTCTTCTACAAGAGCCTTCTCCTTTTATTTGTTGGTTGAGAATATTCACTGACTTGGGCATCAGAGGGTCTTCCGCATGGATCATCTTCTTTGCTTCCTGCGTGAAGGTTGTCTTGCAGGTCCGTTCGGACAGAAGAGCACTACTCGGATCTAACAATGTGCACCCAAGCCAGAGAACGGATTTTCACAGCAACAATACCTAAATATATATTTTTGAGAACCATGAAAAATTTATATCATTTCCTAGTTCCAGAGAAACCAAATTGGTACCATCAAAGTATAGCTTGTGGAAAACAAAACAAGTTTCATATGGTTAATGAATGTAATGCATCTAGGACATCTAGCAGCTTGTGACTTTGACCATTTGGGAAGGATACCTCACCTAGAGAAGATGACAAGATGCTTGACTTTTGAAACTTAAATGGCAGTGGTCCTGTTTGGCTAATATCTGTGTCCTGTGCTCGGTTTATGTGCATCTCTAAACTCCCTCTTCCATTTAATGTTAGATCATGTGAAACCTAGCCAATGAATTGCCATCATAAATATTAGTTACAACTCTAATTAGAACGCAAGTAAAATGCATGCATAAGAAAGAAAGATAGGAGCTGATGGTTAGATTGCATCTTAACACAAGTCATGCATCGAATCAAAGATTAATTGATTAATGGGGCTAGCTCACTTATAAGACTATTTATTATCCCAATTTAACTATTAAAATTAATATTAATTACTTTAAATTTATTAAGAATTGATACTTTTTATGGATATTTGTAGAAAAGAAGTCTATAGATGGAAAGAGCTCAATTTTTGGAGTCCAACGATGCAGACGTTTCGCATGATTCCGATGCAAACTAAGACAGGTGATATTGAACGGATGAGAAATTTTCTCACAATATCTGAACGATCTTGAGCGCCCGATTGACTCCAACTTTGATCAGGAGGAAACCCTATACAAGCTCTATAAAAGGAGAACCTTAGGTAGTAGTTGAGGAGAGGAGTTTCTACAAAGCTCTTTTTATTCTTCTTTTATTTAGATTATAGAATTTAGGCTTGGAAGAGAAAAATTATGGGGAAAATGCTAGTGGCAGCAATACGTGGCTAGATTCCTTCAACTTGGATGATGAAGAAGCCTGTAATCAGGTTTTATCTTTCTTTTGTTCTTAATTTTCTATAATAAAAATTATGCTCTTCTTTACTATATCTTTTGAGTTATTTTTCTGATCGAGGTTTTGATCTGGCATATACGGCCTATATCTTCTATCGACGTACCGTGATCTCAGGATACGGTACATGCCTAAGAGAGACAAATAGATTAGACCCGTAACCTTGCAATTATTAGATAGTTTATACTCTAAGCGGACGTGCCGTGATCTTCCGATACAGTCCGTGCCTAACCAGAGATAAATTATTCTAATTTTAAATTTGTAAAAATTATTACTATTACAACATTAAAAAAAGAAGATAAAACTTGTTTGCATGATGGATTCAGATTCCTGGATTGCTTTTCCTGCTATTTTAATTTCGTTAATTAATTAGTTATTATCTTTGAATAACTGATATTCTTAATATAATCCTTTATATATAATTTTTTTTCTTTTTCATGAAATAATTGCCCTTGATCCCCGAGGATACGATCTCGATTCACCACTAGCTATAGTAGTGAGTAAGTTTTATTTTTGACCTTCAACAACAGCGATCACTTACATAGATGTTAGTCTGATCACACTAATTCGCGGTTGGTGGGTTTGGTAGTCTGGATTCCTCTGTCCCAATGACTGAGCTCTATGCTGCTTGGGTTGGCATCTCCTATGTCGTTCGGTCTCTTCATTCTCATAACCTCATTAATGAGGGTGACTCTTTGACTGTTATCCGGTGGTTGCGGAGGGATCATGGCTCTCTAGCTTTTGTCATTCTGCTCTTACATGATATATGGACTATTTTGAGAGAGGCCCAAGGAGTTCAGGTTCGCCATACCTATTGGAAAGCTAATTCGGTAGCCGATTGGATGGCATCTCTAGTGGCTCATCACTCAGGGTTTTAGAGGTGGAGGCAGGGTAATCCCTGTCCTTTTATTTTATAGCAAATAGTGTAATTTGATGTATAAGGATTGATTCATACTCGTGTTGTATGATCATCCGGATGTTACAAAAAAAAAAAAAAAAAAAAAAAGGAGAACGTATCAAAGGAAAAATAGAAGCTTGTGGTTGAGTGGACGTGGCGGTCGGCTGACAAAGCTTAGATCAAGATCATGGGGCCCGCGGCGGTCCCAATTCCGCTGCTGGCTGGACTCTTTGAGCTCGGATTCGGTGGGCGTTTTCCGGATTTTGGCCCCGCTTGCCGTTTGACTGACACGCTTGATGCTCTCTAAAGAGTATATTCCATTCACTCCAATCAATCGATTCCCTTATCAAGGAACGAGCAGAAAGATTTGATCTTAAATATCCCACTTTGGATTTTTTATGTTTTTTTTTCTGGGAAGCTGATCCGATGCAATATAAATAGATAAGGATCGGTTCTTCCTCTGCTCGAGGAACTTCTCGGTCTCTCTGGGAGACAAGTCCTTCAGGTTGGTTCTCTTTATTCTCTTAGTTCTTGGTTTCTAGCTTTGTTCTCTTAATTCTTGGCTTCTGGTTTTGTTTTTTGAATCATATGGTCAGTGATTGAAAAGGTGTGTTAGGGTTCTTTGCTTTCAGCTTTGCCTTTGTCAAAAGACTGTATTTTGACAACTCTATTCCTTTTGTTATTTAACATGGAGTGACTACTGGGTATTGGAGCTCTACTGGATGATAAATTGATTTTAGAGACCTAATTCTTGGAAGATATTCTTATATATATATTTATAGATTCGATGATTGCAGGTTTTTGACCATGATGAGGTGTTATGCGGGGTTTTTGTCGGTGATTTTAAGCATATTTAGCTATGTAGCAGCGACGCTTAGTGGGGAACAACCCCTCTCGAGAATCGCCATTCACAGAACTACATTGGCCATTCATGATTCAGCCTACATCAAAGCCTATCCCATGGTTCTTGGTTCGAAGGTAAATATATGGATTTGAGATTCTCTTTATGAGATTTTTTAATGGTTTGGAAGCTGTATGCTCATTGTAAAATAGAACCAGAAAAGTAATTGTTCAGAACGGGGATCGGGATTTTTCAGATATAGAAAGCTAATGGAATTTAAACAAAAAATTTTAGGATGGTTCAAGATGTGTTCAAATGTCACTTATAGTTTTGCTTGCCATCTCACAAACTAATGGAGGGAAGGGCAAATATGATAATTACCTCTTTCTTCTTCTTCTTCTTCTTCTTTTTTCTTCTTCTTCTTCTTCTTCTTTCCAATTCGAAATGCCTATGTGCAAATCAATGTTTTGCTGGATAAAGAAGAATTCCGTTGTTTGACTCTGATCAAGGCTAGAACAGACCTAATTACATGAAATCTGATGAAGAAAGATCCTTAGATGACTAAAAGTAAAACACAAGTACCTGCACCCTGTCAAAAAATCATGCTAAGATCAAAAGGCCCATTCCTTTGGGGATAATTTAAACATAGAAGTCAATATGTATGCATGAGCTTGATACAAAATGCATCAAAGATTGTAGGTTGCTGCTTGATAAAAATCAAATCAGATTAAGTTGGAATTCATCTTGTGGACTAGTTGATGGTAATGTCTTGTTTCATAGAGAATGATCCCCATTTAGGGCTTTATTTCTGCTTCCATCCTAGATCAAGCTACCCATCACACTTGCAATGGCTCTCAGTTAATTTGGCTTCACTGGAGAATTTACCACTCCTTTAAAGCCCTCCCAAGGTCATAGACCCTCACCACATATTGAGGGCACCAAATTTTGGCTATGGTGCCAAAATGTGTTATGAGAGTTGATCCTTCTATATTATGGTCAATTCTGCAACAGATTTTTGAGCCTCTCTGGATTTTATTGTGATGGTTCAAGATTATGTGGTGCAAAGCTTTTAGCAACTTGACCATGAGTACCAGGAATAACTCATGATATCCCCTTTACCTGTCTCTGATACCTGTAAGCCACCACACTCTGTAATGCACGAAAGAAGAAGCAATACAAACTCCATGAACATGTTTTCTAACCATTGGTTTGGATCTTTAAACCCAACAAAACATCACTACTCGTCTTGTTTTGCAATTTGTCAAGCAATTCCCTTGATGATTGAGATAAGTTTGTAGCTTTCGGAGATTTTACCGTCTAAATCAAACTTCTTTGGATTTCTCTAATTCAGGCATTTAATTTAATTTTTTATTTTTTAAACATATCTTTTGATGAAATGTTTTGGTTCCTAATGGGATTTATAAAGTTTTGTAGCAAAAGAGAAATGGAAAAATTCCATGCAATCTCAATAGTTGATGGAAAGTACAAGAGTATGATTTTGTTATTAAGTATTTTAATTAGAATTTTAATCCTGACCCATAAATTATTTTTGTCTTGTTACAGGGGCAAAGTAGTGAGTGGGTGACTTTAGATTATAGCAATTCCAATCCATCAAATACTGATTGGATCGGAGTCTTTTCTCCTGCAAATTTCAGGTGATAGTACTTCCTGATTATAGGTCGACTATTTTCCATTAACTTAATTCTCTCATGATGGAAATAAAAAAGGATATGAACATATCTCCTTCACTATCAATTTTAGATCTGGTGGTTTAGAACTTAAAACAAAAATGGTATTTTGTCTCTCTTTTTTTTCCCTGAGTTTTACCTTCAAGGTTCTTGTTGCAGGAAAAGAGTGCCTATTTAATATTATATTTATATCTTTTTAAATATGGTTCCATCACATAAGAGGATGGTGAACAAAAATTCATAATGCTAGAGTTTCCAAAACATATTAAATTATTTTGAAGGTCTAATACAAAAATTTCTCTGACATGATGCATTATTGACTTTTCAGTGCATCAACCTGTGAGCAAGAAAATGAGAAAGAATATCCTCCACTGCTATGTACGGCCCCTATTAAGGTCCATATTTACTCCACCATACCAGATCCATTTCCTGAAGTATAAAAAATAAATGTTTACAGTGCTATTTTGAAGAGGCAAGCATTGCAGATTTTGAAAGCTTATTCTTATTCTGCAGTATCAATATGCAAATTACACAAGTCATGAGTATAGCAAGACTGGAAAGGGGTCATTGAAGCTTCAATTGATCAATCAAAGAGCGGATTTCTCTTTTGCATTATTTTCTGGTGGTCTCTCAAATGTATGTTTCCAAAGTGACATATTGATTTGTATATACATTCATACTTTTTTCTTTTGCAAGATTACAGCTTATTAGTGCATTGTGCTTATAATCTTTGTGTTATCAAAACCACTGGTACAAAACCCAGAGTTATTGTTGTCTGCATATTATTCCTATTTTTTCAAGATTATGCATCGTATCTTAAGAAATTGCATAAAGATGGCACAAGAATTGAATGAAAAGTAGGTGGTGATATGTTATTTTGCGATCTTGTTATGAAATACCTAGAAGGGAAAATTCTAGCTAATTGTTAAGTGATAAAGAAGTGATTATGACTTCATAAGCACAACACATATGTGTATACGCACAGAACCTCATAGGACACACTTGCAGATGCACACATGCACTCTGAATAGTCATCGATCTCTGTCATGACATGATCACAGTGTCACTTTCGTTTTCACAATATATTTAATTTTTTTTTATGATTCTAAAGCGAGAAAAGTGATTCACGCTGATGTGAGAGAAAATTTCTTTGTATAACAGCCAAAGTTGATTACTGTCTCAAATACAGTGGCTTTGGAAATCCAAAAGCACCTGTTTACCCAAGGCTAGCTCAAGGAAAATCTTGGAATGAAGTAAGGTTTCTTCCACCCCTGTTGTCTCCCTCTCTTTTTTCTTTTCCTTTGTTTTTTTGGTTATAAACTGAATAAGGTGTTTGGTACAAGTAATCTCTTTCTTGTTAATTTTTATAAGAGTTTTTTGGTTAGATTTCTGTTTGATTTCCAAGTTTTGTATATTTTTCAGTCCATCTGAAAAATACATAACTGCACAGTAGTAAGTACATAACTTTTTTCTTATGGCATTTTCCCCACAGTTCTGATAAAGTCCATCCCTAGAAAGATGATGTGAATGGAAATATTATAAAAAGTAACCTAACCTATTAATACCTGATGCTACGAATTAAAGTATAGAGATACCCCATTCATTATAGAATGGTTGTGAGTCTTGACAGCAGTCATATAACCATGGAAATGGAACCCATAAGCTTTTAGTTAATGTCAGTAAACGCCACTGTATTTCTTATTTAGCATGTAAGGTGTCGTGATGCTGCTTCCTCTGTCATGGTGTTGCTATTGGATTTTATGATTAAATGCATAATTCTGATAATATGATGAAGGTCCATAATCATATCATATGTAATACTGCATATGACACAAGTACTGCAAGCGACTTAGTAGAAAGGGATACCTGGTCAATAGATGGAATTCATCCCATCGAGGATTAAAATATTAATTAGCAGTTGTAATGCACATAAGTAATTCAAGGGGAGTATTTAGTGGATGTGTATGAGTTCAGCATCCAGCAAATAATACATGGCATAGCAATGCACATGATTAGCTTGACAGAAAGGAGTAGTTGATGCATGGCTGTGATACATTAATGTGACAATTGTACATGGCACATGAAATGCACATGACTGATTCAAAGAATATTTAATAGATAGTTGTCATCCTCATCTCCAAGTGAAATGTTTGGAATGAAATTTATTTCCTTTTTCTTCACGGTGGATTCATTTTAATTCATGTGACATGATAAATTAACTCTTTTGATTTGTTGATGTACTTCTATTTTTCTCTTCAAGAGAAAGTTACATCAGATATATTTTTATGAAAAAATGAATGCTTTTGCAATGGCTAGGCCTGCCTATCTGCAAGAGCATCCCCACTGTGGAGATGAGATGAACATAGAAGCTTGCTTTTCTAAAATTTTTTTCTTCCTTTGACATCTTTCTCAATTTTCATTTTAACAAAATAAAAGAAATGAACTACTAGAAATTAAATATAATCTGTGTTCACAAAGATGAACATGAAAAGATGTTTGTTATTGTTTTTAATTATTTATAATTTCATGTGGTTCTCTGTTTCTCCAGTCCTTTTAAAGATCCTGACTGTGGGTAGATATGATAACCAGATGACTGTAACCTGGACAAGTGGATATGATATAAATGAGGCTACACCTTTTGTTGAGTGGGGTGTGGAGGGAGGTCCCCAAAAGCGTTCCCCCGCTGGGACATTGACTTTCGGCCGGAACAGCATGTGTGGTAAGCATTTTCTTTCTTTACAAAGAGTAGATCATAAATTTATCATAATTTCTCTAATTCAATCTGTTGGAAAATTAGTTCAATATAAAGGGGCAAATATCTTCGTGCATGTCCTAATGACTAATTAGCAAGAAAAGTATGGCAGGCATGGGGAGTTTCATGATCATTGTGTGATGATAGCCTTTCCATGTCATCTGTTCAATAATTTAAAAATATTGCATGTCAAAAAAGTTGCAGCCATGAATGTGAACTAACCCTTGTTTTAACTTTCATTTTATATGCTAAAATGAGTCATATTACATCGTATAATTCAGATATTTGTTACAATTCATCATATAATTCAGATATTTCCTTTTAACGTCTCTAAGTTATAGTGGGAGCCACACATGTTCATTTCTAAGTTGTCTGTTGCATCTCTTTGGGCTGAGAGAACATTGGTTGGAGGTTTTTTATTAGGATTCCAAATATCTTAAGGTGATGCAATTGTGACGGTGCTGCAGTTATAGTTTCTAGGATGTTTGGGAGATATCTTAGCTACACATGGCTCTTCCTCTAATGCAGAAGTGATGCAATGAGAACTTAGTCTTCTTTGTAGTTGTTCTATTAAATCATTTTTATTTGTAGCTTGTATTAAAGCAATGCCTTCAAGAATCTGACTTCTAGGGGTTGACCAAGAGGAGAACCTTGACAAGAAGAATGTGATCGCTGTAGTTGAAATTTTGAGCAACTTAGAAGTCATGGAAATGGAAGTTCCTGTTTCACTTTCTTAAGGAAACTGATTGGGTCTTGCCCAATCCTTCTGTCAAACAATTTTAAAAGAAAAAGGAGAAGGACCATCAAAGCGCAGTGGCATAGTCCATCAAGAAGAACATCAAACACTGAAATGACACATCTTCTGTTCATTTTCCTTCCTCTCCTTTGTTATATTTTCTTTTTTCATCACTTAAAGTATTTTTTTTATAAAAAAACCCTGACATGCCTGGTGTTTCACTGTGTTACCAATGCCCCTCATAAGAAGAGTTTTATAATTTTGTCTTTCGAATATGCCAGGCTGATTACATTTTGACATTCTCCAAGCATTTGAACTTAGAATTCCTCCTCTATATTTATGATTGAAAAGGAAACCACAATGCAGATGATTTTCCTGAGGGGTAACAACTACAGAGATTGTTATTAATATCCTCTACATACTCTTTTGAGTTATATTTATGTGGCTTTACTTTCTGAAGATGGAAACTCAATGTAGCATACAATGGATCTTATGGTTAATTCAAAGTTTACCTCTCATATTTTGCAGGTTCACCTGCAAGAACAGTGGGATGGCGTGATCCTGGTTTCATACATACAAGTTTTCTAAAAGACTTGTGGCCAAATATGAAGTATCTAACTTATTATACTGTTTGTTTCTATGTATTTGCAGCTTATGTATGGTTAATCTTACTGTGCAAGTTCAGCAGGATGATTCTATATTTGTTGTCATTCCATTGGACTCTGAAAATAAATGATTTCTTCTAGGAGTTGACTTATGAGGCTTAATATTCTTATATGACAATGTTGTAGGTATACGTATAGGCTTGGGCATGAATTATTTAATGGTTCTTACATTTGGAGTCGGTCATATAGATTTCGGGCATCTCCGTACCCTGGACAAGACTCTTTACAACGTATTATCATCTTTGGTGACATGGGAAAGGTCAAAAATGTTATTGTAGTTTTTCTTTACGATTGTACCAACATATCTTTGTGCCTGCTTTGTATCCTATTATATTTTTTTCCTTTTTTGTACTAATCTTGTTCCTCGGTATGTTAAGGCTTTGTTACTCCTTGCTCCATATATTGATTTGCTTTTTGTTCATGTTTTATGAGCCTAATGCTTTCTTTTCTTGAATAAAGTATATGATACTGTGTATGTTCAAAATATGAAATTTTCAGAGAATGGTCAGAATGAGTTTCAAAACCTAGGAAAATTATCATCCAGATGGAGATATTGTAAAAGTAAAATGTATAAAAACAGTTGACTTTAGATCTACTATGTGAAAAATCTACCATGCACTGAAGAAATTTCATGGATCTGGTGAACTATATTTTGGCACATGAAGCTTTCATTGATCACTGGGGTAGGGATTGAAGGTATGCTAGAGTGGAACCTACATGATAGGACTATGAAGAGTGGAACTAAAAGCTCATTTAAGTTAATGACTTTGCCAGTGGGTGGCTTGAGCAGGGGCTAGTTAAAATAAAAACTGATACTCTTGTCTTCATGGGTGATATAGAAGGTTTACAGGGAGAGGGAAGAGGATGATAGGAATGATGCAGTATATTAGTCACAGATTCCTGAAAGCATCATGACCATTGAAAAGATGGAACATTTTAATAACAAACAGGTCATAAGTCAATTAAAGTTACATTGAAAAAGGTAAAATATGCTACATAGTATGATAGTTAAGAAGGCATGATAGAAGACTATTTTAAGAGGAAACAAATCTAAGAAAAGCATTAGGTGATGGGATGAGGGAACAATGTTCAGAGAAGATTTAGAAAAAATGCAACCAACGGATAGATAGTTAGGAGTGGGAGGGATTAGATTAGAGGGTGGGACTTGGTATTGAGATTTAGTGGCATAAAGCAGTTGGCAGGGAATGGACATTACTTGTAGAGACGCCTCCTCTCTCTCATCAAGAGTGGAACCATTCACCTTGAGCCGTTACTTCCACAACATGTATGGTAGCAGCTATTCCAAGCCCCATCTACCATTTTTTGGTCTTTTCCCTCATTAAACTAAGTAGCATATCCGCAATTTGCCTCTTTTCTATATAAATGAATTACCAAGTGTCCTTCAATGTCATCCAGAGCTTCTTTCTGGATGATTTCAATGCAATCTACTGCAGCTGTTGTGTTTCATCATCATCGTTGTTGTCAAACTTCCATCCAGTGAATCTTCCACTTTTTTGATCTGCCTGATCTCGTTTATCATAACATGTGCGCACTTCTGATTCAATAACTTTTTTCCTCCTGTAACCATTTTCTTGGTGCATGGTTGCCTGTTGCCAATAACAATGGCCAGTTCCACATTATTGGATCAAAAAATTTTATTAGGACCACATTATCAATGCTGTGCTTTTATTACTGTAAGCTACTTTGCCTTTTGATGATGTCATCAGAATCACATTTCCAATACATTGCTAAATTGATTTTTTCAATAATGAGTTAACAATTGTCTAAGTTTAAATCATGTGGTCAAGTAAAAAAGGCATCATGTTCTCTACTCAGAAATATTAGTGGAAAATGGAAATTATTTTAACATGTCATCACAAGTGTTCTTTCTGGATGCTGTTTCAGGCCGAAGCAGATGGTTCCAATGAATATAATAATTTTCAGCCAGGCTCACTGAACACTACTTACCAGATAGTCAGGGACCTGAACAACATAGATATGGTTATCCATATTGGAGATATATGCTATGCAAATGGATACATATCACAGTGGGATCAATTTACATCACAAATTGAACCCATTGCTTCTGCAGTGCCTTATATGATTGGAAGGTTAGTCTCATCAGTTCAGTATTTGATATAATACTTTTGAACATCATTGTCTTGTTAGCACGGCAAATAACATTTGAGGATGTTTTCCTTTCAGTGGTAATCATGAGCGTGATTGGCCTGGAACAGGATCCTTCTATGGCAATAAAGATTCGGGTGGAGAATGTGGCGTGCTAGCTGAAACAATGTTTTATGTTCCTGCAGAGAACCGGGCAAAATTTTGGTATGTGCCTTTAAAATGCAGCTTTGCTTAATTTATTTTATCATATAGTTTTTATTAATTTAAAGAAAGCATATATAGGATCTCTAAAAAAATCTTATATTGTGTACTAAAAATACAGGAGTACCTGTTAGATATATATTAATATAATAAAAAAATATGTATGATGCGGCAATTACTAGTGTAAGAACTGTTAGTTGTAATACTAGCGAATTTTTATTACAATATGATTATATCAAGGATATGTTTTTAATCTTTATCTTTTTGCTTTAATTATAGATGAACTTATTAGACATATTTAAGATGATATTCTATAGTGCATGTTATTTATAGATGATATAGTAGTAGATAAAACTAAGGTTGGAGTTAATCGTAAGTTAGGAATATAGTGAAATGCATTAGAATCTAAAGGATTTAGGTTAAGTAGAACAAAAAGTAAAATATATGGAATGCAATTTTAATATAATTAGAAATGAAGATGAATGTAGAATACAAAATAGGAATCATGAAGTTATTAAAAATGATTATTTTCACTTTTTAGGATCGATTATTCAAAAGGAAGGAGAGATTGAGGATGATGTTCATAGAATTAAAGCAGGTTGGATAAAATTAAGAAGTGCAACTAGAATATCATGTGATCGTAGAGTACTCGCCAAGTTGAAAAAGTTTTATAGGACAGCCATAAGACCATTTATTCTTTATGGCACAAAATAATGGGCAATTAGAAAAATATATACATAAGATGAATGTGTCAGAAATGAGAATGTTAAGATCGATGCATGGTAATATAAAAAATAGAATAAGAAATGAAATCACTTATAAAAAGTAGAGACAGCTCCAATCGAGGATAAATTAAGAAAAGGATGATTTAAATTATTTGGACATATGCAATGTATACCTAGAGATGCACCTATATGGAAGAGTAACTTGATAAATATAGAGAAAAAAGAGGTAGAGATAAATCAAAATCATATGAAAGAAAGTGATAAGTAAAGACTTAAAATTTTTGCATCTTACAAAAAAAATATGATTCAAAACAAAACTAAATGGAGAAAAATGATTCATGTAGCTAATCCCAACTAGTTTGGAATTAAGGCTTTGCTGCTGCTGTTGTTGTTGTCGTCCTCCTCCTTGCCAAGATATAGCATTGCTGCTATAGGTTCCATAATTTTAGTTGTTTACTGAAAGGTTTTAAATCCCATGAAATGGGACCATCCTAGTGAGACTATGGTAAGACAGTCCCTTTCAAACACTTGGGATGATAATCCATTCTATGGGATGTCTAGCCAGATTTTGAAACCATGGTTTAATATAGTGTTGAATCGCTTGATTCAATTAGTGAACTCTCATGGATCAAGCAACCAATCATTCAGCCAAGCAACCAATCATACATCGAAAGCTATGAAATAATCAAAGTTTCTTTTTAGTTGCATCAAGAAAAGGCTGCCATGCAAGTGTCATTTTGGCCATTAAGCATCATTATTTTGTATAAATATAATACAGAATTTATAGTTAAATAGTCTATTTGGGTTTGATTTATTAAGCATCGTCTTTGAATGACAATTCTCATAATTTCATTGTGCAAAATCTACGATGGAGAGTGAGTTCTCTTATTTCTTGTTTTTCTTCTTACTTTTGATTTGTTAGCACCTTATAGATCAAAGACATGATATTAACTGATTGTTGATGTGTTGCATTAGTAGTATGGTTATAATAAAAGTTTTAAATCCCATGAGATAGAGGTGTCTTGTTTTCTCCAGGAATGGGAAGCCCCACCATACTGCTCTATCCCAATGGCTGTTATCCAATGGGTACCCTATCTTCCCTTTTTCTTTTCTTTCTTTCTTTCTTTGTTTTTCCTTTCCTTCATTTCTTTCTTTGTTTTTCCTTTCCTTCATTCCTTTCTCTTTTTTTCCTTTTTTTTCCTTCTTTATTTCCTTTTTTTCCTTCTTTGTTCCTTTCCATATCTTATCTTCTTCCTTTCTTTCCTTTTTTTTTTCTCCTTTTTTCTTTTTTCTTTCTTCTTTCTTTCTTTTTTCCTTTCTTCTTTTTTTTCCTTTTTTTTCCTTTTTCTTTCTCCCTTCATTTCTTTCTTTCTTTCTTTCCTTTCCATTCTTTCTTTCCTTTCCATTTCTTCTTTCCTTAGATGGGTTTCAGAGTTTCGCCTCTATCCTAATCGTATTTTTTCACAGGAAAAAGACTTGACAACCGAGATGCCTCATGTCCTAGAGAGACTTAAAAAACCTTAACTATACTGAAGTTGGTGTAACTTTTACCATCGTAATACCCTCTACTTATAATATTGAAGTATATCAAATTCTGCATATCATGATATCCGCTTACATTGTAGCATTTGGTTTCTATAGCCAAATAATCCATCTTAAAATTTCTTGTTATTTTTGTTATCATCAGGTACTCAACAGATTACGGTATGTTTCGCTTCTGTATAGCTGACACCGAGCATGACTGGAGACCGGGGACTGAGCAGTATAAATTCATCGAGCACTGCCTAGCATCAGTTGATAGACAAAAACAGCCATGGCTGATCTTCCTTGCTCATCGGGTTCTTGGTTATTCCTCTGCAGAATTCTATGGTCTGGAAGGATCCTTTGAGGAACCAATGGGAAGAGAAGGCCTTCAAGAGCTTTGGCAGAAGCATAAGGTTGATATTGCCTTCTATGGTCATGTTCACAACTATGAAAGAACATGTCCAATTTACCAGGTAAAAATGTTACCATCAATTCAGCATTCTCTTTTGTACTCTTTTCCTTGCCCATGATAGCATGAATGCAAATCCTTTCTACCAGCATTGAACCTCTTAGAATTACTGTTTCATTCATTTTATTCTTCCAGTGAGAATTTGACGGCTTCATGAATCTCTTCCCCTCCTCTTACCATTTTTCCTAGTTTTTTTTGTTTGTTTGTTTCCTTTATGTACTCAGCAGCATATATTTCACAGACAATATATTGACCTTGATCAAAATTTCTTCCTTTGGTTGCAGAATAATTGCGTGCGCAATGCATCACACCATTACAGTGGTCCCTTTGCAGCAACCACCCATGTAGTTGTTGGAGGTGGTGGTGCCAGCCTTGCCACTTTCTCCCCAGTTCGAACACTATGGAGCTATTTTCAAGACTTTGACTTTGGATTTGTGAAACTCACTGCTTTCAACCATTCTTCACTGTTGTTTGAGTACAAGAGAAGCAGCAATGGAATGGTCTATGACCACTTCACGATCTCACGTGATTATCGTGACATCTTAGTTTGCACCGTTGACAGTTGCTATCGGACTACACTGGCTTCTTGAGTCAGCCTATCAAATGTACTAGTAAATGTATTGCTTAGCAGGGATGGTTTGCTATCTCAATACTGGTGGAATTGCTAATAGATCGATCATATGCTGCCAGTTCTAAATTGTGTTAAATTCTCACGAACATCGTCTCTTTGTCTTGTTAATATAAGTTGCATCTTCTAGTAATTTTCCATCTTAGAGAACAACAGAAATTTCAGGTCCAGTGGGATAGGATCCCCAGCCAGCAGAGACTTTTCCATCAGCGTACGCTAAGCATCTTAGACAGGTTCTGGGGCCAAGGTTCCAATGCAAAATCTTATAACTAGTGCCAGGACAATTTGATACCCTGCATAAAAGTTCATTTAGTTAAAGACAAGAATTAAACTAGCCATGAACTGAAACAAAGATAATAAATCTTTAATTCTAAACTGAATTAGAGGTAAATTTATCTTTGCTACGCTGTGCAAGTATGTCTACCTTTTTGGGTTACTTTAATGGTCCCACTTATTCCGAGTGTATTGCTCATAGTCTCTCAAAGCTCTGCCAGTATTAACAAGTCTTCATCATCAAACGCTGGCTGCCACTTGAACAAGGACTCAAATGCACCAAGTTGCAAAATTATAACCTAAAGAGAGGACCGATTAGCAGATTATCACCATTGGCATTATAAGTTTTATGAAAGGTTAGAATTAGATATGATGGGGCCAATTGACCCCATGGGCTACAATGACTACATCTAGGCTTGGCCCCAGCAAGTCCTAGGCGGGCCAGGTGGTCCAGCAGTTTCTAGGCGGCCCCAGCAAGTCCCAGGAAGCCCAGCAATTTCTAGGTGACCTCAGCAAGTCCCAGGAAGCCCAGCAATTTCTAGGCGGCCCCAGCAAGTCCTAGGTGGCCCAGTAATTTTTAGACGGCCCCAGCAAATTTTAGACGGCCCGACAGTTCTTAGATGCCGTCAGTTCTTAGATGGCCCAATTCTGAGACGACCTCCCCAAGATGGTGGCATCCAACTCCCAAGTCGGGACTTCCTGGGCGGCCTCCCCAAGGTGTCCCCGATTGGTGCCAACCTCGTGGAATGCAAAGAGGGTAGTCTGATCCGGTAATTGATGCAGGACCAATTCATATGCAAATAAATTTTATATAATTAATGATTGCAGTTAATTAATCTCTCGAAGTAATAGCCTAAGAGGGATTTAGGAAAACTCACAGGAACTTCGCACGCAAAACAGTTCCCCAAAAAAGTAAAGAAGAAAGATCGCCGAGGCTAAGAAGTCTCGGTAGGGCTTGCTCTCCCATAATAAAGCTACTAGCAGATTAGATGGGTTGTACCTGGCAGGATGAGGAGATCGAGATATTGAAGGGGTCGCTCTGCCTGATGGATGCGCCCTGGATGACCAAGCTCCGAGCCCGTGGATCTGCGGCTAAGTATCCGCTGACCTGGATGGCGATCACCTTGAATCTTGGATTTGTGGTTAATGAGGGACCTGCAAGAACACCATCCAAGGGTTAAAGAACAAGAGAGAAAAATCAGATTAGAGGCAAAGAGGCAAGGAAGAAGTAGAGAAGGAGGGGTGGCTAAGAGGCTCTTGGGCATCCACTAAAGGAAAACAAGGGCAGTGGCCAAGGCTTCTCTTGGAGACTGGGATGTTGGCATGCATAGGAGAATGGAATCAAGAGCACCAAAGAACCAAATAACAAAACTCACAATAACTTAAAACTGGATTGATTGATTAATAATTCAAATATTCATAATTCATACAAGAGGGTCTCTTTTATAGAGCAAGAGACTTAGGGCCTAAGTAAATACAGATATGGAAAGAAAAGGGGCACTCACTTTCTTTCTAAAGTGTGGATTAGATTATATGGAAAAAAAACTTCATGCCATACAAATCTCTTTCAAAAATGGTAATTTATGGACAATAAAGGGCATATCTTTGCTGCTTCTTTGGGCTGGAATTCTTCCAAATAGGGTTGCATGATTTGGGGGATTGAGGCTTATTTTATTGACCTGCTTGCTCTGCTAGGTGGCATGTGGAATGCTTGTGCTGGAGGATGGCAGGTGTGTGGTTGGCATGTGACTCTTATGTAGGTGTGGTGCAAACTTGAATTTAGCAGCTGCTCTGTTTGACTGTGATGGCCTTGTCTTCTGCTTCAATACTGGTGTCTCCTCTTGTAAGCTGAATAAACTTAATACAATACCAATTGGACTAGACACATATAAACCAACTAGACTGGACAGGACTCAAATTGACCCAAGCTCATAATGAGCTGACTCAATATGATCCAAACCCTAATAACGAGTACCAACTCAAAAGACATGACTCAAATGCCCAAACAAAAATAAAATTGGATCCAAATTAAAATAAATAAAATAAACCTAGTTTTCAACTGAATCAAACCCTACAAACCTAATCAGACATCCACAGAGGGTTAAGAATCCTTTGCCTGATCCTGGTGCCCGCACCAGTAATGTGAAGGAAGAAGGGGCCCACTCGTACAAAGAGCAAGCACCAGGATCAGAGCCAGCCACTAGAGTGTACGTCAAATGGGAATCAGTGACGTGGAGAGCTCTTGTCCATCGTCAGCCCCCTTGGATCCCTAAGGTAGTGTTTGAAATAGGGGATAAGAGGGGATATCCCCTCTTATTCCCAAAAGCCATAACTATAAGGGATAGCTGGAAATAAAGTTAACCAAAGGGATAATCCATGGTTAACCATGGTTAACCATGGGATATCCCCTCAATTTATTCCCTAGAAAATGTAGGAATAGCTGGTTATCCCTCCAAATAAGAGTAAAAAAAGGTTATCCTATGGATTTACTTTTTTGCATTTGATATGATCAATAGGATAGTCAAGAGATATCCCTAGGGATAGTCAGGGGATAAACTCTATCCCGTACACTTATCCATGGACAATATTTTTCCTATCAAACACTACCTAAAAGTAATCCATGGTTTATCCTCCTCATTGGCTTTCTAAGGATTTCTTAAGGGCAAAGCCACTCCCCACCTCCTGGCCTCCAAGCTCCCGTACATGGCCTTGCTCACCACCGCAATTGGGAGGGTGCCGGCCATCGGCAAGATCTAGCCTACCCGGCTGGCCGAGGAACAGAGGGGTGGATCAAGGATGTCAGCTACATTAACACCTGCACAAAGGCTCCCAGCTCAAGCTCTGGACCATGTTCGGGAACCCCGATTCCTTCTCAAGACATCCAGGCGAAGGTCCCCGAGTCGGAGCGGAGCTTCTCAAGACATCCAGGCGAAGTCTCCCGAGTCGGAGCGGAAGCTCCCAACTCCATGGCTGCTCCCAAACAGCCCAGCCTTCGCCCCAGGCATCCCCGGCTCCAGCTGTTAGAGTTAATTTAAATATATTGATCCTATCAGATATGCAGAAATACAGTATCAATATATTTATCACGATAATTAAGCAAGTTAAGATCGATAAATACTCCAGCCATTATTATTAATTTTCTCCCGATGAGGGTAAGGATTTTGATCTTCCTCTCGATGGATCTTGATCTTCCTCCTCTTTATGGATCTTGATCTTCCTCTCTCGGTGGATCTTGATCTTCCTCCTCTCTATGGATCTTGATTGAGCGCTTCCAATCAATGAGCCATCGCACTCTGATGGTGTATGCCCTCAGGATGTGCTCTTGATCAGGGACTCCAATGCCTCCGCTTTTTTGGTTTTTCTTTCGATAACCTTGTTCGAAAGCCTTAGGAAGGGTCCCTATTTATACTCAAATCCCTTCACCGCATGCTCCCATCAAGCGTTTAACATTAAGGGGGGTTATCACTTTTAATTAGGAGAAACGTAGTAATAAAATAGGACCATTATTAAGACGGGTTATTACATTCTCCCACTTGGTCCGTATATTTTATCAACACTGAACAAGAAACTAAATACATGAATCATAGCGATAGGTCCTCTATAATTGAGTATTATCTTCTATGTATTACAATGCATTCAATTTCTTTACCACTATTCCAAATGTGACAACATAACATAATGAATAAACCATATGTTTATTCAGAGTCCAAAAGAAAAGTTTGTCATTTCTCAAAAGTCATATAACGTGTACACCTGAATGAGAAATAAACAAACGATTGAAATAAGAGTTTCTTTGTACAAATTGTTATCAATACAATTATATCATGGAACCAACTCCCATTCTTATCACATGATCCTTAAACTTCTTAATTGGCATGCCTTTAGTCAAAGGATCAGCTATCATCAATTCAGTGCTAACGTGTTCTATGACCACTTTATTCTCTTTAACACGTTCTCTTATGGCTAAATACTTAATGTCGATATGTTTACTTCGACTACCACTCTTATGGTTTTTAGCCAAAAATACAGCAGCTGAATTGTCACAGTACAGTTTAATTGGCCTAGTAATGGAGTCAACAATTCTAAGCCCTGAGATGAAACTCTTCAACCATACACCTTGCGATGTAGCCTCAAAACAAGCAACGAACTCCGCTTCCATAGTAGAGGTAGCAGTCAAGGTCTGCTTTGCACTCCTCCATGATATGGCTCCACCAGCTAACATAAATATAAATCCTGATGTTGATTTCCGAGAATCAACGCAGCCAGCAAAGTCCGAATCTGAGTAGCCCTCTATCTCCAAATGATCAGTTTGTCTATACATGAGCATGTAGTCCTTGGTCCCTTGAAGATACCTCATGACCTTTTTAGCAGCTCTCCAGTGGTCTAAACCTGGATTACTCTGATATCTTCCCAACATTCCTACTGCAAATGCAATGTCAGGTCTTGTGCAAACCTGAGCATACATTAGGCTTCCAACAGCTGAAGCATATGGAATGTTGTGCATCTGTTCCCGTTCAAGTTCATTTTTAGGGCACTGGTTCAAAGCGAACTTGTCACCCTTCACTATAGGTGCAACACTTGGTGAACAATTTTTCATCCGAAATCTCTCCAAGACTTTATTGATATAAGTTTCTTGAGACAATCCCAAAATGCCTCGAGATCTTTCTCTATGGATCTTAATGCCAATGACATAAGATGCCTCACTCATATCTTTCATATCAAAATTTTTGGAGAGAAATTGTTTCACCTCATGTAGCAACCCTTTATCATTGGTTGCAAGTAGAATGTCATCCACATATAGGACCAAGAAACAAATTTTGCTCCCACTAACCTTCTGGTATATACATTGATCCATGATGTTCTCTTCAAAACCAAAGGAAGAGATCACATCATGAAATTTTAAATACCACTGACGTGAGGCTTGTTTCAATCCATATATGGATTTCTTAAGTTGCAAACCAAATGCTCACCATCACTAGAGGAAAATCCTTCAGGCTGTTTCATGTAAACCTCTTCCTCTAGATCTCCATTAAGGAATGCGGTCTTCACATCCATTTGATGTAACTCAAAATCAAAATGAGCTACCAATGCCATAATTATTCGGAGAGAGTCTTTCTTGGATACAGGAGAAAATGTCTCCGTGTAGTCGATTCCTTCCCTCTGAGTGAATCCTTGGCAACGAGTCTTGCTTTATATCTCTCAATGTTGCCTTGTGAGTCTTTCTTTATTTTGAAGATCCATCTACATCCAATGGCTTTTACACCATCAGGCAACTCAACAAGATCCCAGACTCGATTAGATGCCATAGATTCCATCTCGTCCTTCATGGCATTGAACCACAAGTTTGATTCCTTAGAACTCATGGCTTGTGAAAACGTTTCAGGATCATTTTCGGCTCCAATGTTATAGTCAGATTCATGTAGATACACAACATAATCACTAGGAATTGCTGATTTCTTTATTCTAGTTGATCTTCTTAATGTTGTGTCAATGACCTCTTGAGGAGTATCTTGCACAACTGATTGTTGATGAACAACACGATCTTCTAGATTACCATCAGCTTGTGAAATCTCAATGACTGGTTGTTGGGCACTTAATTGAGTTTGAGGAGTGCTATAAATAACAACCAATCCCTCACTTGAAGTGGAAGCTGGAATAACTGAATGATCTTTCTCAGAAGAAGCCAAATACTGAGATTGATCACTCCCACTGATCAAGTCATTCTCAAGAAATTTTGCATTTCTTGATTCCACAATCCTAGTGCTGTGAGATGGACAATAAAATCTATAACCCTTGGACTTCTCAGCATATCCAATAAAGTATCCACTAATAGTCCTTGGGTCTAGTTTCTTTTCTTGTGGATTATAGACTCTTACTTCAGATGGGCATCCCCAAACACGTATATGTTGCAGACTTGGTTTCCAACCTTTAAATAACTCAAATGGCGTTTTGGAAACAGCCTTGGTTGGAACCCGATTCAATATATACGCAGCAGTTTTAAGAGCTTCAGTCCACAAGGATTTAGGTAAGTTAGAGCTGACAATCATGCTCCTTACCATGTCCAATAATGTCGGTTTCTCCTTTCAGCTACACCGTTTTGGTCAGGAGACCCTGGCATGGTGTATTGTGCAACAATTCCATTTTCTTCAAGAAACCGAGCAAACGGACCAGGTGCTTGTCCATTCTCAGTGTATCTACCATAATATTCTCCACCTCTATCTGACCTCACGATTTTAATTTGCTTGCCGCATTGTTTCTCTACTTCTGCCTTAAATACCTTAAAGGCATCTAATGCTTCGTTCTTATTATGAAGTAGGTAGAGATACATATATCGTGAATAGTCATCAATAAATGAGATGAAGTATCTCTGACCATACGAATCCATATCTGGGCTACAGATATCCGTATGTATGATCTCCAGTATTTCGAACTTCTCTTGGCATCTTTCTTGGACTTGTTGGTTTGCTTTCCCTTTATGCAGTCCACACAAGTGTCAAAATCAGTAAAATCAAGAGTATCAAGTACTCCATCTTTTACTAATCTTTTAATTCTCTCAATGGAGATATGACCTAATCTCCGATGCCACAAAATAGAGGAATTCTCATTTATAACACATCTTTTCATACCAGTTTGGGCGTGCATCACATTATAGTGGTATTATTTTTTCAAATTAATTTGGAAAAGATTGTCTGACAATGTACCATTCCCAATAAGCTTAGATTTATAAAATAAATCAACAGAGCTTTTATTAAAATTAAAGGAGTATCCTGCTGGTACAAGCCTTGACACTGAAATCAAATTTCTAGAGAAACTTGGAATATAAAATGTCTTTTCCAAATCCAAAACAAAACCAGAATGTAAAATAAGTCTGCACGTTCCAATTGCTTCCACATGTGAACCCATCTTGTTTCCTGAATAGATGCTTTGTTCACTTCCCAATGGTTTCCTTTGATTTAGAAAACCCTGCAAGGTATTTGAAACATGGATTGTAGAACCAGAATCAATCCACCATGTGTTATGACATATAACCAAATTGGATTCATGACATACGAATGAGGTTAGAGTACCTTTCTTGTCAAGCCAAGCTTTGAATTTGAGACAATCTTTCTTTATATGCCCTTTCTTCTTGCAAAAGAAGCACTTGGACTCCTTCTTGTCTTCTGTATGGATGGATACTTTACCCTTTCCTTTGTGTTTGGCTTTGGGAGCTTTAGTCTTTCTCTAAGTGACTAAATGTGCACTTTCTCCCATTTCTAAAATCAGCCTCCCTTCCTCTTGAACACACATGGTTAGAAGTTCATTAATTGACCATTTGTCCTTATATGTGTTGTAAGATATTTTGAAGGGACTATACTGCTGTGGGAGTGAGCTTAAAATAAAGTGCACCAAGAAAAATTCTGACATCTCAACCTCTAGGGATTTCAACTGAGCTGCAATGTCCCTCATCTTCATGATGTGCTCACGCACACCTCCAACAGTAGTGAGCTTCATTGATGACAATTTTGTCATTAGGGTGCTAGCCAGTGCCTTATCTGAAGACTCAAATTATGCATCAATAGCCTTCAGAAGTTCCTTGACATTTTTGCACTCAGGAATTGAACCACGTATACTAGCAGAAATCTTAGTACGTATGAACATCATACTGAGGCGATTGGACCGCTCTCATCGTTTATACGCAGCAATCTCAGCCTGAGTGCTAGTAGATGTAACTGAATATGGTTCATCCTTCCTGATAGCATAGTCAATATCCATGCACCCTAATTGAAGAAGAATTCTCTCCTTCCATAATTTATAATTATCACCACTTAAGTCGGGAACGTCACATTTCATATCAGAAATATTAACAGGCAAAATAGCTGCATAAAAATAAAATCATGTTCATGTAATTGAATTTGAGGCATATAACTTGATGTCATATTTTACCAATGTAAACATGCAATAACATGAATCAATAACATATAATAACTACATATGGGCTAAGTTATTATACTCGAATAGACTCATTAACTTAATGATGTGACTAACAAATTATATTCCTTTCTTAATTCCTATGGGTAATTAAGAAAATAATTTATTATCGCATCCTAATTAATTATATTAGTGCAATAAAAATTTCTGTGGGATAAGATTGATTACATTAATATAATTAGTCACAATTAATATCATCTAACCTTATGTGACCTTTACAACTCAATATATAATTTTGATTAATCAAAGATGTTGTGGCTACTCCTTAATTAATCAAAATCATATTGATCACATGATATTTGAATTCTATTATATGCATATAGATTAACCAATTTAGCATGATTATTAGGTAGTGATCTTAATCAACGTAACATTTCTAAATCAAAATCTGAGTTAATCAAATTGGCCAGGCCAGTGAAAGAGAAGTGGGAGTCCCCTTGTTGCTTTCCTTAGGTCAATCAACGGAACCAATTAAGTAACCACAATCTCTTTACTTTTCTAAACATCAATTGACCAATCAGACCTTGAAAGGATTTGCACTGTGATTTTCATATTACCACCAAATTCATGTATAGAATAAATCTAGTATGCAAAACAGGAGACAACATTTCAATTATCTATTTAATGAATTTTGAAATTATCATCTTAAGAAAATTTTTTGTTAATTAAAACACGTCCGGCCATAGCTCATTATTTCCTTGGGCCAGTCTATGCAAAACACCGTAGGCATAGAGACTCAGGAGGCATATTTTAATATAAAAATTTAAACTTAAGAAACAAATGATAAAATAAATCATGTCACATGATTTAATAAAACATTAAATAGATAATAAATGTATTTAAAATTTAACCAATCCAGATTTTAAATTCCGTGAGAAAACGGAAAGACCCAAAATCGAAAACCGAAACAGGCCACGTTTTCTCGTTATGGAAGCCATGATTCCGCTGCGTTTCCTTTCTTTAATGCCAGAATTAATGCAAAAAAGAAATCCAAGAAATCCGTAACGCGACAAAAACGAAAATGCACGGAATTCTTTTCTTTACCGAACATCTTTAATAGCAAAAAATCAAAATCTAGATCAGTTTGATGGTTTCTGCTCAATTCCGTGAACAAAAATCAGAACTGAGCAAAAATCAGAACCTGAAATCCGAAAAAACTGAAAACGAAAAACACGCGCATAAATTGCTTGAAAAGAGGAACCTTGATGAAAACACTCACAAAATAAGATAAAGGTTTAAATGCTCTGATACCAAATGTTAGAGTTAATTTAAATATATTGATCTTATCAGATATGCAGAAATACGGTATCAATATATTTATCATGATAATTAAGCAAGTTAAGATCGATAAATACCTCCAGCCATTATTATTAATTTTCTTTCCGATGAGGGTAAGGATTTTGATCTTCCTCTCGATGGATCTTGATCTTCCTCCTCTTTATGGATCTTGATCTTCCTCTCTTGGTGGATCTTGATCTTCCTCCTCTCTATGGATCTTGATTGAGCGCTTCCAATCAATGAGCCATCGCACTCTGATGGTATATGCTCTTAGGATGTGCTCTTGATCAGGGACCCAATGCCTCCTCTTGTTTTGGTTTTTCTTTCGATAACATTGTATCGAAAGCCTTAGGAAGGGATCCCTATTTAAAGAGATACTCAAATCCCTTCCATTCCACCTGCTTCCATCAAGCAGGCGTTTAACATTTAAGGGGCCGTTATCACTTATTAATTAGTGGAAACGATCGTAATAAAATAGGACCATCTATTGCGACGGGTTATTACATTAGCTCCAGATGGTTCTAGCCGAACCCGATTCTAACATCCCCGGCTTTGGCCCTGAACATTCTCGGCGGTCCCAGTCCTTTCCGATCTCCCTCGGCACCGTCCCGATGGCACGGGATGGTAACCAGCTCCCAAACGACTCCCGACAACCCAGATCCAAGCTTCCGAGTTTGTCCCGATGTCGGCCTGGCTCCGTCCCGAGCTCCTCGGCTCCATCCCATCCTAGCACCGGGTGCCGGACTCTATCCAACCGCCCCGTACAAGGGAACTTGCTCCCGACTATCGTCGACTTCGGGTCTTCTCCTGCCTTCCTGGTTTCGTCCCGACTTCATGGAACCCGGACCGGACTCCACATCATCGGTCGTGGCTGTCGGCTCCAGCTCCGAATCCAGGTGGCCGATACCCATCTATTCCCAGCCTTCGGCTTCATCCCGGATTCATCCCAACTACTGGCCGTCCTGACCTTCCGTTGCCTAAACCGCGATTGGAATAAGGCTTACGTGCATAAGGTTTACATGCACGTAATGAGAGTCCAAAATATACATACAAAATAAGGAGAAAGAGGGGAAGAGAAGTCCATCTCAGCAAGCCCTGGACTCCCAGCTCTTCCTCGGTCACCTCCTGAGTCATAGCTTCAGTTCTCGACTCTGTGGAGTACCGATAGCAGCCAGCACCACTCTCCTTCGATGTTCTCTAGCCTTCAGCTCTCTCGGCACTTCTTCGGACCCGGTCCAAGGCGGCTTCAACGCTAGCTGCAATATCGGTCTTTACATCAACTCCAAAATTGGTCTGAGCGACCATGTGGCCCAATCACCATCATAGGCTCACACACTCGGCATGAACCAAGCTCACTAATCAGCTGGCCTGCGTGTCTGACAAGACCAGGCCATCCAGCAGGAACATGGCCCGTGGCTCTGACATGCCAAAAAATAAGAAAGCAAGCTCCACTAGTGCTGTCCTTGCCATAAATGGCCCATAAATGCTCTGGCGGTGTTGCACCTTAAATCTTACAAATTCCAAGCAAGCCTCATAGACTCTAAGCATCTATAAAATGGATAAGAGGGACCCCGACCAGGTAACTCAACACATGACCCCTAAACGCTCATTCTGGCTCACAAAGAGCTCTTCTCTAAGCCTCTCTCTCTCTTTTGAGTTTTTTTAAACTCACAGCTATTTTCCAGAGCAGTGACTTAAGCGTCGGAGGGTCTCCACTAGAATCTTTGGTCTTCAAGACTTTTTGCAGGCTCCCGACCGTGAGAAGCTCGCCGAAAGATCCCGGGCTCATTGAAGAAGGCGACTGGATGCTCGCGGATGTTCGAGGATGGTGATCTGACATCAACAAGATACACATGAACTTATCTCGGTAGTTTTCATCTTTTATGAGCAAAACATTATTGTAACATGCAAACCATTTGTAGTACTCCTTGGCTTTTAATTGAAACTATTATCATGAGTTATAGCATCTATTTCGACAATTAGTCCATCAAACATACATTCCTTTCTCAATCAAGCAGCACATGTTGCATTATCCAAGGCCATAGACGGTCACACCGAACTATAAATTATATACTAAAATCAAAGCCATCAAAGCTTGAACCCAGCAACCACCCGAAGCCCTGCCACGTTGCACTCGTTCCAATTTAATGCTCTAAATAAACATCGGTGTTGAAAAATCCCTCGTTGGTGATGGTGATGTTCCCCAGTTCCCTAATTCCATTTTATTTCTTTAAATGTGTTGCTGCGGAAATTCATTCTCCGATTTGGGTACGCTTCTGACTTTTGATTCGGACGCCGATCCCGCTGCTTCGAGGTGGAACCTGCAAGACAGTCCGCACGCAGAGGGTGCTGTGGGGGTTGCCCTCTATGGAGGACCCTTCGACGCCCAAGTCAGTAGAAATTCACAGTAAGCAGATGTATGGAGAAGACTCTCACAGAGGAGTTTCCCTTTTTTGGCCAGAGCTTCGAGCTCGGGGGGGACCTTCAATGGAGAATGAGAGCCAGTGTAAGAACTATGTAAAAAATGGGCGTAGAATGGCCATACCTGATAGGCTTGAGGGTGGTGGTATTTATAGGCGATCACCTGATTCCTTGGACGTGCTCTAGATGAGGTCTAAAAACTGTTAGGATTCGAATCAAGTTTGTTATGAGGCTGCGGGATCCGTATCTTGTCAGTTAGAGGATCGACGGCTGAGAGAGCTAGTTGATGCCATGAGGTTTAATGATTACATGGACCTAGGCCACTCTTGCGGGTCCTAGGCCACGTCTGGCATGATTCGCCGCCTGAAATCTTTTTCAGTTATAGTTAATTCGAATTCTTACGCGCCAGATTCCACAGAGGTATTTTGAATGCTGTGGTTTGGTCATCATGGCTCCGCAGAGGTAGGTGCCGAGGCACAAGGGGCCAACGTGGCAGCCATAAATACCTTAATGCATAGAAGAAAATAAGGAATTAAATGCCTTAAAGTAGATGGATGCACGCTTCACCAAGGCTAAAGCTGGCCGAGGTATGAAGCTAGCCGAGGTATGAAGCTGACCGAGGTATGTTGGCTGAGGTTGAAGCTGTCTGAGGCTTTTCGCCTAGAAAAATTGTCTGAAAATTGCTATATTGAGAGGAGGCCATCTAAAAATTATTGTCTTTATTGCCCATGGAGTCAACTAGCCCCATCAAATGTAATAACAATTTTGCCCCTCATCACATGCCCCCCACTCCCTATTCCGAAGTGTAATTTCGAATGCAGGGAGTAGAATTCTGGAGCAATCTTATTTGGGGGACATGTCATTTGATCCTCTGTGGAGGAAGTGTTTATCTCTATGTAGGTTAGAGAAAGGCCTGGGCGGCCCTCTTGCTGAAGTAGAATAAGGCGCTTTAATTGCGCTAGAGTGTCCGAGAAATTATCCAGCTGGGATGAAGCTTTAGTGTTGTATCACTCGGATTGGCCGAGGCTTTGGAAATATATCACTCGGTCTTTGGCTGAGGCCTTAGAAATATATCAAGGCTCAGAGATTGGGATGTTCTCTGAGTGTCTTGAGTGTGTTAAGTGTGTCTTACCTTGCCCAAGATCCCTCTTACCCTTTTAAGGACCCTTGGTTTTCATCTGGGGATCAGCCACGTGGGATTCCATGGAGAAAAATGTCTGCTAAAATCATGGTGATTATGTGAGTTCAGAGACGGTTGATGGTCCTAGTCCATCGGGCGCGTGGGTCAGGTGGTTGATAGGCCTGGCCCCATCGGGCGCATGGGTTAGGCGGTTGGTGGGCCTGGTCCCATCGGATGTGTGGGTCAGGTGATTGGTGAGCCTGGTCTCATCAGACGCATGGGTCAAGCGGTTGGTGGGCTTGGCTCACACCGGAGGCCACGTGGACATTGCGGCTAGCTCGAGAGTCGATGCGGGGGCCGCTGAAGAGCAGGGCTGCTTTGGAGAGGAAGGGCCGCCGAGGCCGCCTTGGAAAAGCGAGGGCCGCTGAAGAGTGGGGCAGCTTTGGAAAGGAGGGGCCGCCAAGGCTGCCTTGGAGAAGCGGGGGCTACTAAAGAGCGGGGCCATCGAGGCCGCCTTGAAGAAGCGGAGGCCACTGAAGAGCGGGGCCGCTTTGGAGAGGAGGGGCCGTCGAAGCTTCCTTAGAGAAGCAAGGACCGCTGAAGAGCAGAGCCGCTTTGAAGAAGAGGGGCCACCGAAGCCGCCTTGAAGAAGCGGGGGCCATTGAAAAGCGGAGCCGCTTTGGAGAGGAGGGGCCTCCGAGGCCACCTCGGAGAAGCGAGGGCCGCTGAAAAGTAGAGCCACTTTGGAGAGGAGGGGCCATTGGGGCTGCCTTGGAGAAGTGGGGGCCATCTTGATTTTTGTCATCGGTTAGCCCTACCGTTAGCACTTACGTGGCACCACTGGCCACATCAGATGTCCCCCTGCTCCTGAGCTTAAGTGGCCACGTGTCTGCTGACCCTTGAGCGAAAGGAGTGCACAAATTTATCATGATTGCTGGTTTCGCGTGCTATTAATCGTCGAAGGTGGGGCACACCTTCCCGAGGTGATGTCACTTCGAAGTCCTTCCGTATTTAAGGAGAAGAAGCATAGAAAGTGAAGCCGATATCGGGCGCATCGAGGGAATGTCTCTCGAGGGATGGAAAAGTCGAGTGCCATCATTAAGCCACCACTCCCTATGTCCTATCATTGGCCGTGGATCCCGCTCCCTGTGTGGAACCGAGGCGCCATATCTTGGGTGAAGGGGGAGCTATCGATAGCTGGATATGGTCTTCAATCGCGGACGGCCGCGTGGCACTGCCTCGAACGGGACGATTCAAAAATCATGTATAAAATTGCCTCACTCGCCCGAGCGCACCCTTTACCCTTTCATCACTCTCCCTGTCGTCTTCTTCCACAGAGCCTTGAACCTTCAGAGCCCCGAACCTTTTGTTCTTCCTTTGCAACACCAGGTCAGTCTCCTTTTGCCATCTTCCTCCTTTGTTTTCTCCTTTAGTCCATGGACCATCGTGCCATTAGGGAGGGCAAGAGGCCCGTTGTAAGTCTCCCTCCATGCTCGGAAGAGGAGGATGAAGTCCCTCTAGTCCACCGTCGCCATCGGCCGATCGGCGGTGTCACCATCCGTGACCGTCCGACGATGGCTGTCCAGCCCCCACCTCGAGTGTCTGCACCCAGGGTGCCTTCGCTCAAGGTGGCTCCGTCTAGGGTAGCTCCACCACCGTTCCTAGTCCATCCGACCCCCTCTCCGGCTACCGTTTCTGATTCGGCAGGGCTGAAGGGAACGGTCTCCACCATGACTCCTGAGGAGGTAGAAGACCTCAAGGTTAGGTATAGGGTTTTCAGTTTCATCCGTCTGTCTGCTCCTGGACCCGAGGACAAGGTGAACTCGGACTAGCCCAGCCGGGTAGCCCTGTACGAGGAGTTCTTCAAGAGTAGACTCTGCCTTTCCTTCCATCCATTCGTCCTTAACTTGCTAGACAGGTATGGGCTTGTCCCGGCATAGTTGACTCCAAACTCGGTTCAGATCATCTGTGCCTTTGTCGTTCTTTGTTTCTTCCATGGCTCGAAAGCCAGAATTTCATTGTTCCAGGCCTTTTACAAACTCCGCCACCATAGCGAAGATGGGTGGTGGATCTTTACGTCTAGGCCTGGTAGGACACTACCGCTTAGCCTTCCCTCCAAGGTCAAGGGATGAAAATCCCATTTTTTGTTTGCCCATATAGAGGGGGTGAGGATGAGTTGGGGGAGTCTTGACGTCAGCCCCAACAAAAACTCCACTGTGGATGAGAGGGACAAAGAGCTCTTTGACCACTTGACATCCTCTGAGACTCCACCCTGCAAGGAGTTGTTGACTGAGGCCAACCTTTATGAGGCCGATTTGGCCCTGGCAGTTGGTGAGCGTAAGATCTTGCTCTTCTCATCCTTTCTGTTTGATTTTTCTTGTCTGACTGTCAATTTTTGTGCAGCAATGAAGTTGCCCGCCAAGCGACTGAAGGCGGCAGCACGGAAGAGGAGAGAGGAGGCCGGTGAGGTAGTGAGGCCGGCTAAGAAAGTTCGGCGGAAGGCTCAGGGTGAGTCGGCTCAGGCCCCCGCAGCTCCTGTGGAGGCGGCTCCCGCGAAGGAGCTAGTGGAGAGCATCCTGGCCAAGGTGCCAATGGAGGGGGATGTCCCTGTTATGGCTGAGGCAGGACCAAAGAAGTGGGGCCAATCGGCCCAGGCGGAAGAGGCTGTGGACGGGCCTCCGACTTTTGCCGAGCCGGCGGAGGTCATCAACCTGAAGGCCGAAGACGAGCCTCCGATCCCCACCAAGCCAGCAAGGATGGCTGACTTGGGGGCCAAGGGTGGACACCCGGCTGCCCCCGAGCCGAAGGCAGAGGCAGCAGCTCTGAAAGTCAGAGATGAAGAGGAGCCAGCCAGCGACGGTGAGGCGGAGCTGACACTCCCATGCTCGCCGCCCAGGATCCCCGATAGGAGCCACGACGGCCGCCGATGTTCTTGACGATGGACAGTGGGCGTCTGGTGGAGCGCCTGCTGGAGAGGATCCACTTGTTGCGCTTTCACGAATAGCTTAACCGTGAGCATGTCGCTAGGATCATCGATGCGACGTACGTGTTGGTGCTCCAGGTAGCCTCCTTTCGCCTCATTCTTCTTTTTGTCAGTTTAATCCGAACCTTGATTAACTCCCTAATTTTTGCAGATGGCCAATGAAGTCCTTACCCTTTGGAAGGCCTTGGTTTGGACCGGTGATGCCGTTGAGCGATCCCAGACATGGTTGGCCAAGTATCGAGGTCAGTGCAATGAGTTGGCCGAGAGGCTGGTGAAAGCCAAAGCTTGGGAAACTGAGGTGGCCGACAAGTTGCTCGCGGCCGAGGCCGACTGCAACGAGTGGAAGGCCCGATTCAGAGAGGCCGAGGGGAAGGTGGTGGCCAAGCTTAACTGCACCTTGGCGGCTGAGGCCAAGTTGGCGGTATACATGACGAGGCTGGAATCAACCGAAGGCAAGGTCGATGAGCTGACCCAGAGGCTCAGGGTCACCGAGGACCAGACCAAGACGGTGGAAGCCAATGCCATGCTGCTGAGGAGAGGGCTGCCCTGGTAGAATTGGACACTCATGAGGCCAATGGAAGGAAGGCCGACGCCGAGGCTCGAGCCCAGAACACCGAGGCCCGAGTCGAGGATGCTGAGAACCAGGCCTGGGAAGCCAAGATCCAAGCTTAGAACGCCGTCGAGCAATTCAAAAGCTCCTCGGTGTTCGAGAAGGAGGTGACGGCAACCAGCCTCGATGCCTATGTCGAAGGCTTCAAGCACTACAAGAGGAAGGTTGCCTAGGTCTTTGGGATCGGCGACCTCGACGTCATCCGACCAGGAGACCCAGACGATGAGGAGTCGGATGAGGATGATGCCGACAGTGAGTCGGGGCTCGCCGAGCCATAGATCTCTTAGGCCTTCTCCTATATTTTTCTTGTTCTTTCTTTCTTTTTGCTTGTAACTGACCTCGAGTCGATCTTTTGTAATCCCTTTGAACATTAATGAAAAAGGAGAATCTTTTGCCCAAGTGTTTTACTATTACTTCAGCTTTTGTAGTAACCTTGTTCCCTAATAATGGTATACCATCATTGGTCTTTAGGCTTGGCAGCAAGTGGTCGTGTTCTCTCGATGATCCGATTGGGATTTGTACGAACTCGCTGCATCGGTCGAGCTCTTAGTCCCTTAGGAGCTTGTCGGGGTGACTACAGGGTGTCGGTGTCGGCCGAAGAATGCTTAGGCAGGCTTGGGAGTCCTCTAGAACTGTCTCGGGGTTTCGTGTGCCTGCTCAAGGGGCGACTCGAATGGGAATGGAGCTGTCAAGGTCTTGAACCACCTCGGGAGCGCCTCCATGCCGGACCGAGTGTTATCCCATTAGCCGTGTATCCGCCGAGCTCCTTTAGAATTGCCTTGGGGGTTTGTGTGCCAATCTGAGGAGCGACTCGAATGGGAATGGAGCTGTCAGGGTCTTGAATCGCCTTAGGGGTGCCTCCATGCCGAACCGAGTGGTATCCCATTAGCCGCATATCCATCGAGCTCCTTTAGAACTGCCTCAGGAGTTTGTGTGCCGATCCAAGGGGCGACTCGAATAAGAACGGAGCTATCAGAACCTTGAACCGCATTGGAGGTGTCTTCACGCCGGACCAAGTAGTGTTCCATTAGCCGCATATCCATCGACCTCCTTTAGAACCGCCATAGGGGTTTGTGTGCCGACCTAAGGGGCGACTCGAACAGGAACAAAGCTATTTGGGTCTTGAATCATCTTGGGAGCATCTCCACGCCGGATCGAGTGGTGTTCCATTAGTCGTGTATCCATCGAGCTCCTTTAGAACTGCCGTAGGAGTTTGTGTGCTGACCCGAGGGGTGACTCTAATGGAATGGAGCTGTCAGGGTCTTGAACTGCCTCGGGGGTGCCTCCGCGCTGGACCAAGTGGTGTTCCATTAGCCGCGTATCAGCCGAGCTCCTTTAGAACTGTCTTGGAGGTTTGTGTGCCGACCTAAGGGGCAATTGGAACGGGAAAGGAGCTGTCAGGGTTTTGAACCACCTCAGAGGTGCCTCCGCGCCGGACCGAGTGGTATCCCATTAGTCGCGTATCCACCGAGCTCCTTTAGAACTGCCTCGAGGGTTTGTGTGTCGATCCGAGGGGCGACTCGAATGGAAACGAAGCTAACCATCTCGGGGGCATCTCCATGCCGGACCGAGTGGTGTCCCATTAGTCACTTATTCGTAGAGCTCCTTTAGATCCGCCTCGAGGGTTTGTGTGCCAACCCAAGAGTGGTATCCCATTAGCCACGTATTTACCGAGCTCCTTTACAACCGTCTTGGGGGTTTGTGTACTGACAAGAGGGGTGACTCGAACGAGAACAGTGCTGTTAGGGTCTTGAACTGCCTCGAAGGCGTCTCAACGCTAGGCCGAGTGGTGTCCTATTAGCCGCGTATCCGTCGAGCTCCTTGAGAACCACCTTGAGGGTTTGTGTGCCGACCCGAGAGACAACTCGAACGGGAATGGAGCTGTCAGGGTTTTGAACCACCTCGGGAGCATCTCCATATCGGACCGAGTGGTGTCCCATTAGCCGCGTATCCATCGAGCTCTTTTAGAACTGCCTTGGGGGTTTGTGTGCCGATCCGAGGGGTGACTCGAATGGGAACAGAGCTGTCAAGGTCTTGAACCGCCTCAGGAGCGTCTCCACGCCGAACCAAGTGGTCTCCCATTAGTTGTGTATCCGCCAAGCTCCTTTAGAACCATCTCAGGGGTTTGTGTGCTAACTCGAGGGGCAACTCGAATGGGAACGAAACTGTCAGGATCTTAAACCGCCCCGGGGGCATCTCCACGCCGGACTAAGTGCTATCCCATTAGCGGCATATCCGTCGAGCGCCTTTAGAATCGCCTCGGAGGTTTGTGTACTGACCCAAGGGACAACACTACTAGAAAAGTGTGATTTACCGAGGAAAAAAATTCCTCGTAATTTCGAGGGATTTTTCGACAAAAAATATAAACTATAAAATTTTTTGATAAAAAATATTTTCTCATAAAATCCATCGCAAAATTAATTTTACAAGGAATTTTTTGAGAGATATTTCTAACATAAATGGATTTTTTTGAGGGATTTTGCGAGGAATTTTTGAGGGATATTTCTATTTATTTCTAATATAAAAAGATTGTTTTTTGAGGGATATTTCTGTTTATTTCTAACATAAATAGAAATATCCCTCAAAAAATCTCTCGCAAAATCATCAAAAAATGCCTCAAAAATACCTCAAAAATTAATTTTGCGAGGGATTTTTTGAGGGATTTTTTTTTTCATTATTGAGTTATTAATAAATTTTTTTGATGAAAAAATCCCTTGCAAAATCCTTTGCAAATTAATCTTTGAGGGATTTTGTGAGGGATTTTTTGAAGATTTTGCGAGAAATTTTTTGAGGGATATTTCTAAAATAAATGGCTTACTTGTAAAAAAAATTGATAAAAAAATCCCTCATAAAATTTCTCGAAAATTAATTTTGCAAAGGATTTTTCGAGGGATTTATTTTTCATTAATAAGTTATTAATAAAATATTTTGATGAAAAAAAATCCTTGGAAAATCCCGCAAAACTATGTTTTGAGATTTTTTGAGGGATTTTTTGATAATTTTGTAAGAGATTTTTTAAGGGATATTTCTATAATAAATGGCTTATTTGTAAAAAAAATTGATAAAAAAATCCCTCAAAAATTAATTTTGCGAGGTATTTTTTGAAGGATTTATTTTTTATTAATGAGTTATTAATAAAATTTTTTGATAAAAAAATCCCTCAAAAAATTTCTTGCAAAATTAATTTTTGAGGGATTTTCTAAGGGATTTTTTGATGATTTTGCAAGGAATTTTTTAAGGGATATTTCTATAATAAATGGCTTATTTGTAAAAAAATTAATAAAAAATCCCTCGAAAAATTATTTTGTGAGGGATTTTTGAGGGATTTGTTTTGTGAGGAATTCCTTGAAAAAAAATTTTGAGGAGGATTTTTTCGACGACCATTTATTCGTCGGAAATTCATTAGAAATTTATATTTTCGACGGATTTTTTCCTTTTTCCCTCGAAAAATCCTCGCAAATGACCCTTTTTCTTGTAGTGCGACTCGAATGGGAACGGAGCTATTAGGGTCTTGAATCGCTTCGAGAGTGCCTCCACGCTGGATTGAGTAGTGTCCTACTAGCCATGTATCCATCGAGTTCCTTTAGAATTGCATCGGGGGTTTGCATGCCGATCAGAGCGGCAACTCGAACAGGAACAGGGCTGCCAGGATCTTGAACCACCTCGGAGGCATCTCCACGCCGAACCAAGTGGTGTCCCATTAGCCACGTATCCACCGAGCTCCTTTAGAACCGCCTTAAGGGTTTGTGTGCTGACCCGAGGGGTGACTAGAACGGGAATGGAGCTGTCATGGTCTTGATCCGCCTCGGGAGCATTTCAACGCTAGACCGAGTGGTATCCTATTAGCCGTGTATCTGCCGAGCTCCTTTAGATGTCAGCTTCGGAGGTGAGTCAGACATAATATTTGAAAATTTCTTTTATTATTATCAGTCGAAAAGGTACATAATTGATAATATTAGCAGAGGTTGTTCACATTCCAAGTACGTAGGATGGACCATCCATCGAGTTCTTTGATCCGGTAAGCTCCTCAGTGAAGGACTTCATTGATGCGATAAGGCCCCTCCCAGTTTTGAGACAGTTTGTTCCCTTCCATTGGCTTGAATACCTCGGCCTTTCTGAGGGCCAGATCTCCAGAGCGAAATGTCTTGGGACGAACCCGGGCATTATAATACTTGTTCGCTCATTGGCGGAATGTGGCCATCCTGAGCTGCGCCCGGTTGCACACCTCATTAATAAAGTCGAGGTTGGCTCTCAGCTGTGTAGAGTTATCCTTCTCATTGTATGACTCCACTCGAAGGCTTGGGAGGCCGATCTTGACGGGGAGGATTGCCTCGGATTCGAAGACAAGGCTAAAGGGGGTCTCTCCTATTGGGGCCTTTGGAGTCGTGTGATATGCCCATAGTACGCTTGGAAGCTCCTCCACCCATCTACCCTTAGACCCATCCAATCGGGTTCTAAGCCCCTAGAGGATGGTCCAGTTCATGACTTCGGCCTCTCCGTTGGGGTGTTGTCGATGTTGGCCTAAGCAAACTGAGGCTCTATCATTACCAGAATAGTCGAGGGTGCCTTCTGGATATATTTTTTCAGGTAGCCCCTCTGGATGAGTTCCTCGATGGCACGCTTCAGACTGTAGCAGTTTTTGGTATCATGGCCGTAGTTTTGGTGGACACGGCAGTAACGGCTCTTGTCGCGGGAGCTCCTTTCTTCTTTGGAGGGGGGCTGGAGGTATGGCTCACCCTCGATCTCCATGAGAATGTGAAAGTGAGGGGTGAGGAGAGGGGTGAGTTCAACTTCTTTGGGGGAGAGACTTCGGCACTTGTCATCTGGGCAGCGCGGTGGCTCGCTTTTTAGAGCGAGGGGGTCTGCTTGGCTTCGGATGAGCAAACCTCCTACTGAATCCCCCATCGGACTCCCTGTGGGTGGAGTTGGCTTCGTCAGCGTGGATATATTTCTGTGCGCAAAACAGGAGTTCGGAGTAGGAGTTGGGTGACTTCTTGTCAAGAGAGAAAATGAAATGGGAAAGATGGAGTCCCCATTTCAGCACCAGGGTCGCCACCACATCATCTAAGTGATAGACCTCGAAAGTAGCCGTTTTGAAACGGGCCACGAAATCTCTAAGAAACTCTCCTTCCTTCTGACGAACGGAAAAAAGACTGTCCGCCACCTGGGGGATCCTCCGACAGGCATCGAAGTGTGCCAGAAAGGCCCTTTCCAACTATCGAAGGAGTCTATGCTATGGGGGTCAGGCGGGAATGCCAAGCATGGGCGGCCTTCTACAAGGTGGCAGGAAAGGCCTTGCAGAGGAGGGCGTCGGTAGTCCCTTAGACTTGCATGAGAGCCTTGTTGCTATCGAGGTGATGGAGTGGATCCATTGTATCGTCATACAGATTCAGCTGAGGAAGATAAAATATGGAGGGAACGGGCTTGTCAAGAATACGGTGAGTGAAGGGAGGACGAGTGTCGTAGTCCACCTCTGACTAGTTGTTGATTTTTCTGCTGAGGTTCTCTAGCCGCCGATAGTACTCATCCAAGCGCCTCTCCACCTGGCGATTGATGGTTGAAATCTTCCTTGATGATTCGGAAGAGGGGGAAAAGCACTGGTAGTGATTCCTCCGCTTGGGCTCTTCCCGATGCCATCGCTTGGGGGAGGAGTCACCCGAGCTACGGATAGGGGAGCGTAACCTTTTGAGGGTCTCCCGACGGCGTTCTCTGGGCGAGGCACAACGGCGGCGAGCCTCTCGCTGAGAAGGTCTTCCCTGAGAGGATTGCTGGCTGGCTGGTGCATCTGCCGCAGGCGGTGTAGAAGGCCTGAGCTGGTGTTGGGTGGCCACAGACTGCTGCTCCTGCAATCCATGAACCATCACAGTCAGAGTCTGGACTTGTTGAGTGAGCACGGCCAATTGCTCGTCTTGAGCAGCCGCGACCGATGGTGCGGGAGTAGTCGAAGGATTAGCAGTAAGAGGGTTAATCTCCTGCTGCTTTGCCTGTTGAATGTGCCCCCCAGCGCGGTTGACGGAAGCCTCCCGAGCACGCATCACCGCCATTGTAGATGCAGAGGAAAAGGAAGCTTGTAGCTTGGTGATACATAGCTTTACTCTTTTTCCTCCTTCCTAACACGCCAATATGATGATGCCCTGTCACTGGTAACAAATGTCAGAGGGCCCCATGAAGTTGTTGATGAAGCTATCCCTTGAAGAGAAACCTACAAAAAGTCCCAGGGCCGGAGGTTGCTCCAGCGGGGACCCTTCAACGAGCAAGTCAGCAACCGGAGTCACAGCCGTAAACTTGAGAAAGCTTGTAAAGGAAAGGCTCAGAGATTGGGATGTTCTCTGAGTGTCTTGAGTGTGTTAAGTGTATCTTACCTTGCCCAGGATCCCTCTTACCCTTTTAAGGACCCTTGGTTTCCGCCTGGGGATCAGCCATGTAGGATTCCATGGAGAATAATATCTGCTAAACTCATGGTGATTATGTGAGTTCGGAAACGGTTGGTGGGCCTGGTCCCATCAGGTGCATGGATCAGGTGGTTGATGGGCATGGTCCCATCGGGCGCATGGGTCAGATGGTTGGTGGGCCTGATCCCATCGGGCGCGTGGATCAGGCGGTTGATGGGCCTGGTCCCATCGAACGCGTGGGTTTGGTCCCATCGAGCGCGTGGGTCAGGCGGTTGGTAGGCTTGGCTCATGCGGGGGGCCACGTGGACATTGCGACTAGCTCGGGAGTTGATGAGGGGGCCGCTGAAGAGCGAGGCCGCTTTGGAGAGGAAGGGCCGCTAAGGCCGCCTTGGATAAGCAGGGGCCGCTGAAGAGCGGGACTACTTTGGAGAGGAGGGGCCGTCGAGGCCGCCTTGGAGAAGTGGGGGCCGCTGAAGAGCGGGGCCGCCAAGGCTGCTTTGGAGAAGCAGGGGCGCTGAAGAGCGGGGCCGTTTTGGAGAGGAGGGGTCGCCGAGGCCACCTTGGAGAAGTGGGGATCGCTGAAGAGCGGGGCCGTTTTGGGAAAAGGGGCTGACGAGGCCATCTTGGAGAAGCGGGAGCCATTGAAGAGCATAGCCGCTTTGGAAAGGAGGGGGCCGAGAACACCTTGGAGAAACAAGGGCCATCTTGATTTTCATCATTGGTTAGCCCTGCCGTTAGCGCTTATGTGGCACCACTGGCCACATCAGCAATATTTTGTATTGTTTCTACGTGAATTCACCTAACGTTACAAACTTTGTAGTATTTTTAAAAGTGATGCTGTTAATAATTCGTTGATGATATTAATTGAATTTTTTTTTTGAAAGATTTTATTTTCATTCGCACGTAAGAACCCCAAAGTCTCTCTGCTGCTCTCGTTCTTTTTCTTTTTCTTTTGATCTGAAGCTTCTTTGGGCGCTTTGTTGTGATGGATTTCATCCATTGGTGGCTATTTTTTGAAAGCCAAACACGAATCTTTTCGCTTTATTCGATCACTTTTCATTGCAGTTAATTTTAATAAGTTTGGCACAAAAAGATTGATGCTGGATTGATGGGGTTTACCTAAAGGCCAGAGCTTTCTTTCCAGTGAAGTCTCTGTTATCAGTTCTTAAGGTTTCTGGACATCTCTGGTTTTGTGCGAATTTTTCCATCTATGTGGTTCCTCCGGTAATGACAACGGCTATGATAATACCCATGGTAGAAGGTCTTTGGAATCTAGGGTTAACGCTCCACTGGAGGGAATGGCTTCTAGTAGTAGTGGGTTAGCCGAGACACTTTGATAAGATATGTTATGTAGTTATAATTTATGTTTATTTATTATTAATTAATTTTTACTTGAGTTTTTAGGTTATATGATTTAATAAAATATATTATATACTTATAACTCAAGTTCAACGGCTACCGATTAACTTTTTATTGAGTTTTTGAACTATATCATTTCGATATGCTAATGGGTTAATTAGATAATTAGGTGGACTACTGATTAACTTTCACTCAAGTTTTTGAATTACATGGTTTCGATTCAATAATGAATTAATTGAATCAATAAGTTGATTTAGGGTAGTTGAGAAAAAGGCTTAGATGAGTCGAGTGGAATAAGTGGATTTGAAGGGTTATAAATAGAAATATTACGGCAAAATCTAATGTTACCGTAATATCTTGAATTAAATTATTTTTTATAAAAACTCTATCTATAATGGTGAAATTAGATTTTGCCCTTATAAATAGAGATATTACAGTAAAATCTAATTTCACCGTAATATCTTAAATTAAAATAACTTTTTTTATAAAAACTCTATCTATAACGACAAAATTAGATTTTGCCATTATAAATAGAGATATTATAGCAAAATCTAATTTTGTCATAATATCTTGAATTAAAATATTTTTTTAATAAAAACTCCATCTATAACGGTGAAATTAGATTTCGTTATAAATAGAGATATTACGGTGAAATCTAATTTCATCGTAATATATTGAATTAAAATTATTTTTTTATAAAAACTCTATCTATAACGGTGAAATTAGATTGTCATTATAAATTGAGATATTACGGTGAAATCTAATTTCGCCGTAATATCTTGAATTAAAATTATTTTTTAATAAAAACTCTATCTATAATGGTGAAAATAATTTTCTTCGTAATAACACGAAAAAAAATTAAAAAATGAAATTCTTAACCTATTATGGTGAAATATAAATTTTGCCGTAATATAAACTTATTACGATGAAAATTAATTTTTGCCATAATAGAATGAAAAAAAAATAATTTTTTTATTAACTATAAATAATTTTGTCATTATAAATGAATTTTTAACGACGAAACGTATTTACACCGTAACAAATAGTTATTACGATAAATTTAATTTTGATTTTGCCATAATAAGTGAAACTATAGTGAAGAAAATAATTCACCGTAATAAGTTCGTCACAAATAATCCACTTTCTTGTAGTGATTGTTTTAAGCCATGACGTCTTTGTTCATTCATTATGAACTTTCTAATGTTTGTTGACCCTTTTACATTGGTCACAGACAATGTTAATGAAATTTCCTGTAAAATATAACATATGAAATGGAAAAGGCATTGCAAAGTTTGCAATATGAAATTTCAGTGATGAATTTTGTTCGGAATAGAATATCGATGTATCATCACAAATTGTTTGCAGTGCACTGAACGTGTAATGGTGAGCTTGTTTTTGGCTATGCATGCTAGTTTGTGAACTATTTGTTCTCCTGTACATCATGACCAAAAACCTCCCTTTGGGTCGTGACATTTGAACATGGCACACTCTGAATCAGATTGACAAATTCACATATTGAATCAAGTCAGCTGAGCTTTTAATTATGCTATTTTGTATTTCATTCATTTGTTTCTATCTCTGGAAGGATTTTCATTTTTGTCGAGATTATCTGAATATTTCCTTTCTCAGGTGAAGTATCTTATCAGTACATAGGTCCACCTATTATCTCATCCTAAGTAATTGCCGATTCTGAAATCAAATCAACATGATAATCCTATAATAAGGCTCTTTATATTTTGTATTAAAATATTTAATTGAATGGTTGAGTTTTATATGAATTCAAAGATGAAAGAGATGATCAGATCTTATATTTGGCTACATTCAAATATATCTATATATATATCACCACCCAGCTCAGGCGGGGACGCACGCGCATGGCCCAGCCGAGCACGCAAGCACGCGACCCAATTGGCTGCGTAGCCCAGACTGAGCTCGCCAGATGCGCGCACAGGCTGGCTGCCAGCCTGGCAGCAGCCTTGGACGAATTTGCCTAGGAATACCGTATTTTTTTGGGACTTCATTTTGAGGCGGTTCCTTAGGAGCATCTCAGCCATTCATCTAAGCATCCAACGGCCTGAAATGGAAGCGCACTTGGAGGCTTACGAAAGAGGTTCTTTGGCGGTGCTTTGGGCGGTGCTTTGGGCCAATCAAGGCCGTCCAACGAACATCCAATAGCCAAGAATGAAGGCCACTTGGAGGCTTACGGGAAGGACTCTTAGGCGGTGCTTTGAGGCGGTGATTTCTATGCGGATTCAACATGGATGGATAGCGGCTTTCCACCTATAAAAGAAAGGTAGTGGGTTTTCATAGGAGGCAATTTAGCAAGCATCTAGCATGCAATTTTGATTATACGGCTTGACCAACAAAGATCAAGGCCATGCAGAGGTTTAGGCCAAGCGAGTTTGAACGCGGACGAGACTAGGCCGGTAAACACAGGAGTTGCATGGGTGCGAGGCGCCAAGGTCAATTTCATATTTTTAAGTGAGGTTGGAGCGAGCACTTTGAGTGATCTTTGTAAGGGACAGAGTGAAGTGTTTGGCCTACGGGCAACCTCATTGTATCCAAAGTTACTTAGTGAAAAGTTCTTTGGTTAGGAAGGATTTGCTTTCCATATATCGCTATGTTTGTGGGACTTGGCTTGGGGTTTTATTTTATTATTGTGGGGTCTAGGTTGGTTAGGAGAGGGATCTTTTAATATCATCACCGGTAGACACAAGGATCTAGTGGCCATAGAGAGCACTTGCACGTGCTGATCGAAAGCCCGGTGACATATGTGCAGCTCCTTTAAATATGGGCACTGGGTCGAGCCGCCCATGGCCCATCCCAGTCCGGCACGAACTAGGCTGCGCCTGGCATGATCTGCTTGCTATAATATCGAGCCATGCTAAGTATAGCCCATTAAAAGGGTCGTGCTAAGCTTGAAAATATTTACGTAAAATGTTTAATTTTTCAACTAAATATATAAAACCAGTGTCAATTGACACTAGTTTGAAGAACAGCTCATGAGATATGGGTTATATGGATTCTAGTGTTCACCTACCTCAATAATGGAGAGCTTCTCAAGTAGACGACATCAAACTCAGGACCAGCATTGTAGTCATTAAAGTCTTCCCTTGCATGCCATTGGAGGATTGTGGCTGTGGGACGCACCATGGGAATAATTTTAGGCAGCAACTTCCTCCCATAAGGTACGGGTTTTATGGATTCTAGTGTTCACCTAACTCAATAATGGGAAGCTTCTCGGTTGACGATTTCAAACCCTAGACCAGCATTGTAGTCATTAAAGTCTTCCCTTGCATGCCATCATGGGGGTTATACCCATTTGCACAATGGTGCATACTTCCTTGATTGTTTTGTTGAATTTCTCTAACTAAATTACTTAGAAATATTTTTGTCATCTCTAGCTTGGATTAGCATACTTCCTTGATTGTTTGGTTGAATTTCTTTGAACTAAATTACTTAGAAATATATTTTGGTCATCTCTAGCTTGGATTAGTTTATTTTTCCAATTAGATTGGATTTTTTCTTGCAACAGGGTTTAATTATATTTAGTATTCACGCAACTTGCAATCATTGAGCAATAGCTTAAGCTTGTCTAGGGTCTGAACTCTATCAAATTGTGCGACACTAAAGTTTTGCATCCATTATGACCAGTTTAATGAAGATGAATGCAAAAGATATCTCTAAGGTAGTGTTTGATAGAAAAAATATTATTCATGAATAAATGTACGGGATAGAGTTTATCTCCTGGCTATCCCTAGGGATATCCCTTGACTATCCCATTGATCATATCAAATGCAAAAAGGTAAATCCATAGGATAACTTTTTTTTTTACTTTTATTTGGAGGGATAACCAGCTATTCCTGCATCTCTAGGGAATAAATTGAGGGAATATCCCATGGTTAACCATGATTAACCATGAATTATCCCTTTGGTTAACTTTATTCCCAGCTATCCCTTATAGTTATGGCTTTTGGGAATAAGAGGGGATATCCCCTGTATATCCACTCTTATCCCCTATTTCAAACACTATCTAAATGACAAACCAAAACATCCAACATTGTTAGAACACCTATAATGCCCCTTGTTAATGGTTTAGGTATATACCTAAATATATTTTCAAGAACCATGAAAAATTTTATCATTTCTTAGTTCCAGGGAAGTCAAATTGGTACCATCAAAGTATAGCTTGTGAAAGACAAAACAAGTTTCATATAGTCAGTGGATGTAATGCATCTAGGACCTCTAGCAGCTTGTGACTTGGACCATAGAAAGGTAGGAGCTGATCGTTATATTGCATCTTAACACAAGTCATGCATCGAATCCAAGATTGATTAATGGGGCTATGTAACGATCCGGGCCCACGGATCCGTTTCGTTACAAGAAAGTAAGACGGACAAGGTCCATACCAACTTGGGCCACCACAGCCCAAAAAGGGATCCAATTGGTGCTTTGTCCTTCTTGCTTAACCGGTTATAAACAACTCAACCAATTCCTAATTTCTCAATGTGGGACTATTGGGAGGGGCATCACAATCTACATCCCTTACAAAGGCGACGTCCTCGTTGTCAGGGGCAATTGATCATAACCACTAGGAGTGCATGGCTCTAATACCATATTGTAATGACCCAAGTCCACGGGCCCGTTTCGTTACAAGAAAGCAAGACGAACAAGCTCCACACCAACTTGAACCACCACAGTCCAAAAAGGGATCCAATTGGTGCCGTATCTTTCTTACTTTACAATATATAAACCACTTAACCAACTCTCAATTTTCCAATATGAGACTATTGAGAGGGTTATCACAGGCATGGATGTCAAGTCGATCACACTAATTCGCTTGGATGTAATTCATTAATCTTATCTATGCATCATTAAAAGAGTTAAAAAGGTTGTATGAGAATAATTTTCAACCAACTAAATATGCAAAAGAAAATGATGATTCTTTGATTCAAATAAGAGAAAGAATGTTCAGCAAGTAAATTTCATTTATATGCTTAAATTATATATTAATAATGCAAGAATTCACGTTGATGAGTATTTAGGCCGGTGAGTATTTATACGGTATCTAAAAATCTAAATAATATCTGTTTGAACGTTGGCTTTGAAGAAGTTTCAACAATGGATAATGGTTCAAAGAGAAATTCTACAAATTATGGGTGGCTCACGAGATGTCAGTCTCTCTTTTTTTAATAATAAATATCAATAAAAAGGCATTTTATCTTGTTGCTAGATTTGAGGAATAATTGACTCCATGGCAATTTATGAACTTCAAAATCTTTTTGTAAACCCAGGTAAAAGCTTGTGGTTGGGCGGACGCGGCGGTCGGCCGACAAAGCTAAGATCAAGATCATGGCGCTCGCTGTGATCCCAGTTGCGCTGCGAGCTGTGCTCTTTGAACTCGGATCCGGTGGGCGCCTTCCGGACTTTGGCCCCGCTTGCCGTTTCACTGACCGCTTGAGGCTCTCTCTAAGGAGTATATTCCATTCAATCCAGTCAATCGATTCCCTTATCAAGGGACGAGGAGAGAGATTTCATATTTAAATATTCTACTTCGGAATTTTTTTTTTTTTTGGGGGGGGGGGGGAAGCTGATCCGATGCGATATAAATAGATGATGATAAGCTCTTCTTCTACTCACGGAACTTCTGAGAGTGGCTCTAGGAGACCAAGTCCTTCAGGTTGGTTCTCTTTACTCTCTTAATTCTTGGTTTCTAGTTATGTTTTTCTTGAATCATAGAGTCAGTGATTGGAAAGGGGTGTTAGGGTTCTTTGCTTTCATGTTTGCTTTGTCAAAAAGACTGTTTTTGTTATTTAACATGGAGTAGTTCTCTGCTGGATGGTAATTTGATTTTAGAGGCTTAATTCTTGGAAGATATTTCTTATATATATTTATAGATTTGATGATTGCAGGTTTTTGGGCATGATGAGGTGTTGTGCGGTATTTTTGTCGTTGATTGCAAGCATATTTAGCCATGTCGCAGCAACGCAGAGTGGGGAACAACCCCTCTCGAGAATCGCCATTCACAGAACTACATTGGCCATTCATGATTCAGCCTACATCAAAGCCTATCCCGTGGTTCTTGGTTTGAAGGTAAATATATAGATTTGAGATTCTCTTTATGGGATTTCTTAATGGTTTGGAAGCTGTATGCTCATTGTAAAATAGAACCAGAAAAGTAATTGTTCAAAATGGGCATTGGGATTTTTCAGAGTGAGCCTGATTCAGATATAGAAAGCTAATGGAATTTAAACAAAAAAAATTTGGATGGTTCAAGATGTGTTCAAATGTCACTTATAGTTTTGCTTGCCATCTCACAAACTAATAAAGAAAAGTATTATACCTTTCTGGAGGGGGGCAAATATGATAATTACCTCTTTTTTCTTTTTCTTCTTCTTCTTTTCCAATTCAAACTCCCTATGTGCAAATCAATGTTTTGCTGGATAAAGGAGAATTCATTCGTTATTTGACTCTGATCAAGGTAGAAGAGACTTAATTACATGAAATCGGACAAAGGAAGATCCTTAGATGACTCAAAAGTAAAACTCAAGTACCTGCACCCTGTCAAAAAATCATGCTAAGATTGAAAGGCTTATTCCTTTGGGGATAATTTAAACATAGAAGTCAATATGTATGCATGAGCTTGATACAAAATGCATCAAAGATTGTAGGTTGCTGCTTGATAAAATTCAGATCAGATTAGGTTGGAATTCATCTTGTGAACTAGTTGATGGCAATGTCTTGTTTCACAGAGAATGATCCCCATATAGGCTTTATTTCTGCTTCCATCCTAGATCAAGCTATCCATCACACTTGCAATAGCTCTCAGTTAATTTGGCTTCACTGGAAAATTTACCACTCCTTTAAAGCCCTCCCAAGGTCATAGACCCTAAGACATATTGAGGGCACCAAATTTTGACCATGGGCCAAAATGTGTTATGAGAGTTGATCCTTCTACTATGTTATGGTCAATTCTGCAACAGATTTTTGTGAGCCTCTCTGGATTTTATTGTGATGGTTCAAGATTATATGGTGCAAGGCTTTTAGCAACTTGACCACGAGTACCAGGAATAACTCATGATACCCCCTTTACCTGTCTTTGATACCTGTAAGCCACCACACTTGTGAGCAACGAAAGAAGAAGCAATACAAACTCCATGAACATGTTTTCTAACCATTGGTTTGGATCATTAAACCCAACAAAACATCGCCACTCTTGTCTTGTTTTGCAATTTATTAAGTAATTCGCTTGATGATTGAGATAAGTAGGAAGCTTTGGAGATTTTACTGTCTAAATCAAACTTCCTTGGATTTCTCCAATTCAGGCATTTAATTTAATGTTTTATTTTTTATACATTTCTTTTAAGGAAATTTTGGTTCCTAATGGGATTTAGAAAGTTTTGCAGCGAAAGAAAAAATGGAAAAATTCCATGCAATCCTAATGCTCGATGCAAAGTGCAAGAGTATGATTTTGTTATTAAGTATTTTAATTAAAATTTTAATCCTGACTCATAAATTATTGTTGTCTTGTTACAGGGCCAAAGTAGTGAGTGGGTGACTTTAGAGTATAGCAATTCCATTCCATCAAATAGTGATTGGATTGGAGTCTTTTCTCCAGCAAATTTCAGGTGATAGTACTTCCTGATTATAGATTGACTATTTTCCATTGACTTAACTCTCACATGATGAAAAAAAATGATATGAACATATCTCATTCACCATCTATTTTAGATCTAGTGGTTTAGAATTTAAAACAAAAATGGCATTTTGTCTCTTTTTTTTCCGAGTTTTACCTTCAAGGTTCTTGTTGCAGGAAAAGAGTGCCTATTTAATATTATAAATTTATATCTTTTAGACATGGTTCCATCACAAAGAGGATGGTGAAGAAAAATTCATAATGCTAGAGCTTCCAAAACATATTAAATTATTTTGATGATCTAATATAAAAATTTCTCTGACATGATGCATTATTGACCTTTCAGCGCATCAACTTGTGAGCAAGAAAATGAGAGAGAATTTCCTCCACTGCTATGTACAGCCCCTATTAAGGTCCATATTTACTCCACCATACCAGATCCATCTCCTGAAGCATAAAAAATAAATGTTTACAGTGCCATTTTGAAGGGGCAAGCGTAGCAGATTTTGAAAGCTTATTCTTATTCTGCAGTATCAATATGCAAATTACACAAGTCATGAGTATAGCAAGACTGGAAAGGGGTCATTGAAACTTCAACTGATCAATCAAAGAGCGGATTTCTCTTTTGCATTATTTTCTGGTGGTCTCTCAAATGTATGTTTCCAAAGTGACATTTTGATTTGTATACATTCATACTTTTTTCTTTTGCAAGATTACAGCTTATTAGTGCGTTGATGCTTACAATCTGTGTTGTCAAAACCACTGGCACAAAACCCCTAGAGTTATTGTCTCTGTATATTATTCCTATTTTTTCAAGATTATGCATCGTATCTGAAGACATTGCATAAAGATAGCACAAGAATTGAATGAAAAGTAGGTGGTGATATCTTATTTTGCAATCTTTTTATGAAATATCTAGTCTAGCTAATTGTTAAGTGATAAAGAAGTGATTATGACTTCTTAAGCACATACGCATATGCATATATGCACAGAACCTCACAGGACACGCTTGCAGATGCACACATGCACTCTGAATAGTCATTGATCTGTATATCTGTCATGACATAATCATAGTATCACTTTCATTTTCACAATATATTTTCTTTTTTTGTGTATTTTAAAGCAAGAAAAGTGACTCAGGCTGATGTGAGAGGAAATTTCTTTGTATAACAGCCAAAGTTGATTACTGTCTCAAATACAGTGGCTTTTGCAAATCCAAAAGCACCTGTTTACCCAAGGCTAGCTCAAGGAAAATCTTGGAATGAAGTAAGGTTTCTTCCACCCCTGTTCTCTCCCACTTTTTCATTTTCCTCTGTTTTTTTGGTTATAAACTGAATAAGATGTTTGGTACAGGTAATCCCTTTCTTGTTAAATTTTATATCTAGAGATTTTTTGTTTAGATTTCTGTTTGATTTTCAAGTTTTGTATATTTTTCAGTCTATCTGAGAAAACATAACTGCACAGTATGGTAAGTACATAACTTTCTTCTTATGGCATATTCCCCACAGTTCTGATAAAGTGCATCACTAGAAAGATGATGTGAATGGAAATATTATTAAAAGTAACCTAACCTATTAATGTCTGTTGCTATGAATTAAAGTATAGAGATACCCTATTCATAATAAAACGGTTGGGAGTCTTGACAGCAGTCATATAACCATGGAAATGGAACCCATAAGCTTTTAGTTAATGTCAGTAAATCCCACTGTATTTCTTGTTTAACATGTAAGGTGTCGTGATGCTGCCTCCTCTGTCACAGTGGTGCTCTTGGATTTTATGATTAAATCCATAATTCTGATAATTGATGAAGGTCCATGATCATATCATATGTAATACTGCACTTGACACAAGTAATGCAAGTGACTTAGGAGAAAGGGATAAATAGTCAATAGATGGATCGTATCCCATCGAGGAATAAAATATTAATTAGCAGTTGTAATGCACATAACTAATTCAAGATGAGTATTTAGTGGATGTGTATGAGTCCAACATCCAGCAAAATAGTACATGGCATAGCAATGCACATGATTAGCTCGACAGAAAATAGCTGATGAATGGCTGTGATACATTAGTGCAACAGTTGTATATGGCACATAAAATGCACATGACTGATTCAAAGAATATTTGATAGATGGTTGCCATCCTCATAACCAAGCGAAATGTTTGGGATGAAATTTATTTCCTTCTTCTTCCTGGTGGATTCATTTTAATTGTTGTGAAATGATAATTTAACTCTTTTTATGAAGAAAAAGAGTGCTTTTGCAATGGCTAGGCCTGCCTGTCTGCAGAGCATCCCCACTGTGGAGATGAGATGAAACTAGAAGCTTGCTTTTCCAAAATTTCTTTTCTTCCTTTGACATCTTTCTCAATTTTCATCTTAACAAAATAAAAGAAATGAACTACTAGAAATTAAATATAATCTGTGTTCACAAAGATGAACATGAAAAGATGTTTGTCATTGTTTTTAATTATTTATAATTGCGCATGGTTCTCTGTTTCTCCAGTCCTTTTAAAGATCCTAACTTATGGGTAGATATGATACCAGATGGCTGTAACCTGGACAAGCGGATATGATATAAGTGAGGCTACACCTTTTGTTGAGTGGGGTGTGGAAGGAGGTCCCCAAATGTATTCCCCTGCTGGGACATTGACTTTCGGTCGAAACAGCATGTGTGGTAAGCATTTTCTTCCTTTATGAATAGTAGATCATAAACTCATCATAATTTCTCAAATTCAATCTGTTGGAAAATTAGTTCAATATAAAATGACAAATATCTTTGTGCATGTCCTAATGACTAATTAGCAAGAAAAGTACAGCAGGTATGGGGTGTTTCATGATCATTGTGTGATGATAGCCTTTCCATGTCATCTGTTCAATAATTCAAAATTATTGCATGTCAAAATAGTTGCAGCCATGAATGCAAACTAATCCTTGTTTTAACTTTCATTTTATATGCTAAAATGCTAAAATGGGTCATATTACATCGTATAATTCAGGTATTTGGTTTTATCATCTCTAAGTTATAGCGGGAACCACATGTTCATTTCTAAGTTGTCTGTCACATCTGGGCTGAGAGTACATTGGTTGGAGGTTTTTTATTAAGATTCCAAATATCCTAGAGTGATGCAATTGTGACGTTGCTGCAGTTATAGTTTCTAGGATGTTTGGGAGAGATCTTAGCTACACATGGCTCTTCCTCTAATGCAAAAGTGATACAATGAGAACTTAGTCTTCTTTGTAGCTGTTCTACTTAAATCATATATATTTGTAGCTGGTATTAAAGCAATGTCTTCATGAATCTGACTTCTAGGGGCTGACCAAGAGGAGAACCTTGGCAAGAAGAATGTGATCGCTGTAGTTGAAATTTTGAGCAACTTAGAAGTCAAGGAAATGGAAGTTCCTGTTTCATTTTTCTAGGGAAGCTGATTGGGTCTTGCTAAATCCTTCTGTCAAACAATTTTTTTTTTAAAAAAAAGAGAAGGACCATCAAAGTGCAGTGGCGTAGTCCATCAAGCATCTTGAGAAGAAGAACATCAAACACTGAAATGACCCAGCTTCTGTTCATTTTCCTTGCTGCCCTTTGTTATATTTTGTTTTTTTTATTATTTAAAGTATTTTTATAAAAAAATCCTGAAATGCCTGGTGTTTCACCATCTTACCAATGCTCCTCATAAGAAGAGTTTTACAATTTTTTCTTTCGAATATGCCAGTCTGATTACATTTTGACATTCTCCAAGCATTTGAACTTAGAATTCCTCTATATTTATGCATTGTAGGAAAATATTTAAAACTCATGATTGAAAAGGAAACCACAATTGACCTAGGATGATTTTCCTGAGTGGCAACAACTACAGAGATTGTTATTAATATCCTCTACATACACTTTTGAATTATATTTATGTGGCTCTACATTCTGAAGATGGGAACTCAATGTAGCATACCTTGGATCTTTTAGTTAATCCAAAGTTTACCTATCATATTTTGCAGGTTCACCTGCAAGAACAGTGGGATGGCGTGATCCTGGTTTCATACATACAAGTTTTCTAAAAGACTTGTGGCCAAATATGAAGTATCTAACTTATTCTACTGTTTATTTCTATGTATTTGCAGCTTATCTATAGTTATCTTACTGTGCAAGTTCAGCAGGATGATTCTATGTTCATTGTTATTCTATTGGACTCTGAAAATTAATGATTTCTTCTAGGAGCTGTCTTATGAGGCTTAATATTCTTATATGACAATGTTGCAGGTATACCTACAGGCTTGGGCATGGATTATTTAATGGTTCTTACATTTGGAGTCGGTCATACAGTTTTCGAGCATCTCCATACCCTGGTCAAGACTCTTTACAGCGTGTTGTCATCTTTGGTGACATGGGAAAGGTCAGAATTTTCTTTTAGCTTCATTCTACAATTGTACCCAACATATCTTCATGCCCACTTTGTATCCTATTATATTTTTCCTTTTTTGATACAATCTTGTTCCTCGGTATGTTAATGTTTTGTTACTCCTGTCTCCATATATTGATTTGCTTTTTGTTCATGTTTTATAAGCCTAAGTCTTTCTTTTCTTGAATAAAGTATATGATTCTTTGTATTCTCAAATATGAAATTTTCAGAGGATGGGCTGAATGAGTTCCAAAACCTAGGAAATATATCATTTAGATGGAGATATTGTAAAAGTAAATATATAAAAACAGTTGACTTGATCCACTATGTGAAGAAACTACTATATACTGAAGAAATTTCATGGATCTGGTTAACTATATTTTGGCACATGAAGCTTTCATTGATCACTAGCATAGGGATTGAAAGTATGCAAGAAGGTGGGAATGATTAAGTAGCAGTCAGCCAGAGAGCCAGTGATGAAACCTAAGACTAGAGGTGGCAACATTCATGGACACGTTTTGATGTAGTAAAAACCTACATGATAGGACTAGGAAGAGTGGAACTAAAATCTTGTTTAAGTTAATGATTTTGCCAATGAGTGGCTTGATTGGGGGTTACTTAAAATTTGGAAAACTGATACTCTTGGCATCATGGGTGGTATATATAAGGTTTACAGGGAGAGGGAAGAGCATTAGAGGAATGATACAGTATATTAGTCACAGATTTGAAAAAAACTAGTTCCTGAAAGCATCATGACCATTGAAAAGATGGAACAGTTTAATAACAAAACAGATCATAAGTCAATTAAAGTTCCATTGGAAAAAGTAAACTATGCTACATGGTATAATAGTTAAGTAAGCATGATAGAAGACTATTTTAAGTGGAAACAAATCCAAGAAAAGCGTCAGGTGAAGGGACGAGGGAAAAATGTTCATAGAAGGCTTAGAAAAAATGCAACCAAAACAGATAGTTAGGAGTGGGAGGGATTAGATTAGAGGGTAGGAATTGGTATTGAGATTTAGTGGCATAAAACAGTTGGCAGGGAATGGACATTACTTGTGTAAATGCCTTTTCTCTCTCATCAAGAGTGGAACCATTCACCTTGAGCCGTTACTTCCATATGTATGGTAGCGGCTATGCCAAACTCCATTTATTGGTCTTTCCCTTATTAAACTAGCCGCATATGCATATATTGCCTCTTTTCTATATAAATGAATTATCAAGTGTCCTTCAATGTCATCTAGTGCTTCTTTCTAGATGATTTCAATGCGATCTACTACAGCTGTTGTGGTTTATCAGCATCATTGTTGTCCACCTTCCATCCAGTGAATCTTCCACTTTTTGGATCTGCTCAATCTCATTTATCATAGCATGTGCACACTTCCAATTCAATAACTTTTTCCCTCCTATGACCACTTGCTTTGTGCATAGTTGCCTGTTGCCAATAACAATAGCCAGTTACACATGATTGGGTCAAAAACTTTTATCAGGACCACATTATCAATGCTGGGCTTTTTATATCTGTAAGTTACTTCGCCTTTTGATGATGTTATCAGAATCACATTTCCAATACATTGCTAAATTGATTTTTTCAATAATGAGTTAACAATTGTCTAGTTTAAATCATGTGGTCAGGTAAAAAAGGCGTCATGTTCTCTATTCATAGAAATATTAGTGGAAAATGGAAATTTTCTTAACATATCATCACAAGTGCTCTTTCTGGATGTTGTTTCAGGCAGAAGCAGATGGTTCCAATGAATACAATAATTTTCAGCCAGGCTCACTGAACACTACATATCAGTTAGTCAAGGACCTGAACAACATAGATATGGTTATCCATATTGGAGATATATGCTATGCAAATGGATACATATCACAGTGGGATCAATTTACATCACAATTGAACCCATTGCTTCTGCAGTGCCTTATATGATTGGAAGGTTAGTCTCGTCAGTTCGCTATTCGATATAATACTTTTGAACATTGTTGTCTTGTTAGCACAGCAAATAACATTTGAGGATGTTTTCCTTACAGTGGTAATCATGAGCGTGATTGGCCTGGAACAGGATCATTCTATGGCAATAAAGATTCGGGTGGAGAATGTGGTGTACTAGCTGAAACAATGTTTTATGTTCCTGCGGAGAACCGAGAAAAATTCTGGTATGTGATTCCAGAATGCAGCTTTGCTGAATTTATTTTATCATATGATTTTTATTGATTTATAAAAAGCATAAAAAAGAAATTTATTATGTATAATAACATAGCGAATTTTCTATTACAGTAGACTTACATTAGGGATTTGTTCTTTTCCCTATCTTTCTGCTTTACTTATAATGAGTTTACTAGACATATTCAGAATAATATTTCATAGTGCATGTTATTTGCAGATGATGTAGTAGTAGTAGATGAAACTAAGATTGGAGTTAATTGTAAGTTAGAAATATGATAAAATGCATTAAAATCTAAAGGTTTTAGGTTAAAGTTAGACAATATATGGAATGCAATTTTAGTATAATTAAAAATGAAGATGAATATAGAGTATAAATTGGGGACCATAAAGTTACTAAAAATGATCATTTTGATATTTAAGATCGATTATTTATAAGGAAAGAGAGTTAAGGATGATGTTGTCTAAAGGATTAAAGCAAGTTGGATAAAATAAAAAATATAATTAAAATATTATGTGATCATAAATATCTGCCAAGTTGAAGAAAAAGTTTTATAGGATAGCCATAAAGCCATCTATGCTTTATGATACGGAATGTTGGATAATTAGAAAAATACATGTATATAAGATGAATGTGGCAAAAATAAGAATGTTAAGATGGATGTGTAGTAATACAAGAAAAAATATAATAAGAAATGAAACGATTCTTAAAAAGGTAGGAGTAGCTCCAATTAAAGATAAATTAAATGAATGATGACCTAGATGGTTTGGATATGTGTAATGTGGACCTAGAGATGTATCTATACAGAAAAGTGACTTGATACATGTAAAGAAAAAAAGAGGTTGAGGTAAATTAAAAATCATATGGAAGGAAGTGATAAAGAAAGATTTAGAATTTTTACATCTTTCAAAAAAAGACTGAGAATAGAGCCGAATGAAGAACAAGGATTAATGTAGTCGATCCCAACTAATTTAGGATTAAGGCTTTGTTGTTGTTGTTGTCCTCTCTGCCAAGATATAGCATTTGCTATTACCGGTTCCATGATTTTAGTTGTTTAATGAAAAGTTTTAAATTTCATGAAATGAGACCATCCTCGTGGGACTGTGTTAAGACAGTCCCTTCCAAACACTAGGGATGTAATCCATTTCATGAGATGTTTGCTGGAATTTGAAACCATGGTTTAATATAGTGCTGTTGAATCACTTGATTCAATTAGTGAAAACTCTCTTGTGGATCAAGCAACCAATCATTCAACCAAGCAACCGATCATTCAACTAAAGAGATGCATTGAAAGCTATGAAATAATCAAAGTTTCTTTTTAGTTGCATCAAGAAAAGGCTGCAATGTAAGTGTCATTTGGCCAATGTTTTGATTATCTTAAGCATCATTATTTTGTATGAATATAATACAGAATTTATAGTTGTTAAATAGTCTATTTGGGCTTGATATATCAAGCATGGCCTTTGAATGACAATTCTCTCACAATTTCATTGTGCAAATCTATGATGGAGACTGGGTTCTCTTCAACATCGTAGAGCATTTCACTGTAAATTCCATGTTTTTCTTCTTTCTTTTAATTTGTAAGCACTTTATAGATCAAAGACATGGTATTGGCTGATTGTTGATGTGTTGCTTTGGTAGTGTAGTTATAATCAAGGTTTTAAATCCCATGGAGTCAAGTTATCTTATTTTCTCTGTTGAACAGGAAGCTACACAATCCTGCTCTATTCCAATGACTGTTATCTAGTGATTACCCCATCTTCCCTTTTCTTTTCCTTCATTGCTTTTTTTTGTTATTTTTTCTTTCCTTTATTACTTTCTCTCTTTTTCCTTTTTTTCCCTTCTTTATTTCCTTTTTTTTCCTTCTTTTATTCCTTTCCATCTTATCTTCTTCCTTTCTTTTTTTTCTCTCCCTTTTTCATTTCTTCTTTCATTTTTTTTCCTCCCTTTGTTTCTTTCTTTCCCTTCTTACCTCTCCTTTTCTTCCTTTCCATTTCTTCTTTCCCTACGTTAATGGGTTTCAAAGTCCTGTCCCTATCCTGATCCTGTTTTCATAGGAAAAGAACTTGACAACCACAATGCCTCATGTCCCACCGAGACTTAAAACCTTAGCTATACTGAAGTTGGTATAACTTTTACCATCATAATGCCCTCTACTTATAATATTGAAGTGTATAAAATTCTGAGTATCCTGATTTCCACTTACATTCTAGCATTTGGTTTCTATAGCCAAATAATCCATCTTAAAATTTTTTGTTATTTTTGTTATCTTCAGGTACTCAACAGATTACGGTATGTTTCGCTTCTGTATAGCTCACAGTGAGCATGACTGGAGACCGGGGACTGAGCAGTATAAATTCATCGAGCACTGCCTATCATCAGTTGATAGACAAAAGCAGCCATGGCTGATCTTCCTTGCTCATCGGGTTCTTGGTTATTCCTCTGATGCATCCTATGGTCTGGAAGGATCCTTTGAGGAGCCAATGGGAAGAGAGGGCCTTCAAGAGCTTTGGCAGAAGTATAAGGTTGATATTGCTTTCTATGGTCATTGTCACAACTATGAAAGAACATGTCCAGTTTACCAGGTAAAAATGGTACCAGCAATTCAGCATTCCCTTTTGTTATCTATTTCTAGCCCATGATAGCATTAATGCAAATCCTTTAGCATTAATGCAAATCCTTTCTACCAGCATTGGCTATTTTGAACTCTATTAACCACTTAGGTAGTGTTTGAAATAGGGAATAAGAGGGGATATCCAGGGGATATACCTTCTTATTCCCAAAAGCCATAACTATAAGGGATAGTTGGGAATAAAGTTAACCAAAGTGATAATCCATGGTTAACCATGGGATATCTCCTCAATTTATTCCCTAGAGAATGCAGGAATAGCTGGTTATCCCTCTAAATAAGAGTAAAAAAAAGTTATCCTATGGATTTACCTTTTTGCATTTGATATGATCAATGGGATAGCCAAGGGATATCCCTAGGGATAGTCAGGGGACAAACTCTATTCCGTACACTTATCCATGGATAATATTTTTTCCATCAAACACTACCTTAGAATTTTACTGTTTCATTCATTTTATTCTTCCAGTGAGAAGCTGATGGCTTCATAAATCTCTTTCCCTCTTCTCTTACCATTTTTCCTTCTTTTTTATTTTTCGTTTCCTTAATTGTACTCAGCAGCATGTATTTCACAGAATATTTGAGACCTTGATCAAAATTTCTTCCTTTGGTTGCAGAATAATTGCGTGCGCAGTGCATCACACCATTACAGTGGTCCCTTTGCAGCAACCACCCATGTAGTTGTTGGAGGTGGAGGTGCCAGCCTTTCCCCTTTCTCCCCAATTCGAACACTATGGAGCTATTTTCAAGACTTTGACTTTGGATTTGTGAAACTCACTGCTTTCAACCATTCTTCACTGTTGTTTGAGTACAAGAGAAGCAGCAATGGAATGGTCTATGACCACTTCACTATCTCACGTGATTATCGTGACATCTTAGTTTGCACTGTTGACAGTTGCTATAGGACTACACTGGCTTCTTGAGTCAGCCTATCAAATGTACTATTAAATGTATTGCTTAGCAAGGATGGTTTGCTATCTCAATACTGGTGGAATTGCTAATAGATCGATCATATGCTGCCAGTTCTAAATTGTGTTAAATTCTCACCAACTTCATCTCTTTGTCTTGTCAATATAAGTTGCATCTTCTAGTAATTTTCCATCCTAGAGAACAACAGAAACTTCAGGTCCAGTGGGATAGGATCCCCAGCCAGCAGAGACTTTGCTCCGTCAGTGTACACCAAGCATCTGTGACAGGTTTTTGGGTCAAGGTTCCAATGCATAAAAATTCATCCAGTTAAAAGACAAACATTAAACTAGCCATAAACTAAAACAGCAACAATAAAGCTTTAATTCTAAGCTAAATTAGGGGTAAATTTATCTTTACTATGTAAGCATATCTACCTTGCTGGGTTACTTTAATGGTCCCACTAATTCCTGTTATTGAAAATGATTTTATGTGCTTCCAACTAAGAATATATAAGCATTTATATATATATTAAATATATATTTTAGAAAATAATATTCGTGGTGTGTGGCAGATTATATTCAGTGAAAAGAAAAATTGTTTCAAAATAAAATAAGTTAATGAGTTAATGAGTCAGGCCTGTGAGGCGGATTAAACCACTGCCCTAAAGGAAATTTGGTCCCCTTCTCGTGCAAAGAAAAATTGGATCACACGCTTTCCTCCAAGGTACAATTCGGAAGCCAAAACTCTAACGTCCATTGGTGGCACAATCTCAACAGGACGCCAATCAGCAATCTTCAAAAAAATTAGCAAGAAAAATACAGAGTTGTTGTTGTTATCTTCATTTTTTTTTCATACTATGAAAGGCTGGGGTGATGCCCTATTTATAGACCCCTTTTTTTCTTTAAATGGCAAGCATTTGGTTTTTTTAAAAAAAACAGCCGAGCGTTAACAATCCCCTACAAAATAACAAAAACAAAAGAATAATAACCAAATAAATAAAAATTATTAAATTCAATAAGCAATTTCAAAACTTTGAAATTTTACTGTGCTTAGTGCAAGTACCTTCTAGGTTTGAACTTGCATTTAGTATAAAATACACACAGTATGAAGATAAGCTGATCATAATGCGGGTTAGCGCTATCTAGGCCATGCGCTTGCCTTGATTTTCATGAGAGTTACTAGGAATTCACTCCGGTCCCATAGTCGCGGCCTCACGACTACTCTTACTAAGGTAAATCTTCCAAGGGTTCGTGCAACGGAATCATGCCTCGCTGAATTTATAGCCTTGGATCTATTAAGAGCTATGCTCAATAAGGTAGATCCTCCAAGGGTACATGCAACGAAATCGTACCTTGCTAAATTTACAGCCTTAGATCTATTAAGAGCTATGCTTAACCTAACCGTCACAATAAAGCACCACATCATAGGGATGGGGTGGAGACAGACTCCTAAAGTGATGCTTTCAGATATCACCTCAGAGATCGTTTCCCTTTAAACCTTAACCATGAGATTGCCATGATGGTAGGGGTCCACTATGGTGACTAATATATGGGCTTAAGCCCCATCCCCCTCGATGTCTCAAAAACTGCAGCCTTCGAAAGGCCTTTGGTTAACAGATCTGCCACATTATATTTAGATCTTATAAACTGCAGTAATATTGATTCTTTCATTTTATTTTTTATAGATTTATACCTGATTAGGATATGATTATTCATCTTTTTATTAGTTGTTTGTTGATTTAACAGATCAATTAGAGCTCTACCATCACAATTTAAACAAATTCAAAAAATATTTGGTGAAAGAATATCTATATCATTTATTAAGTCTTTCAGCCATTGTGCTTCAGTGCAAGTAGTGTCAAGAGCTGTTAGCTCAGACTCTAGAGTACTCCTAGTGATTATAGTTTGTTTACATGAGCCCCAAGATACTGCAGCTCCTCCTAATAGGAAAAGATATTCAGTGGTGAACTTAACATCGAATTTATCTGTTACCCAATTAGCATCACTATACCCCTCAATCACTTCAGGATAACCAGAATACACTAGAGAATAATTTATAGTTCCCTTAAGATATCTAAAAATTCTTTCTAGGGCTTTTCATGTTCTTCACTAGGATTGCTAGTATACCTACTTAGTCTGCCTACTGCATAAACTATGTCTGAACGAGATCTATTTGAAATATATAATAGGGATCCTATTCTTTGAGAATATCCTAATTGATTAATAGGTTCTCCTAAATTTTTTATTAAATGAGAGTTATGATCATAGGGAGTAGAAATAGGATTTAAATCATAATATTCAAACTTTTGAAGCATTTTCTTTATTGAGTGTGCCAGACTTATTTCTATTCCATTATCTACTCTGTTAAGTTTCATTCCTAGAATTACATCGACTTCTCCTAGGTCTTTCATATCAAACTTATTTGATAAGTAGCTTTTAGTTTATTGAATTAATTTTAATGATGTTTCTAGGAGTAATATATCATCTACATATAAGCATATTATTATAAAATCAGCATCATGTCTTTTATAGTATACACATTTATCATATTCATTTATTTTAAAGCTATTTTTTAAGATGATTTCATCAAACTTAATGTGCCATTGTCTAAGAGCTTGTTTTAAACCATAAAGAGATTTGATTAATTTATATACTTTATATTTTGTCCTTTTACTTCAGATCCTTAAGGTTAATTTATGTAAATTTTTTCTTCCAATTCTTTATTTAAAAATGCAGTTTTTATGTCCATTTGATGAATTATTAATTTATGAATCAAGGCTAAGGCAATTAGAATTCTCAGGATTGTTATTCTTGCTACAGGAGCATAAGTATCAAAATAATCTATGTCCTTTTGATTAAATCCTTTTACTACTAACCTAGCTTTATATCTTTCTATTGATCCATCCGGTCTTAATTTTCTTTTAAAAATCCATTTTGTTCCTATAGGTTTGTGTTGGCCCCAAATTGATTTTGATGATTATAAAACTATTAAGTAAAGACTATTTTATTTATTGTGAAAACTAAGATCAATGCAGGGAAGTATATGTGCCTTACAAATGAGCCTTATTAAGCAAAAATTTCTTGGAAGTATACCCTAGCCGTTTTCCTCTTATGAGCTACATGGATAATTAATTTATTATGACTTAGAGCTATCTAGTTGATTCATTCTTCTCCTGGCCGAATGCAGCATGAAAAGAGCTAACTAGGGAGCTAGCTTTCTTCCTTCTTAGCTAGCTGAGTTCCCTCCTTAGCTAGCTACTTTACTCTTGCCTGTAACCTAGCCAAATGCATGCTTAAATTAGTTAGCTGGTTAGCTAGCTTTCCTCCTCTTTAGCTAGCTGGATGCATTATTTAGTTAACTACTTTATCCTTGCACTGTAACTGGCCGAATGCCTCTTGAATTTAGCTAACTACTTAGCTAGCTTTCTCCTTCTCTTAGCTAGCTGAAATGTGTTGTTAGCTAACTACTTTTTTCTATTACTATGCTGGCCGAATGATTGCTAAAGCTAGTTAGCTGGCTAGCTAGCTTGATCCCTTCTTAGCTAGCTGGACTTCTTCTTAGCTAGCTACTTTTTCCCTGATTCTATATTGGCCAAACCATGGTTGGATTTGGTTAACTGGGGAGCTAGCTGGTTGTCTTTCTAGCTAGCTAGAATGCCTTGTTAGTTAACTACTTTTCTTTGAGAGCTAACTATTCTTCTTTGGGAGTTAACTACTTTTTTGCATATTCTTTCCTGGCCGTGTGACTTCATGAAAGAAGCTAGCTAAGGAGCTAGCTACTCTTGGGCGGTGGCTTCCTCAAGCCATGAAAATTCAAATTTAGTTAGCTAAAGAGCTAACTACTCTCTCCTAGCCGTGTGGACTCAAAATTTAGTTAGCTAAGGAGCTAACTATCCCTTCTTCAAGCCATGTGGCTGCATGTTTTAGTTAGCTGAGAAGCTAACTATCTCTTCCTCAAGCCATGTGAACTCATGATTTAGTTAGCTAAAGAGCTAACTACCTCTCTCTTGGCCGTATGAATCTATGCTTGAGTTAGCTAAGGAGCTAACAACTTTATGGGTTTTCCTCTCTCTTGGCCGCATGATTCCTTGTGTGAGTTAGTTAAGGAGCTAACTACCTTTCTCTTGGGAAAAACTTCAAGCCGTGTGGATCCTTGCTTGAGTTAGCTAAAGAGCTAACTACTTTTTTCTTTTAGCTGATCTTTCCCTCAAGCCATGGGGGATTTCAAAATAGCTAACTGGAATCTCCTTTTAGCTAGCTAATGGCATCTTGTTCTTCTTCATGGCAGACCGTTTTCAAGGAATAGTTAGCTGGAATTAATTCCAGCTAGCTACCTTTTCTCTTTGCAAGCTTGGGCATGCTCTTTCTCTCTTCTTAATTTCTATTTTCAGCTATACTAACTTTTGATCTCTGGATTATGGCAGAGATCTTCCTTCCTCAAATGGATTCAATGGATTCAATGCATTCAATGCTCAAGAAAAATAATCTCAACGGTTATATTTTTCTTCTCGTTTTACTTTCCATTTATTTCAAATGAGTCTAACGGATATCTTGATGTTGAAATGCTTTAAATAGCTGAGATTAGAAGAACAAAATGACGAATCTGAGAATGAGAAAGAAGAGAAAGAAATCCAAGAAGAAAAAGCTTTTACTGCATATTTTTTAAGTGATTGAAAGCAAGTTCCTGCACATTGAAGTTGAGAAATCATAAAGATCATTCATTGCTCAAGTCGTCCAAATCCATTAAAGCCCTCAAGCATTCAAAGCTTCAGCTACCTCAAAGATCTTCATTTATTACTGAAGATTTGCTACACAAGTTGTAAAGTATTTCTTTGTATATTTGCTCATTTTAGGAGCTGCTTGTTATTCTGAACATATTCTTGTAAAAGGGTTAAATTTAACCCTTGGTTATTGTTTGGCTTCCTTGTGCCGTGAAACAAGAGGACTAGCCGGGTAAGACTAGGGGTTGGCTACCTTGTGCCATGAAAACAAGAGGACTAGCCGGGAAGGCTAGGGGTTGTAATTATTGTGATACGATTAGAGTGAAATTCTCAAAGGGTTTTTGGAGAGTGGACGTAGGTGCTGAGTTTGGCACCGAACCACTATAAACCCTCTTGTATTTGTGATTGCTTGCATAATTTCTGTGATATTGTTCTATGCACTTCACTACACCGCTACCACTTAAATTTTAATTAGTGATAAAGCACATATCTGTGCAAGTAATTAATTTTTAAATACATAATTCATCCCCTCTTGGGTTCTACATCTGGGCAACAGTTTGTTTCCAGGAGGTAAATGTCACGCCCTAGACCCTATATTGGATCTAGGGGTGGCAACCCGCCGCATGCCTAGCATGCAAGGCGTCCCGAAATATAACATTTAATAAAAGAAGGGGTAATAACTATATATCATCCAATTTAAATGGTTCTTAATACAAACCATAATCATAGGTTTTAGGCTACATGCCCATCATACATAAGTCAATGGGGTTACAACAAAATGTTGGATCTTAATTTCCTCTGATAGAAGCTCCAACTACCCCAGATCTCATTCTTCAGTCCTGTGGCTCTGAAAAATATTGTAAGATTTATATGAGCTTACACTCAATAAGTAAGCCTACTATTATATAATCATTTCGTCAAGATATTATCAAACCATATTTTCATGTATAAAACTTCCAATTTAAATACATTCATCATGTTATCAAACATGTATATCATCAGCTCAAATAATTTTGGAAGCTTAATTATATAATAAATGCTAAAATATGCAATGTAAACAAATCCAATGTATTTATATTATTATTTTCTTATGTGTCCCACGGTCCTACAACACCCATCTGGTGTATCACTCTTTAATGTCCCTAAGAGGAAGGGTTCTGGTACCAGCATTATGCCATATATCATAATCAATCACAACACATCCTCTAGATGTGTGTGCGTTATGCCATATATTAATCACATCCATCCTCTAGATGTGTGTCCTCCACATATCTTTCCATGTGGAGGTGGGTCTCGTATCTCTCGGCATTTCACATCGTTTTACATCATATGAGAACCGCGGCGTCACATATCATTATCATATTTGCTTGTAGCACATCATGCATCATCATGAGCATAAGCTCCTCATATCATATATAGTGGTTTGTACATTCATAGCATAAAATACATCAATAGTACCAGTATATTTTGCAAAGCCAGTATAATCACATCGATCAATTTTTGTACATTTATAATCCAGTACTTTGCAAAATATTAGCAGTCACATATAATTATAACAGATACCCAATTGTATACTCATGGTACTATTTATCAATTAAATAATAAAATTCTATTTTATCTTATTTCATAAATATGCATATAGCTATAAATCCAAAGATTTATATATTAAATAATTTATGAAATCAGGATAATTAGCTTACTTGCAATAAATGGCTTAAATACAAATAATGCAATATATATCCGTATAGCATTTAAATACATAATTTTTATATTTTAATAAATTATGAAATTTAATAAGTAGCTTACTTACCTCAGTACGCTAATTCCAAACTATAAATCGTCTATGTGGACATTGGTTACCTACAGCATTAATTTCCACAATTAAATCTTAAAAATTGAATAATGAAGCATCCCCTAAGGTCTACCTAGTCTAATCTTGGGCCCAACTTTGGGCTCGAATATCTCTCAATATATAAGTCCGAATGGGGAAATAAAAATATCCCAAGAAACTATAATCAATGCTGAATCGGGCCATATTTTTATTTCTCCATTCCTGACCCAATACGGGGCCCAAAACGTGGCCCAAAGATGGCTCAAAATCGGCCTAATAGGGCCCAATGTGGGACGGCCCAGCCGGCCCACGTCTCTTTCTTCCCCACGCGCCTCCCCTGTTTCACCCGAACATGGGAGGGAGCCATGCCGGCGGCTAGGGCCATCGCCGGCCAATTCCTGAGCGGCCACCGGCGATCGGGCCAAAGCCGGCCACCGCCGCGGCTGCCTCCCTCTCCCTCTCTTTCCCTCAATTTCTCTCTTCCTCTCTCTCGTCCGTCTGCGGCTTGGCACCGTGCCGGTGGCACGGCCGGCCACCACGGCCGGTCGGATCCTCACCGGATGGTCGCCCGCCGCCGGTGAGGTCCCTGGCCGCCACCCAGGCCCAGCGAGGCATCGGGCACTCCGCCGGACCTGAACCAAGCCGTGAACCGGCTTGGTTCCATCCCCTCTCTCTCTGTTTCTCTCTCTCAATCTCTCTGTGATTCTCTCTCTCTCCTCTTACCTGCGGCCCGCCGGGGGAGAAAGCTCATGGAGAAGGAGGGGTGCTCCCCCCTCCTTATATAGTGCCAAGGGGAGGGTTAGCCCCTCCCCTGCTCGTGTGAAGGGGGCGCATCAGCGTCCCCTATCCTTGACTAGCTGCGGCCCCCCTTGCCGCAGCCGTCAACAATGGCGGAGGAAGGGGGGCGCCCCCTTCCTCCGTCAACAATGGCGGATCCTCACACGTGAAGATCCGTAGGAAGAACAGGGGCCCACATTCTCCCTCCTTATAAAAATTTTGGCCTCAAAATTAAGGTACTTCAAATAACATTTAGAATCCAAAGCTTTGATCATATAATTAATCTTCTTTCCATTTACATATGCTATGATACAAACAATTGAGGATATTTCTCTTTAATTTCCTCCTCAAGCTCCCAAGTAGCTTCCCTCTTAAAATGGTTACTCCACTGAACCTTAACATAGGGAATGCTACGCCGTCTTAAAACTTGATCCTTGCGGTCCACAATACGCACAGGATGTTCCTCATACGTTAGATCCTTCCTTAACTGCATGGGCTCAAATTCTATCACATGGCTGGGGTCAGAAATGTACTTCCTCAACATGGATACATGAAATACATTGTGTACCCAGAGAGTGCTAAAGGTAATGCCAGGCTATAAGCCACCTCCCCTACTTTGCTCAGAATCTCAAATGGCCCAATGTATCGTGGGCTCAATTTGCCTCTAATTCCAAATCTCATCACATTTTTGGTTGGTGATATCTTCAAGAAAACATGATCTCCAACCTGAAATTCTAGCTCCCTTCTTCTCACATCAGCATAGCTCTTCTATCGGCTCTGAGCTGTGCGGAGTCGTCCCTTGATCAGTTGCACCTTCTCTACTTCTGCCGAATCAGCTCAGGGCCCAACAATTTTCTCTCCCCCACATCATCCCAATATAAGGGAGATCTGCATTTTCTACCATACAAGGCCTCAAATGGAGCCATCTGGATACTGGCCTGGTAGCTGTTATTGTAAGCAAATTCCACTAAAGATAAGTGGTTATCCCAAGCACCACCCAAGTCCATTACACAGGCTCTCAACATGTCCTCCAGGGTCTGTATGGTTCTCTCAGACTGCCCATCTGTCTGGGATGGAAGGCTGTGCTGAAGTTCAATTTGGTCCCCAGAGCTCTATGAAGACTCTTCAGAATTGGGACACAAACCTAGTATCCCTATCTGATACAATAGATACGGGAATACCATGAAGTCTCACAATTTGCTCAATATACATGTTGGCCAATCTCTCACTGGAGATCCCAACTCTGAATGGAAGGAAATGGGCTGACTTCGTCAATCTATCTACAATGACCCATACCGCATCATTGTTCCTAGGGGTCTTAGGCAGACCAGTCACGAAGTCCATAGTGATCTTCTCCCATTTCCATTATGGAATCATCAGAGATTGAAGGGTCCCGCAGGCCTTTGATGCTCAGCCTTCACTTGCTGACATACCAAACATTTGGCTACATACTGAGCAATCTCGCTCTTCATTCCTTTCCACCAAAAGTTTTCTTTAAGTCTTTGTACATCTTGGCACCTCCTGGGTGCACCGTGTAAGGAGAATAGTGGGCCTCCTTCTGAATCTCTGCTCTTAGTTCCATCACATTTGGCACACAGAACCTGCCATCAAATCTCAGGGATCCATCCTCCATTATAGCAAATTCATTTTGAACCCCTAACTTCACGGCTTCTTTAATCTTTTGCAGGTCCAAGTCTTCTTTCTGGGAGGACTTGATCCTGTCTAACAGAGTTGATTGGAGTACAAGTGCTGCCACAAGCCCATCGGACCGTTGTACTCACAATCCAACCTCCAGCTTCTCAAGATCCCTCTGGATGTGAGGCTGAGAGGTGATCATAGAAGCTAACTCGAGAGGACTTCCTACTCAAGGCATCAGCTACCACATTGGCCTTCCCTGGATGATAGTGCAGGTTCAGGTCATAATCTTTTAGTAGCTCCATCCACCTCCTTTGCCTCAAGTTTAACTCCTTCTGAGTGAAGATGTACTTCAGACTTTATGGTCTGTGTATACATCACATGCTTCTCCATATAGATAATGCCGCCAGATCTTTAAGGCAAAAATTACAGCAGCCAACTCCAGGTCATGAGTAGGATAATTTTGCTCGTATGGCTTTAGCTGTCTAGAGGCATAAGCTATCACCTTCTCATTTTGCATCAGAACACATCCCAATCCCTTCCGAGAAGCATCCGTGTATAGAGTGAATCCTCCAGATCCTGACGGAAGGGTAAGGACGGGGGCTGACACTAGGCATTGTTTTAGCTCCTGGAAACTTCTCTCACACTCGGTCCAGTCAAACTTCGCTTGCTTTTGGGTAGGCGAGTCAGGGGTAGAGCAATGCGAGAAAAGCCCTCCACGAATCTGCGATAATATTCAGCCAGCCCCACGAAGTTTCTGACTTCAAATACATTGGAAGGTCGACTCCAATTTACAACTACCTCAATCTTCTTTGGGTCCACAGTTATGCCATTTTTAGATATTACGTGACCCAAGAATGATACTTGGCTCAACCAGAAGTCACACTTCTGCAACTTGGCATAAAGCTTTTTCTCCCGAAGAGTTTGCAGAACAATCTTCAGGTGGTCCATATGCTCCTCCTGGCTTTTAGAATACACCAGGATGTCATCAATGAACACCACCACAAACTGGTCCAAGTATGGCTTAAAGATTCTGTTCATCAAGTCCATGAATGCTGTCGGGCATTAGTTAACCCAAACAGCATCACCAAGAACTCGTAGTGGCCATACTAGTCCTGAATGCTGTTTTAGGCACATCTCCAACCTGACCTTGATTGATGGTATCCTGATCGAAGGTCAATCTTCGAGAATACCCAAGCTCCTTGGAGTTGATCAAACAGATCATCGATCCTTGGCAAGGGATACTTGTTCCGCACTGTTACCTTATTATTTCTCGGTAATCAATGCAGAGCCGAAGACTCCCATCTTCTTTTTGACAAATAATACTGGAGCACCCCAAGAGAGACACTTGGTCTGATAAATCCGGTCAAGGAGCTCCTGCAATTGGCTCTTTAACTCTTTTAGTTCAGCTGGGCCATACGATAAGGGGCCTTGGATATAGGTCCAGTGCTAGGGACCAAATTAATGGTGAACTCCACTTCCCGGTCTGGAGGCAATTCGTCAAATCATCCGGGAAGAAGTTAGGAAACTCCATAGCCACTGGAATATCCTCCAACTTTACCTCTTCCTGCTGAAGGTCCTTGACCACAGCAAGAAACCCTTGGCCACCTTTCTTTAAATATTTGGCAGCCTGCAGTGCTGACAAACACTGAGGCCAGGTGTTCCTGGCTTCCAGTAAAACTGAATTCAGGCTGATTAGGGATTTTGAAGATCACCATTTTCCTGAAACAGTCTACCGAAGCATGATAGGAGCCAACAATCCATCCCAAGGATAACATCAAAGGACTTTAGTGGAAGGATGATTAGATCAGCCTTCAACTTTTATCCTTCAAATTAATCAGGCAGATTTGCATACTGAGTCCACCCTCATAACATCTCCATTTGGGAATGCAATGAGCAACTCTTGTTCTAGGGGAACGGTGTCAACGATGCATTATTGGCAAGATAAGCATCAGATATAAACGAATGCATGGCACCTGGATCTACTAAAGTCTGAGCATAAGTGTTGCCTACTTTAATTGTCCCTGCCACAACGGAGTTAGAAGTGGCAGCATCCTGTTGGGTGAGGGTGAAGACCCTTCCCTGGGTCCTCAGCTGCTGCGGCTGGTTCATCCCAAGATTTGGAGAAGGCAGCTGATCTCTCCGAAGGGGACAAGTGGCCATCTTGTGATCCACTTTCCCACATATGAAGCAGGCACCTCTCGCCCATGGCATGCCTGCCCGGGTGGAAGTTCCGCAGTGAGGGCAACGGGTCTCCTTACCCTTCGGTCCTGAGGGGGGTGATATGTATCTTTCTTCTTAGCTTGCCCCGAAGACTGGCCCGAAGGAGACCCTTTCCTCTTCCTCTTTAGCTCCCACTCCTTCTGGTTCCTATTCATGTCTCTTTCGATCACCAGGGCTTTGCTCACTACAGCACAATATGTGGAGAGTTCAAATGCATCGACTGCTTGCCTCAGTTTGGGTCAGTCCTTCAGTGAACCTGGTGATCTTGGCTCTCTCAGTGGTCACTATTTCCGGAGCAAACCGGGCTAGCCTAGTGAACTCGGCTTCGTACTGGGCCACAGAGAGATTCTTCTATTCCAGCTTCAGAAACTCAGACTCCATCTGTCTTTGCACACTACTGGGAAAGTATTTATTGAAAAAGGCCTCCTTGAACTCCCTCCAGGAAACAGCCTGTCCACCCAATCTGCTCCATATGGAACCACCAATCATATGCCTCCCCTTGAAGGAGGTAGGTGGAAAATCTAATCCGCTCCTCCTCTTGGCTACCATGGGCCCTGAAGGCCTTCTCCATCTCCCTCATCCACCCCTCAGCATCAGCGGGGTTGATGGATCCAGAGAAGGGAGCAGGGCTAAGCTCTTAAACTCAGCAAAGCTCCGACCTCCTCCTTGCTAGGGTTGCGGCGAAGCGGGCTGGACTGGTGGTTTAGGTTCGACTCGCGGGTTTTGCGGAGTAGGAGGGATGGGCTGAGCAGGCACCACTTGTTGGATCTACTGCTGCATAGCCTGCACCATTTCTACAAGGGCCTGAAGTATCTCAATATGGCGCTGTTGCTGGCCATTGCCAGCCACGTTAATGGAACCAGAAGCTCCAGAAGTTTGCTGGCCTCCCTGCTGGCCAGAGTTACCAGACTGGGAACCTCCAACTTGTCGCATACTTCTGGTGTGAGAGGCATGATTATTCCCTGCCAAGTTTGGTTCCAATTAATATCTTTACAAACCCCTAAGTTTTCAAAACATATCTATTTAAAAAAATATATCTTCCTAGAGTTGTTACCCTCCCAGTGTCATCCTACTATTTTGCCTAGTGTCATCTTATGTTTGTCCCTAAGGTCAAACCTAGGCTCTGATACCACAGAAGCTGTCACGCCCTACCCTATATTGGATCTAGGGGTGGCAACTCGCCGCATGCCTAGCATGCAAGGCGTCCCGAAATATAACATTTAATAAAAGAAGGGGTAATAACTATATATCATCCAATTTAAATGGTTCTTAATACAAACCATAATCATAGGTTTTAGGCTACATGCCTATCATACATAAGTCAATGGGGTTACAACAAAATGTTGGATCTTAATTTCCTCTGATAGAAGCTCCAACTACCCCAGATCTCATTCTTCAGTCCTGTGGCTCTGAAAAATTGTAAGATTTATATGAGCTTACACTCAATAAGTAAGCCTACTATTATATAATCATTTCGTCAAGATATTATCAAACCACATTTTCATGTATAAAACTTTCAATTTCAAATACATTCATCATGTTATCAAATATGTATATCATCAGCTCAAATAATTTTGGAAGCTTAATTATACAATAAATGCTGAAATATGCAATGTAAACAAATCCACTGTATTTATATTATTATTTTCTTATGTGTCCCACAGCCCTACAACACCCATCCGGTGTATCACTCTTTAATGTTCCCTAAGAGGAAGGGTCCTGGTACCAGCGTTATGCCATATATCATAATCAATCACAACACATCCTCTAGATATGTGTGCATTATGCCATATATTAATCACATCACATCCTCTAGATGTGTGTCCTCACATATCTTTCCCTGTGGAGGTGGGTCTCGTATCTCTCGACATTTCACATCGTTTCACATCATATGAGAACCGCAGCACACATATCATTATCATATTTGCATGTAGCACATCATGCATCATCATGAGCATAAGCTCCTCATATCACATATACAGTGGTTTGTACATTCATAGCATAAAATATATCAATAGTACCATTATATTTTGCAAAGCCAAAATAATCACATCAATCAATTTTTGCACATTTATAATCCAGTACTTTGCAAAATATTAGCAGTCACATATAATTATAACAGATACCCAATTATATACTTATGGTACTATTTATCAATTAAATAAAAAATTCTATTTTGCCTCATTTCATAAAATGCATATAGCTATAAATCCAAAGATTTATATATTAAATAATTTATGAAATCAGGATAATTAGCTTACTTGCAATAAATGGCTTAATACAAATAATGCAATATATATCCGTATAGCATTTAAATACATAATTTTTATATTTTAATAAATTATAAAAATTATAATAAGTAGCTTACTTACCTCAGTACGCTAATCCCAAACAGTAAATAGGCTATGTGGATATCTGGTTACCTATAGCATTAATTTTCACAATTAAATCTCAAAAAATTGGAATAATGAAGCATCCCCTAAGGTCTACCCAGTCTAATCCTAGACCCAACTTTGGGCTCGAATATCTCTCAATATATAAGCCCGAATGGGAAAATAAAAATATCCCGAGAAACTAGAATCAATGCTGAATCATGCCATATTTTTATTTCTCCATTCTTGACCCAATACGGAGCCCAAAACGTGGCTCAAAGATGGCTCAAAATCGGCCCAATAGGGCCCAACGTGGGACGGCCCAGCCGGCCCTCGTCTCTTTCTTCCCCGCGCCTCCCCTGTTTCACCCGAACAGGGGAGGGAGCCATGCCGGCGGCCAGGGCCACCACCGGCCAATTCCTGGGCGGTCCGATCGTTGGCGACCGGGCCAAAGCCAGCCGTCGCCGCGGTCGCCTCCCTCTCCCTCTCTTTCTCTCTAATTTTCTCTTCCTCTCTCTCATCTGTCCATGGCTTGGCACCATGCCGGTGGTACGGCCGGCCACCACGGCCGATCAGATCCTCACAGGACGATCGCCTGCCATCGGTGAGATCCCGTGACCGCCGCCCAGGCCCGGCGAGGCATCGGGCACTCCGTCGGGCCCGAACCAAGCCGTGAACCGGCTTGGTTCCATCCCCTCTCTCTCTGTTTCTCTCTCTCAATCTTTCTATGATTCTCTCTCTCTCTCCCTCTTACCTGTGGCCGGCGTCGGGGGAGAAACCTCGTGGAGAAGGAGGGGTGCTCCCCCCTCCTTATATAGTGCTAAGTGGAGGGTTAGCCCCTCCCCTACTCGTGTGAAAGGGGCACGTCGGTGCCCCCTTGCCGTAGCCATCAACAATGGCGGAGGAAGGGGGCCGCCCCCTTCCTCCGTCAACAATGGCGGATCCTCACCACGTGAGGATCCGTAGGAAGAACAGGGGCTCACAGTAAATCAGTTAAAATCCAAGTTTTATTTCTTTGATTGATTTAATTTCACTATCTATAGTTTCCTTCCAATATGATGATTCTGATGATGTCATTGCCTCATCGTATGTGAAGGATCACCTTCTATTAAGAATGTAAAAAATCTTTACCAAAATATTTTTAATTCTTTTCCTTTTGCTTCTTCTTAATTCTGGTTTAGTTTCTAGTTCTGGTTCTATGGCTTTAGAGGACGATGGTTCAAATTCCAGGGTCTAGAGATTTTAGTCTTGAATGGAATTTTATCTTCAAAGAAGAGGCATCTCTAGCTTCTAAAATTGTGTTATTGGATATGCCATTAATCTCTAATTTTATTACTAAAAATCTATAGGCATTGCTATTTTGGGCATAGCCTATAAATAGCATCTAAGGTTTTGGATCCTAGTTTTCTTTTTTTGGATTAGGAATATTAACCTTAGATAGACACCCCCACACTTTGAGAAAGTCTAGGTTAGGTGTTCTTTCTTTCCAAAGTTCATAGGGAGTCTTGCCACTATCCGTAGTAGGTATTCTATTTAAGATGAAACAAGAAGATAGAAGAGCTTCCCCCCACAAGTTCTCAGGTAAGCCAGAACTAATGAGCATAGAATTTACCATATCCATAAGGGTACGGTTCTTACGCTCAGCTACATCATTGGACTATGGAGAGTAAGGAGCAGTCAGTTGATGAATTATCCCATGTTCTTGACAGAACTAAGAAAATTCATTCGAGGTATACTCTCCTCCTCTATCAGATATAAGAATTTTAATTTTTCTTTCTTGTTGATTTTCTATCTCACTCTTATAAATTTTAAATTTATTGAAGGTTTTATTTTTAGATTTACTAGATAACAGTAACAATCTAGAAAAATCATCTATAAAGGTTACTAAGTACCTATTGCCACCACGAGTTGCAGTCTTAGTTGAGTTACAAACATCACTATGTATTAACTCCAAGATTAACAAATTTCTTTTAACTGATTTGAATGGCTTTCTTGGTTGTTTAGATTCAGCACATATTTCGCATTTAGATATATCTAGATTCGATTTAGGAATTAGTTTTAAATTCATCATGTGTTCAACCTTTCTTAGGTGCACATGACCCAACCTGGCATGCCACAGATTTTGATTAGACTTATTCACAAGATAGGTTTGATTCTCAGCTTTATTAATAAAAGGATTTATTACATTCAGTTTAAATAAGCCTTCACTTATATATCCTTTTCCTATGAAGGCATTATTCTTAGTTATTACAACTTTATTACAATCAAGAACAATTTTGTATCCTTTCTGAACTAGTTGAGATCCGCTGACAAGGTTCTTCCTAAGATCAGGAACATAACGCACATCCGTCAAGGTGAGAACTTTTCTTGATGACATTTTCAGGTTCACTCGACCTTGTCCCTCGATCCTAGCGGCTGTGTTGTTCCCTAGAGTCACACTTCCTCCACTTGAGTCCTAAAAGTAGTGAACCAGAGCGATCAACACAAATATTAACATTAGCTCCTGAATCCAACCATCAATCAAGGTTGGAAGAAGTAAGATTTATTTCAGGGTTCAAGTTCACTAACCTAAGGATGGAATCATCTTGACCTTCAACTACGTGAGCTTTTCATAAAAGCAGTCCCTTGCAAGATGATTTGTTCTCCCACACATGAAACAAATCTTTTACTTGGACCTTGGGTTGGCTGGCTAGGTCTAGTATTGTGGGTTTTAAAGGTTTCATCCTTGGGTTTGAACTTGTTTGGTTTAGGATAATAGGGTTGGTTTGATTGTTTTGGAGGTTCGATCAAAATTTAGGCTTTGACCTTTATTTAGGATTATTGTTGGTCTAGTGTTGTTCGGTTAGATTGGCTTGGACACTTGGAGTTTTATTTTGAAGGGTTTTAGACCTATGTTGGTCTTCTATCCTGATTGAGTTTAGAAGTTGAGCCAAGGTTAGCTCTCCTTTTTTTTGAAGTTGACTTTTGACAAAGCCATTCCAAGAAGGAGGCATTTTATCTAGGAGGCTGAAAACTTTAAAACCTTCAAAGAATTTGCCTTAATTGGCCTGAAGTTTCCTAAGGTATTCTTGGAATTTATGAATTTGATCATTGATAGATGTGTCATCTACCATATTGAATCTAAGGAATGATGCGGTGTTGAATCGTTCTACTCCAGCATCATCGAGTCCATATTCAGACTCAAGGTTATCCCATAATTCCTTCGAATTCTTAGCCGACAATAAATGTCATAGAGTGAGTTGGATAGGGCACTAAGGATTCTACCTTTATAGATAATCCTGTTCAGGGGTAGTGGTTGTCATTGTACTAGAGGAACTGGAATACTTATCAATCATTGACAAAGACCTAAGGTAGTTAGCCAAAACTTCATTTGGCTTTGCCACATCCTAAAATGGGATCCATCAAATTTTTTTTTCTAAGACTAACGATGTCATCTCTAAGGGTTGCCATATGGTCCAAGCTAGGTTCAAAGAGGAAGATCTAAAAAATGAAAATGACTTTGTTGCAAAATTGTTTGAATAATTCAAACATTTTTTTTGCACACAATAAGAGAATGCAAATAAATTATAATTAATTTGCACCAAATCTCCTTTAGATTGTTATTGAAAATGATTTCTGTGTGCTTCCAGCTAAGAATATATAAGCATTCATATATATATATATAAATATATATTTTAAAAAATAATATTCGTGGTGTGTGGCAGATTATATTCAGTAAAAAAAATTGTTTCAAAATAAAAATAAGTTAAAGAATTAAAGAGTCAGGCCTAGGAGGCACATTAAACCACTATCCTAAAGGATATTTGGTCTCCTTCTCGTGCAAAGAAAAATTAGACCATGCTTTCCTCTAAGGTACAACCCGTAAGCCAAAACTCCAACGTCCGTTGGTGGCACGATCTCAACAGGACGCCGATCAGCAATCTTTAAAAAAAATAGTAAAAAAAATACAGAGTTATTGTTGTTACTTTCATTTTTTTTTATACTATGAAAGGCTGAGGTGATGCCCTATTTATAGACCTTTTTTTTTCTTTAAAATGGCAGGCATTTTATTTTTTTAAAAAAAAATGGCCAGGCGTTAACAATTCCAAATGTATTATTGCTCATAGCCTCTAAAACTCTGCCAGTATTAGCAGGTCTTCATCATCAAACGCTGGCTGCCACTTGCATGAAGACTCAAATGCACCAAGTTACAAAATTATAACCTAAAGAGAGGACTGATTAGCATCATCTAATCAAGCTTTACTCACCTAAAAGAAGGTGTTCCAGCGTTCGGGATTCTCACCATTGTAAGTTCCATGAAAGGTTAGAATTAGATATACACAACCTTTTCTTCGTATACTGAAAGGTGGTAGTTTTTGGTAACATGCAAACCATTTGTAGTACTACTTGGCTTTCGATTGAAACTATTGTCCTGAGTTATAGCATCTATTTCGACAATTAGTCCATCAAACATTCTTCTCTCAACTAAGAACACGTGCTGCCGATCTATAAATTATATACTGAAATTTAGTTGGGTCAAACCTCGCAAAGCACTCCAGTACGAATATTTATGTAGCCAAATAGAAGAAGGCCGAGAAGAGTTATCAAAGTCAGCACGCAGCAACCACCCGAAGCCCGCCACGTTGCACGCGTTTCAATTTAATGCTCGGAATAAACATCGGCGTCGAAGAATCCCTCGTTGGTGATGGCGACGTTCCCCAGTTCTCTTACTCCATTTCATTTCCTTAAATGCAATATTCTGTATTGTTTGTACGTGAATTCACCCACCGTTGCAAACTTTGTAGTATTTTTTAAAAATGATCGTAGTAGTAACTTCGAATAATTGGCTGATGACGTTAATTGAATATTTTTTGAAAGATTTTCTTTTCATTCGCGCCTAATCCTTGTTGGCTGGATACGGTGACGGTCGTTCGAATGGTAAATTATAACGGATAAATTGGACGTACAATTACAAATTTTTACAATGGATAATCTGTGGTTCCCATCTATTTCATCGACTGGAAATCTCCGGCGCACACAGCATGTGGAAGGAGAGAATAATAAGAGGAAAACAGGAGGAAAAAAAAAAAAAAAATCTCTCTCTCTCTCTCTCTCTCTCTTTGGGTGGTCTTCTTTAGGTTTGAATTCCCTCTTAGCTTCTGCTCCTCGATCCGTTCGACACCTTGGTCGGTTCCGGCTCTCGCCCTTCTTTGGTAAGAACCCCAAAGTCTCTCTGCTGCTCTCGTTCTTTTTCTTCTTCTTTTGATTTGGAGCTTCTTTGGGCGCTTTGTTGTGATGGATTTCATCCATTGGTGGCTATTTTATGAAAGCCAAGCACGAATCTTTACGCTTTTATTCGATCACTTTTCATTGTAGTTAATTTTAATAGGTTTGGCACAAAACGATTGATGCTGGGTTGATGGGGTTTACCTAAAGGCCAGTACTTTCTTTCCAGTGAAGTCTCTGCTATCAGTTCTTAAGGTTTCTGGGCATCTCTGGTTTTGTGCGAATTTTTCCATCTATGTGGTGCTCGGCATTGAGGGTTTTCTTGAATTAAAATGATGAATTTTTTTAGGGTCTGGAAGATTGGGTCGGTGTTCTTTTTGTGGAGAGGGAAGACGCATAGATGGACTCGTGGTAGCTGCGGCAGTGAGTGGCGCTGAGTATTTGATCGAGCATTGACGAAAGGTTGAGACGAAAGGGGAGGAATGCTTGTCGGAGCCACTTGTTAGGGGTTTTATTTGCAAGAAATCCAAAATGCCGCCCTCGGTGGGCAAAAAGAATGAGCAGAAGAGCATGGAATCGAGGGACAATATTTTCGTAGGTTGATTCAAAGGCAAATTGCAGAAGATGGTTCCTCCGTTAATGACAACGGCACTGGTAATACCCCTAGAAGGTCTTTGGAATCGAGGGTTAATGCTCCATTAGAGGGAATGGCTTCTAGTAGTGGGGTTGAAGGGAACACTTTGATGAGTTCAGGAGAGTATGTATGGGACCACAGTGCTCTTTTAAGTTTGCAGCCATGGATTTTCAGAAAAGACAATATTCATATAGGGGAGGACGGGATGAAGGTAAATGATGAGTTTTTCGATAAATTAAGGTACGAAATGGATAGCTTCGGTGATCCATCACTAGCTAATGTTTCTCCAAGGGGTGTTAGTCTTGGTTATGGGCGTGGCAGAGGCCGAAGCACTCTTAGGAGCCGACGGTCTCGCAGGTATTCTGTGAAGCCTCTTACTTCTGTCGAGACCTGTCTCATTCCTCAGCTTTACAATGAAAATTTTGAAATTGAAGAATATGCATTTAATTCACTCCCATCTCCTACCGCACAAGCTGCAAAGCCATTTGTTATAACTGATGGCAACAGAATAATCAGCAAATCAAGCCATGAACCTTTGGGTGACAATGGCTTGCATCAAGATGTTGGAGCTAGCTCAGGAGTAATGGGAACTGTTTTAGGAGTTTCTCCTCTTCCTGAATTAAAGAAACTGAAACGAAAGAGCAGGGAGACGCATCATGGGAGGATGGACTCTTCTAATTCTCAGAGTTCCTGCAAATTTTCACACTCTAAAGGTGGGATAACCAACCTCTGCTTATTCTTTTAAGCCAGGACATCTTTGTTATTCATTATGAACTTTCTAATGTTTGTTTACCTTTTACATTGGTGACAGACTAAGTTAATGAAATTTCCTGTAAATTATATCATATGAAATGAGAAAAGGCATTGCAAAGTTTGCAATGCGAAATTGCAGTGATGAATTTTTTTTTCTAAATATAATATCGATATATCATCACAAATTGTTTGCAGTGCACTGAACATGTAATGGTGAGCTTGTTTTTGTTATGCAAAGTGCTTTGTGAACTATTTGTTCTCCTGTACATAATGACAAAAAACCTCCCTTTGGGTCCTGACAATTGTATATGGCACACCCCAAATCAGATTTGATAAAGTCACAAATTGAATCACATCAACTGAGCTTTTAATTATGATATTTTGTATTTCATTCATTTGTTTCTATCTCTGGAAGGATTTTCATTTTGTTAAGGTTATTTGAATATTTCCTTTTCAGGTAAAGTATCTTATCAGTGTGTAGGTCCACCTGTTATGTCATCCTAAGTAATTGCTGATCCTGAAATCAAATCAAATAATAATCCTATACTAGGGTTCTTTATATCTTGTATTGAAAACACTTGATTCAAATCTATTCTTCTATCAATACTGTTATGCAATATCTTCTTTAGTTCGAATCCTACTTTCTAGAACCACACCGTTCTGTTGTTGGTTGGAAGCATGATCTGACTTACACGCCCATCCCCTAACTTCTTAGAATAAACAGGTGGGATTTTCTAAAGTTGGATTGGTTCTAAATCAATATGAAATCAATCTGATTTCAAATAGAACCGGAAGTTGGCTCAGGTTGGCCTGGGTCCATGGGCTAGCCTGACATCAAGCCGGGCTTAGGTTAGGCCTGAACTAATATGGGTCAGGACTGGGACCTAAAAAGGATTTGGATTGAGCTTGGGCCATTACTTGTTACAGCCCGAAGCTTGAGTCAAAGAAGGTCCAAAGTATTAGTCTTTAATTAGGCTTAACTTTGATCCAAATTCAATCCCAAAATCTTTAAATATGGTGGGTTTTTTAAATTTTATACTAGATTTTCTATTAATTGTGTGAGAATAGCTAACAATTTCTTTTTGATTGATTAGAAGCAATAATTTTAAATATTGCTTGTTTTTAGTCAATCACTTAAAAATTTAAAATTAATTCTATCGGTCTAGTTTTTGGCTCAAATGAGTTATTGTGGGTTACCTTGATTGGGTTTTGGGCTGAGCCTAGCTCGGATCGAGCTTAGGCAATTCTAAAAAAAATGTTAGGCTTGAGCCCAACTCAAAGCCCAAGAAAAAAAAAAGGGCTAGGATCAGGCTAAGGCATGGCTTAACCCAGCTTGTCCTACCTCCAGTTCCCCTAGAACTAATGATTCACTCAGGGTGAACTTGTTGGGAATCGGCTAGCTGACATAATTGATAGGATATTTTATTGTACTAGATGATTAGTTCAATGAGGGCAGATTGCATTGTACTAGTAGGATACTAAGGCTCAGTGTTTTCTCTACACCAAGTATCGCTACTTAGGTATGGATTGTACCAGTACTTGGTATGGGGTATACTAGTATGGGTTATGGTACCTAGATTGCAAATCTTAATTAATAATTCTGCAATTTCATGTGGCTTAGCTAAAAAATGAAAAAAAGGGCTCATGGAGAGTGATGGATAGGATGGACAACAAGGATTTAGGTTGGAATGAAGGCATGAGATAGATGGTAACCACGGCCTAATGTGAGTATGAATTGTACCATAAGCTTATAAGCTTCAAGAGCTAAGCTGAAAAAGTGAGAAAAAAGGGCACTCTCAATTTCACATCCAATATAGTTGAGGCATGGAACCGCGCTGCTTGCCTGGTGCTCTGCTCTCATCCCCCGTTTTGTTCCATCTGTCCACCTTTTGGTTGAGGAATTCCAAGGGCTAAGGTGGGGCTTCATTCATTGCATTGTATCTAGATTCTTAATTAGTTTTTGACTATTTATTTGTAATATTTTCTCACCATGTTTTGCTTTATCATTTAGTTGTGTTTATGATTGACAAGCGAAAATTTAAACGAATCTTAAATGAGTTGCTGGGTAGGGATGACCTACAGGTTTATGAAAAATAAATGATTTAGATATGGGTTGAGAATTTTCTAACTTGAATGAGGCTCAATCCAAACCTTGTTGATTTTGCATGAATTCATGGTCCATGGTTTTGACTTAAAATCATTGTTAACTCCAAGTATTATGCATGCAATCCAAAGGTATGATTTCTGGAGCCTACTGATACAGTTTTAGAGAAGTTGCTTTTTTTTTGTGAAAGAGGAAAAAGAAGAGAAAGGAAAAAAATGCATAGTTGATGATTTTTTAATACCTGAGAAGTTGAAGTTCTGGAGTGACTGATGCAACTAAGTTAAAAATTCTTGATAAATTGTTCTTTTTTTTCTATTTCTTGTATGTGGACTATCAGTCCTTTGTTTCATTATTATTGGATTTCAAGTTAGTTGGCTTTTTTGACTACTGGCTTTTCAAAAAATTTATGTTTTCTGGCAACCCTTTAGTTATGTTTGAATAAGTGGGGACTTAAACCAAACATGTCTTATAAAAGGCTGCTACATGGTGATACTATTCATCCTTAATGCATTAAATAATATTTTCCAATGAACTAAATTACTGAAAGAGAATGTGTTATCACCAATTGAAGTGCGGGGCAAACCCCTAGGAATCTCAATCAGAAGATCGCATTGTATGATCTGCATCTAAACCGGCTTGATAATGCATAAGTTCATATATTATGAGGTTTATTTAATTTGATTATAAGTTAACTTAATTTGCATGCATCCTCATAAGAGGACTCTGCACAATTATCATAGGCAGGGATATCACATGAGAATTCATACCCCTTCACAAAAGAGTGAGGGAGAGGATGTTTTTTGCACAGTGAAGCGAGATCAAGAGGAAAAGAGAGAATCTGTGTGTGTCTGAGAGAGAGAGAGAGAGAGAGAGAGACATGATTTTATCCATTAATCGATAGATTTCGTGACAGGTACCATAAGAGTGCGTGAGGGAGCTAGAAGTTGCTTTTGTGCATAAGGAGATGTGATCAAGAGGAGAGGAAGAGGGAAAAAAAGAAGAGAGAGTAGAGAAGAAAGCTTCTCATGGAATGATTTCAATTGCAGATTGGAAGATTTTATGACAAGTATCTTAAGACATCAAGGTTGTGGATTATTATCCAAAAAAGATCAATGTTGCCAGAGTGAATTTCCTTCAGATTTTAGTGGTTTGGATGGTCAATAATCTTATAAATTTTGTAGGATCTTAGGATTATATGAATGAGGAGGTGAAAGAAGTTGTTTTGATAATTTCTCCTTCTATCAATAAATCTGGATTTTTAGTTGCTTTTTTATCCTGTTGTATAAACCTTGCCTCATATTTATGTTTTCTCAGCATTATTATTGCAACTTTTGGTAGATTCTTGCACCAACTCCCTATGCATTGAATCTCATACGTGATAGGTATAATCATCAGCATGGTTTGTTTTGTATTTGGAACTCTGAGGCACTCAGAACAACAGCTTCTCTGGCAATTATCCTGAAAATTCTGTATATGCACATTGTCAATAAGTTCTTGCATAATCTTCCTATTCATTCAAGATAACACATTGCGAGAATGCATTCATCATCAGGACAGTTTGATTATGCATTCAGAGATATAGATAAAATATGTCAGCCTTTCATTTATGCGCAATTTTTGTGAAAATTTTTTGTTTAGTATGACAAAAGTTTATTCTTTATTATCACATATACACTCAATGACAGCACTATCATATGTGGTTACTTTAATATCTATTTATTTTCTTAGTTGGTTGCAATTTAGCTTCAGTTATTAGTTTTTAATCATTTCTTCAACTCCCAATTTATTATCCATGGTGTCTTTTGTTTTTGGTTTATTCTAAAATAGCCTTTTTTTTCTTTTTCTTTTTCCTTTTCAGAACCATTTGATGGAATGCTTGTTTTCTGTCTCGGAGTCAGCATTGGTGTGATATCCACTATTATGTCAAACAGAAAAGAAGTAGAAAAGTTAAATGACTTGTTGAAATGCACAGAAAACCTGGTTCAGGATTTACAGGAGAAGTTGGAGATGAAAGAATCGCTGACTGTTAATGAATTGGTTAATGGAGCTTGTGGAAGCCATGGACATCATTACAGAAATGCAAAAACAGAAAATTTGATCGAGTCCTCTAAAGAGCAGGTTCCAACATCTAATTTTCCTGCAAAAGAAACAGGTGAATATAACAAACTGCACTTGTTCAATGTTGAGTCAATGAGTAAAATTGAAGAAGAGCTTGAAGCAGAACTGGAGAAACTGGAGTTAAATAGGACTGCTAATAGTATGGATGGTAGAATTTCTGCCCCTGGCGAGGTAAAGTCTAAAACACAATGTTCATCAAAGCCTAAGCACTAAGTTAATACAATGAAATGTTTATTTGTCAGTTGTGTGCTGGAACATTTCTTTTTCTTATTTGAACGTAATATATCCTTTGAACTAGGATTTTAGTTGTGTAGAATTGTGATATTTTTCAAATATAACTTGTTAAGTAGGATCTCTTTTTCTCTCTCTCTCTCTCTCTCTCTCTCTCTCTCTCACACACACACACACACACACACACACACACAGAGAACGCACATGCTCATAGACTTAACATTTTTATGGAACCAAACTGCCAGGAGTGGTATGAACTTTTTAGAGTTCATACTAGATCATTCATGGTATCAATGAAACCTTTAGATGCTCCAATTAGAAAGAGTGATCTTTTAATAGTCCATGGTAATGGTAAAAATAAAGGTGGACCTAAACTAATATGGATAGAAATAATTAAGAAAGATATAACTATTTGTAATTTGAGTGTCGACTTAGTCCTGAATAGAGCAGAGTGGAGGAAGCGGATTCATGTAGCCAACCCCATATAGTTGGGAAAAGGCTTAGATGAGTTGAGTTGAGTTGAGTTGAGTATGCTGGATCATGTTTAATCCAAAGACTGCAGCCAGGCAATCAATGTCCTGATTCTTTTTGGTTTACATGGACTGGAATCTTCTATTTTGATCCTCATATTAACTACGAGTGTTAAAGATGACCTAGATGGTAAGATTCTTGCAACTTTAAGGAAGACAAGACAGATCTTATTACATGACCACAAACTAAAGTCTGGAATGTATACATGGGCAACTTTAAATGCATTTCTCCAGGTTTATATGATTAATAGAGAACTGTTGTTGCCCATGATTGACTAGACTATTTAGAGTGAGATCAAAATTTTTAACTATGCCAGACTGAAAGTGATAAGTTTTGGTTCTTTGTTTCTGTTGATCCTTTTTACAAGTCCAGCGGTTCTGTTCCCAAAGACAGCTACCATATTCCAAACATTGGAAGATTTCATTGATATGCTTCATATTCAAGTTTGTCCATGCATTATGCTAGAAACTGAATTTTGTTTAGTTGGTGTTTGAGATTTTCTAAATTATTTCTTTTCTTTCCATGGCTTGAAAAGATAAATCTATTTTTCCACATAAGAAATGTTAGCAGATCGCTATCCCAACGGTCATGCCAACCATGTTTAAGATTTGACCCTTCAGATGACTTCATGTCACCCCTTTCCCTTCAATGCTTGATAAGAAGATGGGCTTTCAGATTTAGCTTTCTGATGCTCGCAAGAAAATTGTGAGCTTTGAGCTGATCTGCTAGATCATTCATTGGCTTTGAGTTCTCAGCAGTTGCCTTCATATCATTGATGTTAAAATATCTTATCATTATGGTGAAGTTCCTGATCACATTTCATGCTAGCCATCATATTGATGAAGACTATTTTGGCACACTCAAAATTCACATTCAATTGGAAAATGTATCTTCCTTTCCCTGTTATTGATCTGACATTGTCAGAGCTTAGGAGAAATAGCCACAACCTCAGATGAAGCTTAAGATCTGCAAAGTTTTAGTAAGTTGAATCTGCTACTTCCACTATTGCTAGTTAGGAAATAGAGCTACTTATGTGCATTATATAGTTATGATATTGTAGTCTGGTTGAGTTGCACTCCTTTTAACCCTTTCCTTACTATTTTGTTTTCTTCATAGCTTCTGTAACTTATATGAAGGCAAATCAGATTTTGACATGATTGATGTTCTATTTTGGTTTCTTCTATCACAATTCCTTCTCTGGTCTTTCCTTTTTCATTAACTTCTTTTTACTCTTTTTTTTTTCCAATTTTCAACTTTGGATCTGAGAATAGAACATACCTGATCTGTTACTTCTTTTTATCTTTCATCTCCTTTGTTATATCATCTTTTCTCATAGTAGACCTGATAAACTCCTGTTAGTTGGAACCCAGTCTCCATCACTCTTTGCTCTCTAGTCTTTTCCAATCCTTACCAGCATAGCTCTCATCTGACCTTAATAGGGGTTGGCTTTTGGGCCAAGATATGGCTTTTGCTGCCATCTCTAATCTCAACCATCTACAAATTGATGACAAATTCCCGGGCAAGCATCTTTGAACAGAAAAGGGACATATCACAAGGCAGCAAAGGGCCAGGTGGCAGGTAGGAAGTCTTGAATCATGAAATTATCATGTCTCATTTTAGTGATGGCAATCATGTGGATCCAGTAACTATTTACTGACAATGGATTTGACATTTAACAGACATCTAAAATGCCTCTTTTAATTTTACAAAAGTTTGAGTTTACAACATGGAAATTTGATTGCAGATTGATCAGGACCTCATAGCCAATGCTGTTCATGGGGAACTGAGAGCGGATGGTCTTGATGGGGGACCTTATAAGAGGAAAGATTATAATGACAGAGACAGCAAGATCACCTCCACAGCTGAGACACATGCTACAAATTATGCTGTTTCACCTCAAGAACTCAGCTTACGACTTCATGAAGTGATCGAACTGAGATTAGAAGAACGAATTAAAGAGCTCGAAAGAGCACTCCAGCGAAGCCAGAAGCAACTGCTGTTAATGGAAATTGATGGATTTCTTTCTCAGGTGGCCTTCTCAAGCAGTGATTTGGGATCTTCCACCCAAGAAAGCCGGACTATGATGGGAATGGAAAATTTGCCAAGTCAACCGTTCTGCTGCTTAAATTTATCTGGAGATGCATTAAGTTCATATGATGAGGCATATGAAGAGTTCATGCAAATGACCCATACTGAGGAGAATGTGTCATTGACCACCAGCACAACTGAGAAAAAAATTTATGGGGATGGGTCATATGCATCTGATCAGAGTTTGGTATTGGGTATGGAAGGCCGCAGCACAGACAAGTTACCAAGATGTGCACAATTTTTTGAAAAGGAGCCAATATGGGAGCAGATTACGGAAAGAAAGGAATCAAATGATGCTAATGGGCGCAATGGAGATAATGAAGATAAATCTGATGATAATGATGATGATTTTGATGATGAATTGATCCGGCAGATTGTAGAGAGGACTCGGCAAGGCTCACCTGTAGTATTACATGCACAAAGAATGCTCTTCTCATTTGATGAAAAATTTCCCAGTGGTCATCGCCCATGGGATTAAATTGTCTATAAAACAAATCAAGAAAATAGTAGAAATTATTAATTTAACTGAAAACTTGGTCCGTCTTTCTCAGTGATTTCTTACCGTATGGCATTCTTCTTTCTTTCTCAGTGATTTCTTCACAAACTGTTGGCATTCTTTTTGTTGCTCTGTTGCTCCAGCGGCCCAAGCCACACTGTAGATTGATTGTCAAGTATGCGTTCATATGGCCGAAAACTTACTTGAGCCGCACACCAGAAGATCAAGTAATGGAGAACATGATCAATCTAGAATTACAAGCCACTGCGTCACCAAATGATTTGTTGGCAGGCAAATAACTGCCACTCTTAAGACACCAGTTTTTCCTTCAACAGGGAAGCCAATGGGGTTGCAAAGCGGTGCATGAAATAGGATCGGTCTTTCTGCTTTAGTTTGTGTTTTCTGAAAAAAGGTTGCTCGTTTCCATGAACAAACCATGAAACATCGCATCTTAAAGCAACCAAGATCATGATTACAAACTGAAAATATAATTGGAAACGCCAAATAAATAGACTGACTACATCTCCTGGCCTGAGACTGCAACAGATTATGTATAAAAATAATTTGCAGGCCTGAAAAGCTGATGTATTTGTTGCTTCAAGAAATAATTATTGAATGACCTATTATATCATGAGTTAAAGAATAAAAAAGCTCTGCAGACTAAGTATGAAAGATACACCCCAGAAAAAGCACTCATAAGAAAAACAGAACATAAATCCTTGTCGGCACTCTGGAACCACATCGTAATCTGCCGGACAAATAGTCCTGAGACCAAGCAGAGCATCTAACCTGATGCATGAATCTTGCTAACCAATCTATACAAGTATAGAGCCGGTTCAACGACTTCGTGTTTATAAAAGATAGATCATATATTGCAATAAAAAATCCTGTTTACCATTGCACGTGTGATCCCATTACGAAGTTAGATAATGCAATTCAAAATTTAAAATAATGCAAAAGTTTTATCCAAAGCTTGGAAAGTATTTACTAAACAATTTTTTGTAATAAATAAAAAATTAATTAATTATAATACTATTTAAATATTGAATTATATTTAGTTATGTGAAAATAAAAAATAGTATAAAAATATGATAAATAAATGATAGATAATGATATAGTTTAAACTAGAAAATTAACTTTTTCATGGCTACGATAGCAATTTTCATGGCTATGCAATTAATAATACATATCTTTATAATAAAAACTTTATTTCATTTTTTTGTTTTTAAAAATAGATTTTAAAAAAATATTATCTATTTTAATCTAATGTTTCAAATCAATTTTTTGAAATTTAAAAATAATTTAATCTAATACATAAATTTTATTTATCTTAATTTTAATTTTAAAATAGTAAATTTAAACTTATAATTTAAAAGTATGAAATTTATTTATAAAAATTATATTTTTTATTTATTTATTAATTATTATCATATTAGCATTCATGTATCGCATCAGTACATTTGAGTAATACTAGCGTAACTAACTAAACGAAAGCCGATACGAGATAAAAAAAGTCTCTGCATAAAATGGCTGACGTAGGCAAATAGGTCGGACCCACATTGGGATTAAATATTATTTTAATATGTTTCAATCAATTTTTTTGAAATTTAAAAATAATTTAATCTAATACATAGTAAATTTAAACTTATAATTTAAAAGTATGAATTTATATTTATAAAAATTATATTTTTTATTTATTTTATTAATTATTAATCATATTAGCATTCATGTATCGCATCAGTACATTTGAGTAATACTAGCGTAACTAACTAAACGAAAGCCGATACGAGATAAAAAAAGTCTCTGCATAAAATGGCTGACGTAGGCAAATAGGTCGGACCCACATTGGGATTACGGTCAACCCTCGAAAGCCAAAGGATGCCCCACCGAGTTTTGCTTCAGCGTCTATGCTCAAACCTTGTCGGCTGACTGACCTTCAACCTAACTGAGTCTTGCTCCCGAGCTAGAGCGATCGAGCCTCAGCTGTACGACCTTCGGCTTTCCCATGTCTCGTTTCTGAGTTAGAACAACCGAGCCTCAACAGTCACAAACTCGATCGACCCATCTTGGCTAACCTTCAGCCTATGCCTAACATTTCGGCCATCACTGGAATCACGAGGATCTCGAAAATCGGATAAGACTCCCCTCTTCATTATTTGCAGGATCACAAGGTATATGATAATTTGGCCTTATCATTGCCCAATTTTCACAACAACTCTTCAAAAATCAAGCAATAATTATCATATCCTCTCCCTTTAAATACTGGACCCCAAAAGCCCTATAGAGAAAGGCAACTGTGAGAGAACTCTCTCTCTTCTTTAGAACCTTCTCTTCGTGATCTGTAGGTCTCCACGAACGGGAGAACACTACTCAAGAGATCATGGAATATTAAGACTTGGTTAATGATGATGGACTTTGATGACGCCAATCACCGGCCTCGAGCGTCCGGTCGCCTCCTCTAGTGAGCTCCTCGCGCCTGCAAGCAAGTCCCTGGGGCCAAAATTCCAGCGGGGACCCTCCGACGCTCAAGTTAGTGGTCTGGGCAACAGCCGTGAGCTTGAGGAAGCTCAAAAGAGAGAGAGAGAGATATGGCCCCGAGAAGAGCTCTCTTTGTGAGCGTTTAGCGGTGTAACGAGTGTGTTACCTGGTCGGGCGTCCCTCTTACCCATCTTATAGGCGCTTAAGAGTTTGTCTGGCTTGAGTGGTTGAGGCCTTATAATGATGACCTTGATGGGTGAAATGTCAGAGCTGACATCTGTGAGGCATGGGGTTCAACCACTTTGTCAGAGCATTTAAGGTGATGGCAGCAATGGCAGAGCTTGCTTCCTTCTTTGATATGTCAGGACTGCAGGTCAAGTCCCATCAAGATGGGTGGCTACGGCTGGTTGGTGGGTCCTGTTCCACCGGAGATGGGAAAGCAGGGGCCGTCCTCCCCGGCTGGGAAGTGCCGGGGCTGCCTGGCTTGAACACGCCGGGGCCGCCTGGCTTGGACACACCGGGGTCAGCTGGGAAGGTGCCGGGGCCGCCTGGCTTGAACACGCCGGGGCCGGCTGGAAGGTGCCAGGGCCGGATGGGAGGTGCCGGGGCCGCCTGGCTTGAACATGCCGAGGTCGGCTGGGAAGGTGCCGGGCCGCCTGGCTTGAACATGCCGAGGTCGGCTGGGAAGGTGCCGGGGCCACCTGGCTTGGACATGCCGGGGCCGGCTGGGAGGTGCCGGGGCCGCCTGGCTTGAACACACCGGGGCCGGCTGGGAAGGTGCCGGGGCTGGCTTGGCTTGGAAGCGTCGGCCATGGAGGTGTCAGTCATGGAGCTGTCGGTCTTGGAGCTGTCGGCCATGAAGCTCTCGGCCTTGAAGGTGTCGGCCTTGGAGCTGTCGGCCATGGAGCTCTCGGCCTTGAAGGTGTCGGCCTTGGAGCTGTCGGCCTTGGAGGTGTCGACCTTGGAGGTGTCGGCCTTGGAGCTGTCGGCCTTGGAGCTCTCGGCCATGGAGCTCTCGGCCTTGGAGGAGTCGGCCTTGGAGGTGTCGGCCTTGGAGCTCTCGGCCTTGGAGGTGTCGGCCATGGAGCTGTCGGCATTGGATTTTCGGCCATGGAGCTGTCGGCCTTGGAGGTATCGGCCTTGGAGCTCTCGGCCTTGGAGCTATCGGCCATGGAGCTCTCGGCCTTGGAGGTGTCGGCCATGGAGCTGTCGGCCTTGGAGCTCTCGGTCATGGAGCTCTCGGCCTTGGAGCTGTCGGCCTTGGAGCTCTCGACCTTGGAGGAGTCGGTCTTGGAGGTGTCGGCCATGGAGTTGTCGGCCTTGGAGCTTCGGCCATAGAGCTCTCGGTCTTGGAGCTGTCGGCCTTGGAGCTGTCGGCCTTGGAGCTCTCGGCCTTGGAGGTGTCGGACTTGGAGCTCTCAGCCTTGGAGGTGTCGGCCATGGAGCTATCGGCCTTGGAGGTGTCGGCCATGGAGCTCTCGGTCTTGGAGCTGTCGGCCATGGAGCTGTTGGCCTTGGGGCAATTGGGTGCGCATGGCTTTGAGGCCATAAACGCTACCGTGGCCGAAGGGCCCTTTGGAGGCCAAAAGGGGGCTCCATCGGTTTCCTTCACAGTTCTCTAATGGCGTTGGATCAGCCACATCAGATGCCCCTTCGCCCCTGAGACGAAGCGGGTCCACCCCAGCAAGGCGAAAGGGGCGTTACCTCCCAAGTGGCTGATCCTCGCCTGATGCAGGGCTTCATGCCTGGCTGGTGCAGGGCTTTATCCGTCGACGGGTGCCGGGCTTCATGCCTGACTGGTGCATGGCTTCAGGTGCCGATGGGTGTCGGGCTTCACGCCTGGCTGGTGCAGGGCTTCATGCCTGGCTGGTGCAGGGCTTTATCCGCCGACGGGTGTCGGGCTTCGCGCCTGGCTGGTGCAGGGCTTTATCCGCCGATGGGTGTCGGGCTTCATGCCTGGCTAGCAGGGCTTCAGGTGCCGATGGGTGTCGGGCTTCATGCCTGGCTGGTGCAGGGCTTTAGGTGCCGACGGATGTCGGGCTTCATGCCTGGCTGGTGCAAGGCTTTAGGTGCCGACGGGTATCGGGCTTCATGCCTGGCTGGTGCAGGGCTTCATACCTGGCTGGTGCAGGGCTTCAGGTGCCGACGGGTGTTGGGCTTCATGCCTGGCTAGTGCAGGGCTTCATGCCTGGCTGGTGCAGGGCTTTATCCGCCGACGGGTGTTGGGCTTCATGCCTGGCTGGTGGAGGGATTTAGGTGCCGATGGGTGTCGGGCTTCATGCCTGGCTGGTGCAAGGCTTTATCTGCCGATGGGTGTCGGGCTTCATGCCTGGCTAGTGCAGGGCTTCATGCCTAGCTGGTACAGGGCTTTGGGTGCCGATGGGTGTCGGGCTTCATGCCTGGCTGGTGCAGGGCTTCATGCATGGCTGGTGCAGGGCTTTATCCGCCGACGGGTGTTGGGCTTCATGCCTGGCTGGTGCAGGGCTTCAGGTGCCGACGGGTGTCGAGCTTCATGTCTGACTGGTGCAGGGCTTTAGGTGCCGACGGGTGTCGGGCTTCATGCCTGGCTGGTGCAGGGCTTTATCCGCCGATGGGTGTCGGGCTTCATGCCTGGCTGGTGCAGGGCTTTAGGTACCGACGGGTGTCGGGCTTCATACCTGGCTGGTGCAGGGCTTTATCTGCCGACGGGTGTCGAGCTTCATGCCTGGCTGGTGCAGGGCTTCAGGTGCCGACGGGTGTCGAGCTTCATGCCTGGATGGTGCAGGGCTTCATGCCTGGCTGGTGCAGGGCTTTGGGTGTCGACGGGTGTCAGGCTTCATGCCTGGCTGGTGCAGGGCTTCATGCCTGGCTGGTGTAGGGCTTTATCCGCCGACGGGTGTTGGGCTTCATGCCTGGCTGGTGCAGGGCTTCAGGTGCCGACGGGTGTCGGGCTTCATGCCTGGCTGGTACAGGGCTTCAGGTGCCGACGGGTGTCGGGCTTCATGCCTGGCTGGTGCAAGGCTTCAGGTGCCGACGGGTGTCAGGCTTCATGCATGGCTGGTGCAGGGCTTTAGGTGCTGACGAGTGTCGGGCTTCATGCCTGGCTGGTGCAGGGCTTCATGCCTGGCTGGTGCAGGGCTTCAGGTGCCGACGGGTGTCGGGCTTCATGCCTGGCTGGTGCAGGGCTTTAGGTGCCGACGGGTGTCGGGCTTCATGCCTGGCTGGTGCAGGGCTTCATGCTTGGCTGGTGTGGGGCTTCAGGTGCCGACGGGTGTTGGGCTTCATGCCTGGCTGGCCCAGGGCTTTGTTGCTGAGAGCCGATGGTACACCGCTGTGCCAGTGGTACATTGGGCTTCATGCCTGGCTGGCCCAGGGCTTTTGTGCCGACCGGGGTCGGGCTTTTTTTGCTGAGAGCTGGTGGTACACCACTCTGCCAGTGGTACACTGGGATTCATGCTTGGCTGGCCCAGGGCTTTTGTGCCGACTGGGGTCGGGCTTTATGCCTGGCTGGCCCAGGGCTTTGGTGCCGGTGCTTGGGGCCGGTCGGGGCCATCCCTGCTGGACCCGGGCTTTTGTTGCTGAGAGACGGTGGGGCACGCTCTACCAGTGGTACACTGGGCTTCATGCCTGGCTGGCCCAGGGCTTTTGTGCCGACCGGGATTGAGCTTTTGTTGCTGAGAGCCGGTGGTATACCGCTCTACCAGTGGTATACTGGGCTTCATGCCTGGTTGGCCTAGGGCTTTTGTGCCGGCTCTTGGGGCCGGTCGGGGCCATCCCTGCTGGACCTGGGCTTTTGTTGTTCAGAGCCGGTGGTACACCGCTCTGCCAGTGGTACACTGGGCTTCATGCCTGACTGGCCCAGGGCTTTTGTGCCGACCGGGGTTGGGCTTTATGCCTGGCTGGCCCAGGGCTTTGGTGTCGGCGCTTGGGGCCGGCCGGGCCGTCCCTGCTGGACCCGGGCTTTTGTTGCAGAGAGCCGGTGGGGCATCGCTCTGCCAGTAGTACACTGGGCTTCATGCCTGGCTGGCCCAGGGCTTTTGTGCCGACCGGGGTCGGGCTTTGTTGCTGAGAGCCGGTGGTACACCGCTCTGCCAGTGGTACACTGGGCTTCATGCCTGGCTGGCTCAGGGCTTTTGTGCCGACCAGGGTCGGGCTTTTGTTGCTGAGAGCCGGTGGTACACCACTCTGCCAGTGGTACACTGGGCTTCATGCCTGGCTAGCCAGGGCTTTTGTGCCGACCGGGTCGGGCTTTTGTGCGCCAAAGCGAGGTTGGCCTTGGATGTTGATGCAAGGTAGATCTTCCCTGCACGACATTTTTAAGTATTAATGAAAGAAAACTGTTTTAAGTGCAATGTACTTAGCTCTTGTAGCTCCTCTGTTTTCCTTTTGCGAGTTTGAGCACTTTCGTCCGCTGGTGACCTACCCCCAGGGAGTCATGTTGGTCGGATTGGAAGTGTCGTTGCCCTTACTTGGGCCTTCTCTCGCATTGGAGGCCAGGACGAGATGCCTGTGGCCGAGAAGAAGCTAGAAACCGGGACAAAGCTCGAGTCCATTGAGGAAAGCCTTGACATTCGGTGGTCATTGAAGATGAATGGCTGGGAGAGTCCATCGAGGGCGTTGCTGAGAGTAAAAGGGTCGGAGGAGTTGCCAGGAGGGCTCTTTGCCTAGCTTTTTCTTTGAAAAGATTGATTGCCTTCGGTGCTGAAGCTTAAGAGCGGCGGTCAAAGCCTTTTGTCCTCATCTTCTTCCTTGTATTAATTGCAACGACACCTCTCAGCTTGCTCTAGCCGATTGTGGATGGCCAGCTGGTTAATCAAAGCAGCTGAAGTTGGTGGTGAAGGAGCAGAGGGGGTGGCCTTTCGTTGCCTAGTGCGATGTGGATGCCCTCCAGCACGATTGGTAAGAACCTCTGGCATGCGCATCACCACCATAGGAATCTCAGAGGGGATGGAGGCTTATAGCTCAAGGAGACAGAGTTTTCTTTCCTTCAGCGCGTCCCCCCTACCTGGCACGCCAATCTGATGATGCCAAATCACCGGCCTCGAGCATCCAGTCGCCTCCTCCAGTGAGCTCCTCGCGCCTGCAAGCAAGTCCCTGGGGCCAAAAATTCCGGCGGGGACCCTCCGATGCTCAAGTCAGTGGTCTAGGCAACAGCCGTGAGCTTGAGGAAGCTTGAAAGAGAGAGAGAGATATGGCTCCGAGAAGAGCTCTCTCTGTGAGCATTTAGCGGTATAACGAGTGTGTTACCTGGTCGGGCGTCCCTCTTACCCATCTTATAGGCGCTTAAGAGTTTGTCTGGCTTGAGTGGTTGAGTCCTTGTAATGATGACCTTGATGGGTGAAGTGTCAGAGCTGACGTCTGTGAGGCATGGGGTTCAACCACTTTGTCAGAGCATTTAAGGTGATGGCAGCAATGGCAGAGCTTGCTTCCTTCTTTGATATGTCAGGACTGCAGGTCAAGTCCCATCAAGATGGGTGGCTGCGGCTGGTTGGTGGGTCCTGTTCCACCGGAGATGGGAAAGCAGGGGCCGTCCTCCCCGGCTGGGAGGTGCCGGGGCCGCCTGGCTTGAACACGCCGAGGCCGCCTGGCTTGGACATGCCAAGGCCGGCTGGGAGGTGCCGGGGCCACCTGGGAGGGTGGGAGGGTGCTGGGGCTGCCTGGCTTGAACACGCCAGGGCCGGCTGGGAAGGTGCCGGGGCTGTCTGACTTGAACACGTCGGGGCCGGCTGGGAAGGTGCCGGGGCCGTCTGGCTTGAACACGCCGGGGCCGGCTGGGAAGGTGCCGGGCTGGCTTGGCTTGGAGGCATCGGCCATGGAGGTGTCAGTCATGGAGCTGTCGGCCTTGGAGGTGTCGGCCTTGGAGCTGTCGGCCATGGAGCTCTCGGCCTTGGAGCTCTCGGCCTTGGAGCTGTCGGCCATGAAGCTCTCGGCCTTGGAGGTGTCGGCCTTGGAGCTATCGGCCTTGGAGGTGTCAGCCTTGGAGCTATCGGCCATGGAGCTCTCGGCCTTGGAGGTGTCGGCCTTGGAGCTGAGCCATGGAGCTCTCGGCCTTGGAGGAGTCGGCCTTGGAGGTGTCGGCCTTGGAGGTGTCGGCGATGAAGCTGTCAACCTTAGAGGGGTCGGCCTTGGAGGTGTCGGTCATGAAGCTCTCGGCCTTGGAGGTGTTGGCCATGGAGCTATCGGCCATGGAGCTCTCGGCCTTGGAGGTGTCGGTCATGGAGCTGTCGGCCTTGGAGCTCTCGACCTTGGAGCTGTCGGCCTTGGAGGTGTCGGCCTTGGAGCTCTCGACCTTAGAGCTATCGGCCTTGGAGGTGTCGGCCTTGGAGCTCTCGGCCTTGGAGCTCTCGGCCTTGGAGGTGTCAGCCTTGGAGGTATCGGCCATGGAGCTTTGGCCTTGGAGCTCTCGGTCTTGAAGCTGTCGGCCTTGGAGCTATCGGCCTTGAAGCTCTCGGTCTTGGGGCAATTGGGTGCACGTGGCTTTGAGGCCATAAACGCTACCGTGACCGAATAGCCCTTTGGAGGCCAAAGGAGAGCTCCGTCGGTTTCCTTTATGGTTCTCTAACGGCTTTGGATCAGCCACTTTAATTTGATGATCGTACCTGCTCAAAATTACTGAAATCCATTACGTGTCTTTCTTCACTGCAACTCCCAACTCTTTTCTACTTTCCTTTTCAACCCAAAAGAAATACTCCCCCGGCACCCAAACCCCCACCCCCGCCGCCGCCACCACCAAAAAAATCTCAAAATCAAAACCTTAACATGCCATTGTCCAAACTGACCTCAGATTTAGAAATATTCAGAAAAAAGAGAAGCTCTTATTCATAAATATTCCCTAATTTATGTCCCTGACGTTTTTAATAATAAAATTTTTGACAAACTTGATGAATTTTGACATTAAAATTTCTGAATTTGAGTGATCGAGAGATATTTTAATAATAAATATTGGAATAAACCTCAGTATTCTGGACAGGCAGCTTAAGGTTGAATATGGAAAGCTACCTGTACATAGAAATGCGAAAGAAAATTTGCACTGCGAATCTTTTTCTTTTTTTTTCACTCAAGAGAATTCTGCTTCTCCCGTATGGATCATCTTTTGTACATTACACAATAAACTGTGGAGAAGGGCCACTCATGCTGGATGGGAGAGAAAGTTTGGCTCCATATGTTTGCAAACCTAGCTATATTTCCCAGCTCAACGAGTTCTACAGTTACCTAGCCACTCCGAAACAGCTTTAATCCTGTTGCTGGGACCACAATAATGGGTCAGTTTAGGCTGAAGTTGGTACCAATTTAATGTGCCAGAACATTGTCCTTTGTCTCTAGCAAAATTGAGTCACGATATGAAAAGCTCACCCAGCAGAAGAGACAAAAGAGGCACCACAGAGTTAACATATGGAAAGCTATCCATGTGCCAGAAAGAACAAAAGATAAAGTAGGAATTATATGTGTGCTACAACTGAAATCCTAAGCAACAGACTTTAATGGAATAATAATTACACTTAAATTAGTTACAACTTACAAGAATTAAAAAATAAAAAATGAAGAAAAGAAAATAACAGAATGGATTAAAATCTATGACATCTCATAATGACAGTAACCTCTTGTATTTGACATATAGCAAGAAAGAGAGATATACTACGACGCACAAGATGCTAGAAACAATCACAACCCAGTTGAAATTGGATGCAGTCTCAAATACAGAATCTTCAAAGTTCATGCCAAAAACACCTGTTACAACTGCAAAGATTGTCACAACAAAGGTAGCAGCTGTGAGCAGCAACTCAAATTGGATAAGCTGGTTCCGAACATTGTCCTGTTTAAGCCACAAATTAGATTGAACAAGGGTTGATTTGTTAACACAAAAACAAAAAGATAAGAGAACCTGTCAACTGCTTCTCACCAGTTTGATGTTTATAAAATCTTCAGTGTCATCTACGTACTCTTTAAGCTGTGAGAGCATCAAACACCAGAATTAAGAGGGGTAGGTGAAGATGAGCTCAAACATCTAGATCTAAAAACAGATCTCTTACCGATAATAATTTGCTCAAAGTGTTGTCTGTAACTACAAAATATGCTTCCAGTAACATCTCTAGTTCTTCAACATGCCTCTCCCTAGTAAATGAACCTGCAGAGCTCTCATGTTTGCTGAAACTTGCAACAGTGCTATTTGAGGCCTTTTCAGGTTGTCCACCGCTAGAGCATGTGGGTGAGACAGGTGCAGATCTTGAGATCCAGTTTCCCGCTGGAACACCATTCAAGTACCGATCCGTGCACAAATATGCTTCCATTCTCTCTTTCTTCTCAGTTAGATACATTTCTGCCATGTCTCCATCATCATCCATGAGATGTTCTATCTCATCACGGACCTAGAATTGTGCTCTAGTGAATAATCTTAAAGATGAAAAGGCGGGTAGTCAATGGAATGACACATTACTTGGTGATCATTAAGTATACCTTCTGGACTTTGTGAGTCAAGGAAAGAAGATGGCTCTTGAGCCTACGGACGTGTTCCAGGTTAACAGTGCTAATGGATGATGCTAGTTCATCTAGCACAGGATATATCTCAATTTCCAATTCAGTTACCTGTGATGTCCAAGGGTGCAACCATGAGGAAGGAGACAAGCATACGGCATCCAAAGTAGTGCATGTAAAACTTAGATCACCAAGTAGTAATGCTACCATATGCAAGTAAGATTGTCCAAAATTGCAAAATAATGAATAAGTACTCAAAAGTTCTAAAATTTATTAATTGATTGGCACAGTATCTTTTATCATAGGAAGTCAGACATAAAGGAAATGCTATGACAAATCTAAATGCACCTGAGCATCAAGTGATGCAGAAGTAACTTCCAGAGCGAGCTCGAGAGCCTTGAATTCAAAAGGCAGGTCATCTTGAAGCCACATGAGCACACAATGTCAGCATGTCATATAATACTCAATTATAACAAGCACCAAGACATGTGCAATTTTTACCTTAATCCTAGTAAGAATCAAGATAAATAGAAGAATAATGAATGCAAACAAAAGCTATTGCAAATTGCCCTCATGAAACCAACATAATCCTAACTGTAATTCACATTTAAAATAAAGAGTCATGTGCCTGTGTGATGGCCCTCCTAAGGGCACATTTGCGTTCATAGTGTGGATGTCAGTGATAAGGATTTGTGAAAGAGTATAATGGTTTGCATGTGGTTACTTATTTCTTTTCAATCAAAATGAAATCAAACTATATCAACATTATGAAAGTGCTGCAAATAGTTAAACATATCTCATATAAAGCTGGCAATTCAGCCTACTTTGTTGGCACCTCTCCCCACGGGCTTGCTCTTGGAGGAGGTCAAGTGCCAAAATCCTGGATATTGCTCATAAAAAGCATGAAAACAAACATAATCTATATGAAGGAGTGGGTCGATACCACTTTGATCTGTCATTGTCTGAAGCCGATGGCACAACTCCGATTCATACTCCAATACACAACTGTCCAGAGAATTCATGAGAAAGACATCATCAGCCATAATTATACATCTAATTTGTTCGAGACTGATGACAATAGCCTTCTCGCGACCTAGGATTGTGGAAGGATAAACAAACAGAGGATCCAAGAGCCGAAGATCTCGAGCAGGTAAACCACACCGCCTCATCAGAGTGGCCTTATCGAGTGCTACAACTTTTGATTCCCCAGTCCGATGGATCTGTATCCATGAACGGCTGCCATGACCTCTTTTCTTCAAATTCAAAGCCCCAAATCCATGAAACAAGGTACTTGCAGTGCCATCTATTTTAACACCTTCGTGGAAAGAAGCTGGTTTTGGAATGGCAGATGAATTGAGTGGAGAATTTGGATTTTTCATTGTACTAATTCCTTTTTATACTGTAAAACTTTGAAGGCATTTCAACCTGAGTAACATACATCAAATTCAACACAGGAGCACCCATGTCAAATTCACAGCAAAAAGGTGACGTACAGATCAACTATAAATCTGACATATCAAACAATAAACTAGCTTAAACTGATAGATTTCTGAAACACAGAGTTCAATCTAAAGGAATTATAACACTACATCCTATCCTGTCAACAGAATTTCTGAGTGTAAGTTCATGGCAGATAAAAGAAGTAAGAATTGCACACAATATGGATCTAACGAATAAACCCTTCAACTCATAGAACCAAAATCGAACAGGTTCACAAGGAAACAATCATTCTTGTTATTTTATTTTTATTTTTACAACAAACCATGATCAGGCTCCTAAAGACTCCTGTTGCCGTTTAGTTATAATCGGAAAAAAAAATCGAAGAAAAAACTAGTTTCAAGAGAAAATAGCATGCGCAACACTTCCATAAATCATCTCACGGAATGCAACATACAAACCATCGACGATAAAATCCTTCAAAAACATCTGATTTAATCTGTAAAAGCGATTGCCGAATTCCCAAAGCTTCCAAAGTTCCAGATCTTATCGCAACAAATTGAATATCGGAAAAAAAAAATTCATCTTTTAGAAGAGTCAATGCTATTTTCTTGCTGATTGAAATCAGAAACCAGGAAATAATGACTCTTTTCCCAAAAATAAGTTAATATAAATAAATAGAAAAAGCTTAGAATCGCTTTAAAAAAAAAAAAAAAACTACACCTCTTGATTCCAAGAAGTGCGTCAACGAAGGTTAATCATCGCTCAAAGAGAATAAATCGAAAGGAAAGAGATTGGTATCCAAGAGAACTAAAAGAGAAAAGATTGAGAGCGGGCGGAACTCAATCGGAGATACCTAATGAAAGGCTCGAGGGTTTTAGGCCACGAGAACGCGACACCCCAATGATTGAGATTTGAGAACTATGCGCCACGCCGTCCCAGAAGCTCGTAAAACCCAATGGGTCACGATTTTTCTCCCTATCTTCTAAAATTTACCGGCAAATAGGGCTGGCAAATTTTTTTTTTAAGAAAAAACCTCTTTTATTAAATAGTATTTTTCATTTAATGGGTAACCCTGACAAAATGATAATTTTACCTTCATAAAAATATTATAAAATAAGATAAGATATTTTTATTAATCATTTATTATACTACTAAATCATTTTTCATTTAATAAAACATTTTTGAAAAATATCACATCAGGTATAGAATATTATTTGTTTAGGATTTTTTTAGTAATAATTTATTATGTTATTCAATCATTTTTTTTATTTAATAAAATATTTTTTCTTTAACTTTTTTTTTTTAACATATCTTTAGAAGGTCCATCTCAAGATTGCTGTAACAAGGAAGCTTCAAAGTTCGGCAGGTGATTTTAATTTTCTGGACTTCTCTGTTTTTATGTCCAAGCTTTACGCTGCATGAAATGGTATTTCTTATGCTTTTTAAACTCTTCAAATTTAGAGACTTGTAATTGAGAAAGACTCTATGATTGTCATACAGTAGATACGGAAAGAGAGTGCTCCTGATGTATTCACCAATTTGATTCTTAGAGATATTTGGACCATGCTTCAGGAGATGGATACTGCCCAGATTTATCATGTATTCTGTGAAGCCAATACGGCAGCTGACTGAGTAGCGACAGCCATGGCTCAGCATGTAGGATATAGGATATGAACGATGGATGATTTATGTCCCTGTATTGTTACAAATTTTGCATTCCGATGTATCTGGACTGATCCACACTAGACTAGTGTGATCGCCCCGTCCGTATAAAAAAAAAAATTCAAACTTAAGAATAACAATTTTGAATATGTCTCAAACTCGGTTTGGGATTAGCAGGTTTATTATATTGGGCTTGGATGAACATCAAATTAATTTATTAAATATAATAATAAATAATTTATATCTCAAAAGTATCCATTAATTTAAAATTAATTTATAATTAATATGATTATTCAACGAATCTACTCATATAACATAGCTTGCAAACATGAACAGAACCTTTTAAATCTATTTAATTCATGTTAGAAAGCTACTTGCGTAGCATTGTTCAATATAAAATAAACAAAATAAAAGAATAAAAAAAAGTAAAGAATGTTTCGGATATTTTGGTACTCCATCAGATTAAACTTAAAACACAAATTAGATAGAGTAAATATAATTTTAGATTACATAAATTAAAAATAGATCATGCATACATATCAATTTTATCATAAATTATTTATTAAATAAGTATACATTAGTATTGTGAAATTCATATGATACATTGGTTGTGTTTAAGTATAGATTACTGACATGATTTATAAGTGAGTAGGGGGTTTGGATTGATATATTTACTATTACTCTTAAATTAATATAGTATATTTATAACTTGTTGGTATTATTTTTCTACCTATTCCTTGATTCTTCGAAAGAAAGAAATACAGTAGATAAAAGTAAATATCAGTGATAATTCTTCTTTATTCCTTATGGTACTATATTTGAAATATCAATAGGATGCTTTTTTTCCTAAATGAAACCAGAATTAGATCTCTTTATGATGGACCCTTACTACCATACTTTCAATATTATAGAATTTTAGTTGTTATATGATCTCTTTGGCTATCAGAATGTATATAATTGTATTTAGCTCATATAAAGACAGTTTTCCCCCTGCTTGATTATAAGATAAAATAACCAACAAAAGAGTTAATTAGATCGGAGACACCATGCAAAATTTCTGATTTTCTTGGGACCACAATGTAATAAATTTCAATTCAAAGACATCAGAAAGCATGGCAACCTGCGGATGGATTCCTTCCTGCTTTTAATTTCGAAATTATTGACGTCTGGAGCCGTCACCGTCTGGGATTTTGTTGGTTTCCCCGTGGGTTCCCAGTAGTTGCCCAATGGCTGCTCTCTTGGGTCAAAGGTCTGAGATGTTACCCAGATTCCATTATTATTATTATTATTATAGACCACCCTTTGGCTGGGTGGTACGTCCCATTCGCCGCTGAACTTAAAACCGCCGGAGACAGGGACATGAATGCTTATCTGGCGCGTTAACATCATGAGTTCTGACCCACAAATTATTATTCCTATTAACAATGAAAAAATCTTTGCGCATAAGTTTTCTTGATGCATAAAACGCACATCAAACGTATGCATCGATCGTATACCCATAGAAGCATACCTGCAAAGTGCATGATGACCCAACGGACCATGATATGTGCGCTGGCACAAACTCACAGTTAATGGTCTTGATGCTTATTTTATGCATTAAAAATTGATACATAAAAATCTTTTATGATATATATGCGCTCGTACAATTCACAGTTAATGGTCATGCTTTGATGCTTATTTTATGCATTAAAAGTTAATGTACAAAAATTTTTTTATTAATGATATATATTTTTTATTATGAAGCTTTTATTGCGCAACTCAAATTAGTTAATAACTTTTAAAAATTTTAAAAATTTTTAAATTATTCTTAAATCTTTTTTCATCGTAAATTTTTTTTAGATCCCTCTCACTCATTCCATTCGATCGATACCCTTCTCTCCTTTTCAATCGGCAGCAGCAAGCCATGATAGCAGCGATGGCATTGGGCAATGAGCAGATGTGATGATCAAGCTTTTTTGTTCTGCCTGACATGGCCAAACAAAGGTATTATGTTCGATATGTTCTCTTTTCGGTGTTGATAGACCGAACAGAAGGCTTTTATTTCGTTCGACCTGTTCATTCAATCCTGATAGGCCAAACGGAAGAACATGGGGGAAGGGAACGGAGCTTTTCGTTGGGCCCACTGAACGAAGGGACGTAGAGGGAGGGAGGGTTGTTTCTATGGCATATGAAGTCGTGTTTTTATGGCACATGAAGCCATGTTTCCATGGCACAAGCTGACAAAAAAGGAAAAAGAATTTTGCATAGTTGAGTTGGATAGAAATGAACATGGGCCGATATTGCACTAAATTGATGGAAGGAGGGGTAGAAGGAGGGTTTGTTCAGACGAGGGGTGTGGAGAGAAATTTATACGGTGAGAGAGATTTAACGGCCATTTACATACTTAAATTAAAAAAAAAGAAAAGTAGAGGGTGTATGAGTAATTTGAGCGGTACAAATAAAAATTTCCCTTCTATTGCCACTATAAAGCTGATAAGAAAATAAAAATAATTTTAAATTCTAACAGCATAATTTAACGGGAGACGTTTCAGATGATTTCATCGCCGTAACATTGTATGATGCGAAATGAGGTGCGGTTAATTCCGTAATTTGATCTGAACAATAAGATTAAATGGAAAAAAGATAAAATTTAATTAAAATTCCACTTGAATTCTGAGCAGATGTAATAGGCTGGTGCTATCAATTTTATGAATTTTGGGATCAAAAGATCGGTTTAATCAGTTAATCGGCTGCGCCAGTAATTCAAATAAACGGCCCTACTTTAAATCTTCTTCCTAAATTCTGCGTTTTGGATGCGCTTAGCATAGGATAAAAAATTAGAAGTAAAAAGTTACAGTAATATTTTTTGATGTATATTTTAAAGATATAAATTTTTTTATTAATTATGTTTGATTGTACTTATAGGATGAAATATTACTAATATAATTATTAACTATTTTAAAAACAAAATCAATGCAAAATATATGAAATATCATTAATATTTGTTAATATCATTAATAGAAAAAAATATGAGAAGAAAAAGAGTGATAAAATTACCTAATATTTTATTAGTCATAATGTTATTTTTTTTACTTTCTAAATAATTTTTACTTTTAATTCTATTAATTCTAAATAATTTTAAGAATTTATACCTGCACTCATCTATAATAGAGCATTGGTATGGGATTAGCACACTCTACTAATAGTCTCAATATATCTTTCATATCAAATATTGGTCCAGATCAAATATTGGTCCACATCGCATAAAAAATTTAATTAATAAAAAAATAAGAATATATCAAAAATTATATAAAAATAAAAAAAAATATTTTTAAATCCTATAAGAAATATGGTTTTAAATTAAGCAAATTAAAGAAGAAAAATTTATGTAGCCAACTATAACTAGTTTGATATTAAACTTTTGTTATCATTGTTGTTGTTCATCAGGTGCAAAATAATATAGTAGATCATGCTTATATGGACTACTTAGAATGGAAGCTTCAAGCACACAAGGGAGAAGATTTTTAACTATCTAAATAATCTTTTTTTTTTTTTGTTACAAACGAGCGATCATACTACTCTTGGGTGAGTCAACCCCGAAATATCGGAATATAAAATTTGCTCCAAAATAACCGGATAAGGATCAACAGGGTGCCATTCCCAATGACCAGAATGGTGAGCTACAGCCAAGGTAACCCAATCAGTTGCAACGTTAGCTTCCCTATAGACATGTTGAATCAAAGGATCATAGCTAGACTGGAGAGTATCTCATATATCACTAATCAAAGGATTATAGGGGGGACAAAGATCAGGAGCCCGTCGAATCCACCGGATGACCGTAATAGAATCTCCCTCAATAACCACCCAGCGCGAGCGCAAAATGCGAACAACATAGTTAATGCCAGCCCATGCAGCCTGCAATTCAATCATGGGAACCGAAATGTCAAGAGAACCATGCCCGCCAGCCGCAAGCAGCTCACCCTCAGGCCCCCTGATAATAAATCCAGATCCAGCAATGCGACCCGATACAGAACCATCAAAATTCACTGTGACATAACCAGGTGGTGGGGGCTCCCAAGCAATAAAGACCGTAGTATGGTGCGCTGCCGAAGCAGCAGGGGAGTCTCAGATGCCCAGTCTGTCAGAGTGACTATCCAAATCAGAGCGGAGATATTCTGTAGCAAGGAAGCTGGCAGTACGGATAATAGTCTGTGTCGAGGCCGTACCCTCAGCAAAGATAAGCTGGCTACGGGTCAGCCATATCTGATAAGCCAAATAAGCTAAATACACACCCTGGAAGCATCTGCCGCTCTGGACAGCTTTGTGAACAGCATGCAATAGAGCCCGTCGGTTGGGGCCCTCCTCCGGCGTCCAAGGATTGTATCGAAGATGCAACCAAATCTGAGAGGTACGGGAACATGTAAATAGGGCATGCTCTACTGTCTCATCCTGGAACCCACATATCGGACAGAGCGGGCTAATGTTGAGGCCGCGCCCAGCCAGAAGGGAACATGTAGGAAGGCGATCTCACCTTAGTTTCCATAAAAAGAGTTGGATCATGGGATGACAGGGCAAGCGCCAGATCCAAGCCACATCATCAGACCCGCAGACCGAGGGTAGATGCAATCAATCAGATCTCTAGTAGAAGCACGAGGAAGGCAGGATCCATGCCAGAGTCTGGTGTCAGAAGCTGTAGAGGAGACAAGAGGGGTAGCAAGAATCCTTTGCACTAACTCGACTCCAAAAAACCGTGACACCATAGGAACATGCCAAGCATTAGAGTGCTAGCTAATCAGAGCAAAAACAGATATTAAAGGTCCAACCTCAGAGCTTAGGAATGTCGGCCACCGCGCTAACGGAAGGTCCGCTATCCAGGTGTCATGAGTAACATTTATAGATCTCCCATCCCCAACCATACAATGAATGTCAGATATAATAGTGGGAGCAACCTAGCAAATAGCTCTCCACATGAAGGAACAATCACGTGGAATACGGGAGACCGTCTCAGAAGTCCAGCCTCCATATCTGCCACGCATAACAGAGCTCCAAAAGCAATGAGGTTCCAGGAGGAATCTGGTGGCATGCCTAGCAATAAGGACCTATCTGCGGACCACCAAAGACTGAATCCCCAAGCCACCCTCACGAATAGGCAAACAAACCATCTCTCAAGACAGAAGATGAAGGTCATGACCTCCCTGCGTCGATCCTTATAAGAATGCACGAAACCGACGCTCTATCCGTCGAAGACAAGTGATGGGGATCAAAGCATTGGACAAAGTGTACAGAGGGAGTGAGGTAAGGATAGATCGGAGCAGAGTAACATGCCCCATCATTAAAAGGCCAGAAACCTGCCATCTATCCAATCTATCAGTAATCCGTCGCTCAAGGATCCGAAAGTCCTGCTGACGAGGACTCCGCCCAATAATAGGGATCCCAAGATAGGACATATGGTCAGATGTCGTCGAAATCCCAAATAACTGGGAGATGGCAGCATGATGATGCTGTGACGTAGACGGGCTAAAACATAGCATATATTTCTGCACATTAATAAGCTGGCCAGAAGCCTAACAATAAGACTACAGAATAGCTGAGCAGGCCGTCGTATTCTGAATAGTAGCAGGGCTAAGCAGGATACAATCATTCACAAAGAGGAGGTGTGAGAGAGGGGGACCATCGGGCCCTGGCATGTACGGCTATAACTGACGCACACCAACAGTCTGAGCAAAGCTACGGGAGAGATCATCAGCACATAGGATAAACAAAAAGGGGGAGAGAGGGCATCCCTGACGAAGACCCATAGCAGAGGGAATGAAACCGATCGGGCTACCATTGATCAGGATAGAAAAGGTAGGCCACTGAACATAAGCCATAATCCACTCAATGAAGAGATCAACAAAGCCAAAATCCCGAAGGGTCTATCTAAGAAATGTCCAGCTGATCCGATCATAAGCTCTCTCCATATCCAGCTTCACAGCCATTAATCTGTGTCTGCCAGCCGCCCATTGAAGATCAAACATGAACTCCTGAACAATGAGGGCATTATCGGTAATACTGCGGCCTCGGATGAAAGCCCCTTGCTCAGGAGAGATCAGCCGCGGTATGATACCCTGCATCCGAGTGACCAAAAGACGGGCACAAACTTTGTATAAAGTCGTGCACAGGCTAATAGGTCGATAGTGCTGGGGGAGCAAAGCATCCAGACGCTTTGGGATAAGGGCAATGTATGTTCGTTGCCAGTCCTGAGGAATGGATCTAGAAGAGAACACAGACTGGATTGCTGAGACAACATCCTGCCCCCACAATATCCAGTAGTGCCGAAAGAAAAAAGGCGGAAAGCCATCTGGTCCTGGAGCCTTATCAGGCCCCAAAGCCCAAACCGCCGATCGAATCTCCTCCGCAAACACATCCGTCGTAAGATTATCGTTATCAACATTAGTAACCTTAGCATACTGTGAGACAGGAGTACAAGGAGATCCACCGACGACCTGCTCCGACCAACGGGTCTGAAAAAATCGGATATATGCTCCCAACAGCATCATCATCCTCAAAGATATGTCCGTCCTCGTCGCTAATACAGCGAATCCGATTGGTTGCACGACGAGCCAAAGTAGCCTGGTGAAAGAATCTAGTATTACGGTCACCCTCCTGAAGCCACTGGATCCGAGATTTCTGCGCCAGAAGATCTCCTGCTGACTGAGCAACCTATGGTGCAAGGTCAAGCTCTGCCTGAAAGACTGAAGATCAATCAGAGATAGACCACCATCCCGATCCTCCTTAGCCTGAAGATAAGTAATATCAGCTTCAACAGACGGCACCCGCTGCCACAAGTCCCCTACCTCCCTACTGTGCCATCTCCGGAGTCGTCTTTATTTAGAGAGACTCCGACATCTTAATTTTGCAGCAAATGGGACCCTGATATAAACTAGTATTTGTTTCTTGGGTCTAATGTTTATAATGCATCCTTATATTATTAATTTGGTAATAAGAGCAGCAATATTTAGTTTTCTAGCCATTCACTAAAATTTAGCATTATGTTTCATGTGACCACATAATTCCAATCTAAAGGAGCAACAAGTCAAGGATTTCACAACCCTGCAAGCTAAACCCTGCAGTTACCTAATTAAATTGCTGATTTATTTGCTGTCAAAAATACTATAATTAATACGGGCTAATTTATTCTCATTAGTCAAATCGAGAAACCACGTGATCACCATCCTAACACTTCTTATACGCAACGCATCACATCAGACCTTATGACATTTCGAGATCCCAATCAATCTACATCAGAAGGAATAGGAAAGGAAAATACCGAAATAATGAGAAAAAGGATAGAGCAAATGATTTCAAGTACAAAGTCTAGCTTAAATTTGCTAAAACTTCGAAGTTTTCTCAACAGAAAATCAGTGAGGGATGATGAGTGAAAGACAGAAGGAAAACAGACCAGGGATAGCAGATTAGTCATTGATATCCAAATGAAGATTGGTCATGTTGTGTATTGCAACAAGAAGGCAATGCAGCCTAACCTCTGCCTTTAAATTTTTTGACAAACCACACAATTAACTTGTCACCTTAAAGAACAATCATACAGCATGATATATTAGCTTTCTGATTTATGAATAATCAACCATGTGTCACCTAATGACATGTTTAAAGACAAGAATCTAAAAATCCAGAATACCAACATACATTCCTTTCTCCAGCCCAAAACTGTTTTAATGTAAATGAAAATGAAAGGGAAATGACAATATCATGATATGCATAATATACTTTTTGATTATAAGTTATATCCAGAGCTACCAGCTCTACAGAAAGCAACAAAAAAAAAAAAAAAAAAGAAGATCCAACATCTCTGGGAACTCACCATACATCACAATGTTTCAAGAATGGACATAATGCATTAGGAAAATTTATATACGTCAGCAAGGCTCAAGATGATCATGAAAGAAAGGAAGGAGAAACCAATGCTGACATCAAACCTTCACCTCCTGAATGGATACTACAATGACTTAGGTGATCCCTCAAACAGATCTAATAAGTACTGCTCCAGATCATCTGGGAAGTACTTAATGTACTTGTCCCGGTTTCTCATACCATCCAGATGGATAGAGTACCTACCCATGAATGTCCGATAGCTTGCAGCACTATAAGTGATATTGAGATCCTCAGTTCATCCCGAAGTTGGCTATCTTGAATGAACCAAGCAGTCTGAATCCTGTAAACCTCTTCGAAAGCAAGGTTGAAACTTTTGAATCTCTCCTTAAGAACTGTGGTAGAAGGACTGCTAGAACCATGGCTGCAAATCCCCTCCTCCTTCAAAAAGAGAGCACTGAACTCCACGAAGCCCTCTCATAATATGTTGCATGCTGCCGGTACTTCCTTTTGTGCGCACGAATCCACTCATCACCTAGAAAGTTTTGAAGATCAGAATCCTTGACCTTTTGAAACATGTAGTGAATGTTATTCATCATAAAGAAATTTTGTAATGGACTATCCTGGTACAACATGGATCTAGCTTCCAGGTTTGATTTAAGAATCGAGGTCACTGACAGGAGATGCCAAGCTACTGGAGACAAACGAACAGAAGTGCCCCCCCAATTATCTTCTGATGCTGAAATTTGACAGTTCCCATCTTGGTCCTCAAGAAGCAAATCAAGAGTCTTTCCATAAACAGCAAGGGTCCTTATATAGTTCATGACATATTTTGCAAGAGGATGGACCCTGCCCCCAGCGTATGGAGTGGTTGATGTGTTTGATTGAATGGCATACTTGAACTCCATAAAAGTCCCCCTCACAGATTCACTTAATCTCAGTAAAACTTCATGACATTCAGCTGGTATGCAAGAGTCATGTTCTCCTGGGAACAAAACTTGTATGTCCACAAGAAGATAGTTCAGACACTCATACATATCAAGGATCCAGAACAGCTTTTCTGGCTTCAGAGGTCCAATGGCTACAGCTTCACCAAAACTAAGGAGTTGCATGATCGAATTCCTTGAGATTTCAACAAAACAATAATCTGTCTCTGATCTCATAGTGTCTCCAAGGATAAGACCACAGAGGTGTTTTTCGCTAACAAGGTAGACCCGGATGAAGACCTTCATTGCTCGGATCCACTTCTTGATCTGTAACTTAAGTCATTCCAATCCATCCTTAGAATTTCTGCAATGCTGAATTTCTCCATACAGACAGTTGTCAGGCACTCATCAAGTGAATCTTTTCTGACACCTATGTAAGCCTGACAAAATTCCTTGTCATAATTGGACAGGCACATCAACTTGGCTATTGATTTAAGACTGGAAATTACACTGGGGTGGATCAAATCAATAACAAACTCTTCTGTATCTATGCTGGTATCAATCTGAATCTTACCATCAATTGATTCCACATCAAATGAGTTGCTCGAGTGATCATCCATGATATCCTCTTCTGTTGAACGAAAAGACATGTGTTCAGGTTCCACAGTTTGCCGGTACTGAACTAAAAGGTAGACAAGCTCCTCCTCGAGCCTTGACATTGCCATTTGCATAATGCTATGGGACCGGTCCAAGAGTTCAATTTGTTCCCCATCTTCATCACAGGACTGCAAGTTTCCAAAATGTTCAGTAAGTTGTCGAACTTCATCCACAGCTTGTAAATACTCAGCCATTTCTTCAGAACCCCTATCTGATATCATTTGCTGATCAGAATCCAATATGAGAATTTTTTCCTCCAAAACGCGAAGCCGCTCTTTAATGTCAGTAATTCTACTTTCTTCTAGCAGGGACATGTTGGAGTAGTGGGTATCTAGCTTCGTGATGGTATCAAACATTTCATCAGTAAGATTATCCATTTCTTCCATGGGCTTTTCACTGTTCCCTGTCACAGTCTCTTGTCCATCTATTCCAAGAGCTACCACAGGTGTATAATCTGCCATAGCACAGCACAGAACGATCCACAAAGCTCAGCAGCATACAGTGACTGGCGGATTAAAAAAGTAAAATATGTCCTCCTCCCTAGTCTTATTTTCCTGACCTAGTTAGATCTAATTAACCCTATCTTCAACTATACACAAGCACTTCTTTAATGTTCTCCTCAACAGATTTTGTCTCAAAAGAAAGCTGGTATCTTTCACAGTAATTCATACAAATCCCCAAAAAAGAAGTTCCCCACCAAAATTGAATCCAGAAACATGCATATAAGAGAACTTACTTCTGAGATTTAATATGAGAAGAATTTCTTCAAGGAGATGTTAAAAATGGAAGAAGAGGAGTTCTTTGCAAAACAAAGAATGAATTGAATGACCCTTTGCTTGGAACTACATACTTGACATAGATCGATGAAGTAGACCGTAGATAAGCGAATCTGCAATAATTCAGCAACTTCATCTCAGTATCTTGAGGCTAACATGAATGGCTCAACAAAGAAAAAGAGAGAGAACAAAAAAGGACGTGCAACATGGAAGAATCAATCAAGCCATGCAAGCTTATTAAACAAGGAGAATAATGATATAAAGCCACAGAATTAATTCCAACGCAACTGAATTATCTAGTTCTAATCTCCGCGAGCTGCTCAAAAAAGAAAAAAAAAAAAAAAGCATGCGAGGTATCAAAACTTGAGAACCAGAGCAGAAGGAGGCTCGCTTTCTTTACCTTCTCAAAAGAGCATAGTAATTACGAACCCTTCCCAATATTCAACTGAATCAATCAATTAGCTAAGCTAGCAAAATCAAATCTTCAGCAAGAATTAAGCTTGCAAAAAGCGTAAAACAACTGTCGACAAACGAATAGCAGAAGCACAGATTGGAATGAACAAAACCGAGAACCGCAGAGATCCCAAAATAGGATTCTAGGTAGGGTTTCTGATACCAGGTTATATAACTTAAAAGAAAGACCCCTTTCTATGGTGTGATGCTTCTACAAGGCTTCAGCGATGTTGCTTCCACTAATTTCTTGGATTTCTAAGAAAGAAAGTCTCCTCCTCCCGTTCAAACGGAAGACCAGCACTACGACTACCACCAGCACAGTTGTTGAAGTCAACCAAGCAACAAGACTCCAATAAGCCAAACAGAATAAAATAAAAAATAAAAAACACGTACATAGTGGTCGATCGAGCTCGAGAGCAGTGGAAGAGAGGCAACATTCTATCTTCCAGGAAACTACATGGGAGTTGCGTGCAGCTCCAGTGAACCGGGTCCGGAAAAGCGACAAATCTGAGGAAAATCACCAACAAATGAAGAGATAGACAACAATATGTAGCGGAGTTCTGCCGTACGGGATATCTACTCCAAGTAAGGAGAGGAACTGGGCTTCTCTGCTCGCCTCCACGCGTCACTTCTTGTCCTTCAAGCTCTCCACTGCTGCCAAAATTTACGAATTGCGCCCGAAACTTCCTCGGAAACACCATGGTGCGGGGACGGAGGCCAGCGGATGGACTCCACGCGTTTATTTGGGAAGAAGGGATGAGCTTTCGCTGTCGGAATACCAATCTTGGTGATTCGAACTATATATATATATATTTCGCTCAGATATAGAGTACACCCTGACCGTTCGAAAGTCCGGTCCTCAGCCGTCCACCGCAGAGGTTCATCGCTGCATGATCTAGCATATTCTACGATATTCTACGACATTGAGAGG